>CM040623.1:79919743-80111127 GCA_022817965.1 Solanum lycopersicoides
GGCTCCACGCCTCGAAGCCCCCTAACCTACCAACCACCCCAACCTCGGGCGCCACCCCCGAGGCCCCCTAACCAACCCTCCCCCGGACCGGGCACCACGCCCCGAGGCCCCGTAATCTACCCCCCCGGACCTCGAGGCACCATGCCCCGAGGACCCCTAACCTACCCCCAAACCTCGAGGCGCCATGCCCGAGGCCCCCTAACCTACCCCCCCCCAGACCTCGAGGCGCCATGCCCGAGGCTCCCTAACCTACCCCCCAAACCTCGAGGCGCCACGCCCCGTGGCCCCTAACCTACCTTCCCAGACCTTGAGCACCACGCCCCGAGGCCCCCTAACCTACCCAAGACCTCTAGGCGCCACGCCCCGAGGCCCCCTAACCTACCCCCTACCCCAGACCTCGAGGAGCCACGCCCGAGGCCCCCTGCCCTATCCCGGAACCTCGAGGTGCCATGCCCCGAGGCCCCCTGCCGAACCTCGAGGCACCATGCCCCGAGGCCCCCTACCCTACCCCCCGGACCTCAAGGCGTGGCGCCTCGAGGCCCCTAACCTACCCCATACCTCGAGGAGCCACGCCCCGAGGTCGCCCCTAACCTACCTTACCCCCCTCGCGACCTCAAGGCGCCACGCCCCGAGGTCCGCCCCTAACCTACCCTATCCCCCCCTCCCAACCTCGAAGCGCCACGCCCCGAGGCCTGCCCCGAGGCCCGCCCCCTACCCCTATCCCCCGGACCACGCCTCGAGGCTCACCCCCTACCCTACCCCCCAAACCTATAGGCGCCACGCCCCAAGGTCCCCTACCCTACCCCTACCCCCGGTCCTCGAAGCGCCACGCCCCAAGGCCCCCTACCCTACCCCTACCGCCGTTCCTCGAGGCTCCCCCAAGGCCCCCTACCCTACTCCCTACCCCCGGTCCTCGAGGCGTCAGCCCCAAGGCCCCACTATCCCCCGGTCCTCGAGGAGCCACGCCCCAAGCCCCCTACCCTTCGGTCCTCGAGGCACCACGCCCCCAGGCCCCCTATCCCCTGACCTCGAGGCACCACGCCCGAGGCCCCCTACCCCTCGGACCTCCAGGCACCACGCCCCAAGGCCCCTTACCCCCCGGACCTCCAGGCACCACGCCCCAAGGCCCCTACCCCCCGGACCTCAAGGCACGACGCCTCAAGGCCCCCTACCCTATACCCCCCGGACCTCGAGGCGCCACGCCCCGAGGCCTCCTACCTTACCCCCTACCTCGAGGGCCACGCCCCGAGGCCCCCTACCCTACCCCCTACCTCGAGGCGCCACGTCCCGAGGCCCCCTACCCTACCCCTACCTCGAGGAGCCACCCGAGGCCCCCTACCCAGCCCCTTTCTACCTCGAGGAGCCGCGCCATGAGGCCCCCTACCCTATCCTACCCTACCCTACCCCCTACCTCGAGGCGCCTTGCCCGAGGCCCCCTTACCCCCCTACCCCCCTACCCCACCTCGAGGCGCCACGCAATGAGGCCGCCCTACCAGGCCCTACCCCCTACCTCGAGGCGCCACACCCCAAGGCCCCCTACCCTACCCTATCCTACCCTACCCCCCTACCCTACCCCCTACCCTATCCTACCCTACCCTACCCCACTACCTCGAGGCGCCACGCCCGAGGCCCCCTTACCACCCTACCCCTCCCCCCCACACACACACACCTCGAGGTGCGCACCCCCCTACCCTTCCCTACCCCCTACCTCGAGGCGCCACACCCCGAGGCCCCCCTACCCTACCCCCACCTCGAGGCGCCACGCCCCGAGGCCCCCTACCCTACCCTTCCCCCCCCCAACTACCTCGAGGCGCCACGCCCCGTACCCTACCCTACCCCCCCTACCTCGAGGCGCCATGCCCTGAGGCCCCCTACCCTATCCTACCCCCTCTCCCCCACCTCGAGGCGCCACGCCCGAGGCCTCCATTCCCGCTGCTTTCTCCACTCCAGTAAGTGCATTCTGTCCATTTGATGCAACCCTGAGTATAACAAGTTTCAAGTATAAATGAAAAAAAGAAGAAGAAATAAGATAGATATGAAAGTGAAATAAATTGAATTATATGATTTTCAATTTTCAACCTTAAGTTGAGCAGTAGAAGTTTGTCCTTTGAAAGAGAAATTACAGTTCACAACAAATATCTAGAGATTATTCACAAGTTGTTTATGCAGACCGGGCGACATGAAGAAACTAGGGAGTAAAAACTAGACATGTTGTCCAAACTCCAAAAAAAAGAAGCTTACACCAAAGAACATAAAAGAAATAATCTGTTATGAATGGAACCATTACCAATTGACAATACCAAAAAGATAAAAGAGACAAAGGTCTTTAATAGAAATCTTAAGTCAATAATTTGCCTCATGCATGAGATCTTATTTGTGGACAATGGACTGTACCATTCTAGACATAAGCTTATCTAAGCAAAAATCAAAGATAAGTTTTTGCTTTGAACTTGCCAATTAATACACCTAAATAGTATTTTTGCAATTTTAATATATAAAGCAATTCAGTTGAGCAGGACTCAGATGAGGAAAATGTACAACGATAATAAAAAATGTTGACGGGTGCATGTTGAATTCCCAGAAACTAGTGCATTTTTAATGAATTTGACACGGGTGTAGGATCATTTTGAAGAGTCCAAGACCCTTTCTTACCTAATGTATGCTAGGTACTGAAAAGAGGAATATCACTTTAATAATATGTTGGCTCTTTTCATAAACAGTTACTACCCTGACCACACAATTGGAACATGTTTTATATTATTATGGAGTTCATGTTGTAATTTTCTATAACTTGGAGAAACCTTTTATAGGAGATTATTAATACATTTTGAAATTGATAGTAGAATTACTCTAAGATACATTAAAATGATTTTAATATGTCTATGAGCAGATACTGTTTCAAACTATATATGTTATTGACATATAAAACTACTAGATGATATATGAGAGCAAATATATTCATATGAACCCTCTCCTCTCTAGGAACATGTGATTCCTTTAAATAACTTAAATTAATGCACATGATCCAAATAGCAGCTAACAGATCCACCACTTTTTATGGTGAGAAATTGGCATACCTCTTGAATAGCAATTAAAGTCTCAGCTTGCCAACGAGTTCCCTAGGTGCAAAAAAGTGACTAATTTCTCTAACCTGCCCCAGTCAGAAAAGAGGGATAAAACAATTAGGTTTGGTGAAAACTTAATAAAGGAAGGGTATAAATATAGCAGTTCTACAACACATTTTCATTTAGTGAATAGTCAGAATGCATATTGAAGCCACAGAAAGGGATACACTGATTGAAAAACATTTTTAAGTTAACGCATATGGGTTGTCCTTGCAAAGTTATGCAATTATCACTTTCATGCTGACCGTATCCCACTGATCTTTTTTTAGAAGAAAGATGAATCATTGCGAAAGAGAGAAAGTCTTCTGTGGAGAATTTTAATAATACGTTAAAGCGACATACACTTGTCTTAAGGAAAAGAGACATAATGCGGCGAAAAGCAGAGGAAGAAAAGAAAAGAGTCATTAGCAGGCTTCTGGCTGCTGAAGGTTGGAGCTTGCAGAGGAGGACGATAAGAATCTATAGACGATCCCATGCATATTAGTCCGCCTCCACACACCTGGTGAAGAATACAGTATCTTGGAAAGCTACTTCAGGTTAAAACAATGTATTGTGCAATACAAGAAGAACCAAAATAGTTAGCTTTTTAAGTTATTTAGATGTACATCAATCATAGGTTAACTTTGTACTGTACTTGAACTTGGCAAGGTTGAAACGTTTAGTTTTCGATTTGCCATTGTCAACTCATTATCTGTGGGTATATTGATGCTTTCATATATGTTGTATCTCTTTCTACTAATACAGATAGCAGGTGAAGATCAGGTACCTAATGAAATAGTCGAGATGTGTGTGAGCTCATCCTAACACTACCTTCATAAAATCTGAAATTACCAAACCTCTTACAGAAGTAGATCCTCACTAATTGAAAATAGTTAACTAGTTTCCACTATTGTAAGTCCAGCAGATCATAAATGTACCCTAGAAACTAAATCCACATATATTCATGTCTGTTCGAACCAATTCATTTAAATACAAGAAGGAAACAATAGCAATAAAACTGATCATGTCGGCAAATCGAGGGATAGTCAACTCTCTCAATAAACACAACATATTCTCTTCTTGGAAAGACCCATATTAACAGAAACATCATGGAATGAAAATAATTTCCAGTGAACTTGAGATCAAATACAGAAAAATCAATCTAGACCAAAGTCCAACCATATACTTGTTTTGTTCATTTTATTTCCCCCAGACCATTTTTTCTTCTTCACAAGTGTTATTAGGACAAAATAAAACCCAACAGAAGCATAAAGATTGAAACGATAAACATAATACAGTTACTAATCAACTCAGCATTGAAAAGAGACAAAGAACACAAACAGATTCAACTACAACTACAGATCACATAATAACAAACTACTCTCCAATCTAGAAATCACCCACATCCATTTGACTATAAACTAAGTTGTTGGTGCTCCACTGATTCAAATTAGGAAATTGCCAACAGTTAGCAGAGAAGGAACCAAATGAGAAAAGTTTGAAAATATAAATTGAACACAAGTTCATCAATATACAAGAAGAAGGTTTTGATTACTAATTCTAAGCGCCACGATTGATATACCAATTTCCCCATTCCAATGATTTTCCCCAAATACTGGTCAAACTAACCAGCAAATTGAACTCAACCAAGCCCAAACCAATAAAATACTAGAGTATAAAGATAAACTCAAGAAAATAGGTGAATGTTCATCTATTTGTTAACATCAGTGTGCTCTCCATTGAGAAACTAAATCAGTTAGAAAATAGGTGAATGTTCATCTTGACGTAGTCCAAAGGAAAACGAGAAACTGAGTTATGGAGTAATACATCAATTGAAGCGAAAATCCCGAAAAAGCCTATCGATCAGCCAACTACCCCCAATTCCAAACAAATACAAATCTACACAGATTACTAATTCTAAGCAGTAAAAAGAGAGAGCTAACTACCATAACTGATATAACAATTTCCCCATTCGGACGAGTTGCCCCCAACCCTAAGTCAGAGGAAAATGAGAAGAAGTACCTGAATTGAGAAAGGAATTGGGAAATTGATCATCTGGAGGTTGAAAATCCATCTTCATGGCCTTATTCCGGTGCTTCTGTAACGGTCAAATCGCCATATTGCAGAGAGAATTGCCACTGAAGAAGAGAGAAAGAGAGTTGAAAGTGTAACGGTCATTTCATTTGGGATGAAAACAAATACTTATATCAAATTAACAAATGGATGACGTGGCGGTCCAGAAATTTTTTATTTTTAAAATTGAAATTGTATTTCTTTTCGTAAAGTATTATTTTTCTTATTCAAATTTCGGTATTTAATATAATTGTATGATTTTATGCGATGGCAATTATTTATAAAATGTGTTGTACAAACAATATAGAGAAAGTAATTTGTATTCAATAAAAAAAAAACAGCACTTTAATGTCATACACTTATAATATTTATATGAAATTTTTAAAAACATTTATCAATTATTTATTAATTTATTGATTTGTTTAACCTTTTAAATGTTAAATGTGATGTCATATAAATGTGCATGCTTTTAATTAGTTTGATTCATAGGAATTTGAATGTCCAGTGGAAAGGTTGAAGAGATTACAACTAAAGAACATTTCCTTTTATCCTGCATGATTTGAAGCCAAGAAATATTGACATGCATGTGAATTTAACTAGGACACAAGGCTCAGCAACAGATTCAGAATTTTCATTAAGAAAATTTAAAATATAAAAAGTAAACACACGTGAAGATTCAATTGATTAAACATCTACTAAATATACACAAACACAGATTTAAACTTTTATATATAATGTAATTTTCAGGCAAAAGAGATACAAGTGAACACCCTTGCGCCCCTCTCCCAGTTGTGTCGTGAAAGTAAAATCCACAAAAAATTCAACAAGTATATACGAACCAATTATTTTAATAGTATAACACTAAGAACCTTTAAAGTTTTAAATTTCTGATCCAACTCGTGTTGAAAGGAAAAACATGAAGGGCATGAGGCAATTAGGAAGTTGAAATATAATTGGAAAATGATTAGTTAAGTAACGGAAGAAGTAGTTATCCTAACAGAATATAATGGTCTCTATTCCCAGAAATGGCTTTAGCTAAAAAATACCTTTTTTTCCAGTTCAGTTATATATATATATCACCTTTAAATTTGTTGATCTTCAGAAAAGAAGCAATCACTATTCAAATCAAAATTTACAATTCTACGAAAGGTGAAAAGGTTCAAGATTGTTTTATTTGAGAAGCTAAACAAATAGCGAAGAGTTAAAATATAATTAGCCTCCTTAGTAACTGTTTGTATAACTACATAGTACAGCTATAGTTTTAATAGCTATTGTATATATCTCGCTGAATTTTTACAAAAATACAAATTGGATTGTTAACTTAATTAATGAGGCGGTAATTTAGATGTTTAAAAAGAAAAACAATCCCACAAATATTTATGGTTATTGTATATGAGTAGAATTTCTTATCAACATCGCAGGTAAACATGTCAAAAATTAACTTAATAAAAACACACACAATTGATTGAAATATATAACAAATATATATATATATATACAAATGTCGAAACTATAAAAATAAATAATTGGAACGTATATTTGTTGATAATATATAAATAGAAAAAAGTAATTGTATACTCTCTCCATCCACTTTTAAATGTCATGGTTTCTATTTTTAGAGTCAAACTACAAGAACTTTGACTAAAAATTGTTAAGATGTATTTTTTCATCAATATTGATATGCAAAAAATTACAATTTATAGTACTTTTCATATAGTTTTTGAATATCAAAATATTTTGTTTAAACTATCTAATTAATGTAATCTAATTTAACTTTAATAATTAGTCAAATTGACTTTTCAAAAGTGTTGAAACGTATACTTGCTAATATTTATCAAACATAAAAAAACAAGATAACTATATACAATTTCAAATTTATGCAAATACGAATTTTTTATAACTTATACAAACAAAATATATCATAAAATCATATAAACAAGAAAACTAATTGATACATACACATAAATGCTATTGTATTAGTACAATGTAAATCTGAAAAAATTTGCTATAAATCTCGAAATATGTAATGTTATACTATATAATAAAAACAACTTCAATGGAATATAAAATCAATTTATACAATTCACCTCAATTTCTTCCCTGTCTTGTTGGTCCATTGAATCAGATTGAAGATCTTCTTCTTCGATGATTTTGAGTTATTGCCTGTAGATGCAATTTCTTTTACCTTACACTTGTTTTTTTAAACCAAAGCATCATATGTGTTGTCTTCTTTCTGTTCATCTCATTTTTTCTTCTTATTTTTGAAATTAAGAACATGCCTAAGTTGATGCATCTTTATTGGGTCATTCTAACACTTTGACCTAATTTCTTGTTGATTAACTCGAGATTTAATTAATTAGCAAGAGATCCTGAAAATTCATCAAAATCTTGAACTAAACCCAAAGAAAAAGATGAAAAATCATTCAACTTTTGTTGATGCGTTTGTATATACTAGTTTTGACACACGTGCGTTACACGTGAATATGAAACCATGTATTACATTAATAATAATGTGAATATTATTAAATTAAAAAATTGTGTAAACAATTATAAACTAAATGATAAAGTATAAGTTCTTATGAATAGCGGATGTAAGTTTTCTTATTACTCCCTCCGTCCGGTATTATTTGTAATGGTTTCTATATTTAGAGTCAAACTATAAAAACTTTGACTAACATTTTAAGATGTAGTTTTTCATCATATTAATATGCAAAAAAATTGCAATTTATAGTACTTTTCATAAAGTTTTAGAATATCTAATTCTTTTGTTTAAAATATCGAATTAATGTGATCTAATTTAACTTTGAAAATTAATCAAATTGACTTTCAAAAAATGCAACATGACAAACAATATCGGACGGAGGGAGTATTACTATTGAAAGTTAGTTATTTTTAAAATGTTTTAGCTACACATCCTCTTAAATATACTTTCTCCTCCCTCCCCCATACTGCATTAATTTGTTATAATTGTATTGTTAGAGTTCTTACTTCTAATATAATATAAATATTGATGTAACATATAAAAGATATACTAAATTTGATATTTTTAGTTTGAGTATTATATTAATCAACATTCATGTTAGGGAATGTTCAAATATTCATTCAACTTTGAGATTGTCAAGTCTAAAAATCAAACGCGAGTTTTTAAGAATATACGAATAGAAAGCATAAAAAATCGTAGTTTAAAATGTGAAGAAACCCCTTCATGTATATATAACAAAGGTTAGTATGAGAATGTGCATATTGATTTTATCATAAAAGTCCCAACCATTTAAAAATGTCACAACTTATCAGAAAAGTTTTAAATGTTTTAAGAAGAAGAAGAACAATGAAAAACTTCGAAAGATTATAGTTTAAAAATTTGAGGAAACCCCTCTTTTTATAACCAACAAAGGGTAGTGCATAAAAAAATTCTTCTTGTTATGAAAAAAGTGTCACAGCCCTTTAGAAAAGTCAGTTACCTTCAAAAAGGTCACCAATCATCGAAAAAGTCATAACTGTTTGAAAATGTCACAATCCTTCAGAAAAGTCACAACTATTGGAAAAAATCGCAACCCTATAGAATAGTTGCAACCCTTCGAAAATGTCACAACTCATCGAAAAAGTCATTACTCTTTGAAAATGTCAAAATCCTTAAATGTGATAAGTTTTTTTTTCAATGTAATATAATATAAATAAAATAAAGTATATTTTTATATAAGATATACTATAATTGGTGTTTTAAGTTGGTGGTATTATAATAAATTATCACTTAAGTTATGTAGTTTCTTTTAAGTTAGTATAAAAGATAAAAAAAAATATAGATTTGTCTAATTTAATTTTGATATGAAATTTTAACTAATAAAAAAATATTTTTAATTTTAAGGATATGTATAATATATAAAAATGACATTTCACTTTGTGGTCTTAAAGATGCACCCCCCAACAACCAAGAAAAAAGAAAATTCATATTAAACTGAATATAAATAAAAGTACAACAAATAAATTAAAAACGGAGGAGTACTAAATCTAGTTTAGGCACTTCAAACAAGTTTTTGATCAAATCTTTTTTCTCCAACAGTTTGAGACTTTTCACAGCTTGAACACTAAGTTGTAGCTTGTGTAACGGAATATCATTGAACTTCTTGTCAAGTAGAAGATGTCGCAAAAATATATTTATGGTAATGAAAATAAGTACATATTTGGACTCTTCAAACAAGTGTTTGATCAAATCATTTTTCTTCTACAGTTTGAGCCTTTTCACAACTTTAACACCAAGTTGTAGTTTGTGCAACAAAAAATCATTGAGATTCTTGTAAAGTTGAAATTGTTGCAAAAATATATTTTTGGCTATGAAAAGGAGTAGATATTAGTTATCTAGATACCCTTCTCGTTTGAAGTTGAGTTATATCATTATCCTTGTTGCATCAATGTTTGTTGACCAATTTAATTTTGTCACATAAAGTATTGTAATTGCATAATTGAACTACTATCCCTATCTTCCTTGTGTTAAGAAGAAGAATAGAAAACATACAAGATTCAAAGTGTGAGAAAATCCCCTTATTTATAGACAATAAATGATAGTATGAAAAAAGTGCTTATTGTGCCTTATTAGATTAGTCATAATCCTTCAAAAAAGTTATAATTTTTCGGAAATGTCATAACTCATCGAAAAAGTCACAACTCTATCACAAAGTTACAACCCTTTAGAAAAATCACTACCCATTAATATTAAAATTTAAAAGGTGTCAGCTTTGAATATGATACAAAACAAAATAAATAAATAAATAAATATAATATTAAATACAACAAGTTTTCTGAACGAGTGTTTTAAGTTGAGCTATTATAGTAATTTAACATTCAAGTTAAAGAGTTCATGCTTTTAAAGTAGTAATAGATAGATAGATATAGATATAAATATAGATACATATCGTGGTTCTAGTGGATAGTGTTTCTTCATCCATGATTATGATTGTATCAATGATAATACTGAAAAATTAAAAGAAACCATTGCCATACAAATAGAAAAAAAGGAAGATTAAAACCGCAAAAAAAAATTAATACTAACTGAAATCACACCACGGTTATCCTGAAATCTGAAAGCACTATTTGAGAGAAAGAATAAAATTTTGAAATTTTAAAATCTGATTCTGTTGAGACTTGAGTGTTGAGTGAATAAGGTAAAAATAGAAGAGAGAGAAAGTATAGTTTGTATAATTGGTTGGAATGCAATTATACTCTCTCATACAAACTCTGATGTGGCTCCGGTAATTATGGTATATATTAGTGGTGAAAAGTATCTTATTTAAATTATAATTGTATTAATTAATTAACTAGTATAAATTTGTTATTCGCTAAATTTTCTCATAATTCCAACATATTGTTAGTTAAGTTTTATAGACATAATTTCAATTTCAACTCAAACCTTTTTAAAAAAAGAAGTCACGATTAGATAGATAAATCCTAAAAGAAAATAAAATATATTGTAATTCATACATTCAATATAGAAACATAGATTACATCAATATAAATACAAAATATTAAAAGAGGTTGAAATTGAAGATTAATCTCAATTAAAAATTCTTTTAAAATGAGTTAATGCCTAAAAGAGTTGAAATTGAACCCAATTCAAATTATATTGAATTCAACCCACAAAATTCTGGATGGGTTAATTATATTTGAGCCCATTTTGACACCTTAATTTTTACCAATTAGGTTTCCCACCAAGGCAAGAACTAACTACTTATAAATATAAAATAAACCTGCGATTTATCGGAACTGTATTCAGCCCCCTCTCGACGAGGGCAAGTTCGTTCTGATCTTGGATGCAGTACATTGGAATCCTGAAGCACCAGCACAACGCTATCGCGCGTCCGCCTACGGTGTGGTAAGGCACCGCCCTGTTGTGCCAGCAGCCAACTCCAACGTGTCAGCAAAGTTATCCTCATCAAACCACTTACTTGATGTCTAGATTCCTAACTGTTAGATGGAATGAAGAAGGGAGACGTAAGTTGATTCTTCCGAAGAACAGGAAGTGAAGCGCTATGGACGGAAAAAATGGATATGGAGTTGGATGTGTTTGTCCTACTGAATCAGAGTTATTTACATTCCTTTTGAGATTTATTGCTAAAAAACCTTTGTATGATGATGGTTTTATTACGGAGCTTGATGTTTACAAACAACCACCATGGTTAACTTATAGCTATGGCTGTAATTCATGTGGGATAGACGAAGAAGACGATAACAGTAGTGTTCGATACTTTATTACCCCAATTTCGGAGAAAAAACGCAAATCATTTTGGAGGATTGTGGATGGAAAAATTGGGAGGTGGAGGGAGACATGGAATAAGAAGATTATTAATGGCGGACGAATGATGAGACTGACTTATGAGGAAGATAAAAAGGATGAAAGATGGATCATACAAGAATATCAGCTTTCTGAAACTCTTGTTAGAAAGTTCAAAAAGGATATTTGTACAGATTATGTTATTTGTGCTCTAAGAAAGATATACATAAACAAAAAAATCAGATACAAAAGGAAACTGAAAACTGCTGCTCAACGACCAAAGAAGAGAGAGGCGCTGAGTAAGAATGAAGATGAGATGATCAAATTTTTTGAAGAATCAATATTGATGGAATCTAATGCGCAAATTGAAGAAGAACGTATGATCACTGACTTTGACAAGTTGATGTTAGGAAATAATGAAACATCCGCGGTGTTTGAGCAGAACAAGGAGAAATCTAGCTTGGTTGCTCACCTCGTGGAAGCCATGTCAGAATTGGATTTTAATCTGTTTTGGATTGTGATTGTGAAATAGTTTAGAGTTGCTTCTTAGTTATATATATACTGATCTTTTCTTAATTACCTGTTATAACATACCATTGATCATATAAAATTTGTTACACTAACGAGCTATGAATTGACATAATATATAAAACGTGTTTTTTAACTTTGTCTAGTTTAACAGACAGCCTTCTGTTTGAGCAATAGTTTGGCTTATAACATCAGAGGAGTTGGGATTTAAACTTGAGAAAGACAGAAATCAGATTGATGAACAAATCCGTGTAGAATACAATAACGAATCCTAAACAGGTTGGAATAATAAAAAACATTCAGAAAGTTAATCGACAGTACACTAGCTAACTTTTGTTAACGCAAAGATCCCAAATTGGCCATAGGAGTACTCCGAAATATAAAACAGACACCTTAAAAACGAATTGTGCCTATCCATGACCTCATCGATTCTTCAAGGATGATGCCCGATTCCTAATGGATGATGTCCAACACCTAGTGGATGATATCCATGTAGCTGACCCAAATTAGGGCCATTAACCAAATGAGCCAAAGTTTTCATGCCATGTGATTGCCCTGAAATTAGACCTGCAGTTGAAGGACTTTGTGCCAAGATTATTGAGTAACCATCATCAAAATTATCCATGCCCTGTGCCACTAGCTTCCATACTAAGCTCTCTCCCATCGTCCCTCCTGCTTTCGCAAAATTGTACACATTTCTGTAAACTAAACTCATGAATGTGTCTCTTGCATTTTGACTGTATCCTGGATCTTTGCTCGACTTCCCAAATTCAGCCAGAACCAATGGCTTCTTTAATATTCTTCTTGAATCTTGCCAGTGACTTATCATCCATCTTTGCATGAATGTTGCTTGTGCATCGTCACTTTGCCCAGACAACCTGTTAACCAAAAAAGGTTTCCTTTATATTTTACGAGTTTAAGTTATGTACACTAGCAATATAGAGATCTGCTTAGTACTCTTTACCATTGGTCGGTGTATGCATGTATAGTAGCAAAATCAATCTCTTTAATAAGATGGCTACCGATGAAATCTGTTCCAACTTGAAAACCAGGATTAACTTGCTTCTTCTCAGGCATTGAATCGCCATAAAATCCTTCCATTCCTATCTCCAACAAGTGTTTTTTGTCTAGTGATTTTACAAAACTTGCCATCTCTTGAACCCATCCCTGTCGAAAAACATCACGTATTCACATAGTTAAAATGAAAAACCATGAGACTCATTACATAGTTAGCATACAAAAACATCACATACTCATAGTAACTATTTTTCCAGAATAATCAGCATTGCAGCGAGGCTCATTGATAAGTTCCCACGCCATTATTGTTGAGTCATCTCTGTATGCTATTCTAGTCATTGTATTGACCCTTGTCACTATTTTCTTAACATGGTTCTTGTAATAATCTTTAAGTACTGGATGAGTATAAAAATCATCTTCACTGTTAATATTCTGAATTCCTGCATTTTTTGCCCATTGAGCATATTGACTTTTCCCTCCAAAAATCTTTTTAGTTATTCACAAAGCTCAATTTTAGACGTATCCCATACTTTCTTGCTTCCGAGACCACAAAATCCAATCCCTATATCATAAAGAATCGATCCATTTTAATTAAACGCCATAGATATAAAACAATGTCACATGAAGCTTCTAAGCCTCTAATTCTTGAGACATAATAAGTAAACAAAAAGTTTGTTCTGTCAAATAGTTTTTAACTTTTACATGAGACAACCTGTAAAACACGTTCATCATAGACACCAGGGGAAATCTGCAATGCTTCATCGCCTCCATCGCTAAAAGCCCAAGTCCTGCATACAGAAAGGCTAGCAGCAGAGGCTTCTTTGAAAACCTCAGAGACTTTGTATCTCTCAGTTGGCTCAGCAGCAACATGCATTAGCCAATAAGAGTTGAAACCATTGAACAGAAAATGTGCACCTCTAGTTCTAACAAAATCAACATTTTTAGTATTTTTTATATTCCTAGCTTCTGTGATTATAGCTAGGAGGAGGAGGCAGAGCAACGCTCTACTAAAAGAAGCCATTAATTAATTTGTTAGAACAATGTGTATAGTGAGTGTTAAAATGGAAATGATTTGTGTAGCCAAGAGATGTTTGTATGGGTATTTATAGTTACTTAGAACTTACTAAAAATAGAAAAAAAGTAAGAAATTGAAGTGATTAGGAGGATTTTGAGGATTGATATCCAATAGTTGGTTTGCTAAATTTGGCAAAAACAAATTTCTTTTTATCTTTAGTTTTGTGGAAATCTGAACAAAGGTGAAAGTTCAGTTGGAGGAAAAAGGGAAAGAGAGATATATAATGTGGATGATGTCTTATAAATTTGATAGCTAGGCACATAGGGACTTGAATATGACTATATGATATAGAAGGTTGAAGATATTAAATCAGAGAGGCGGATTCAAAATTTGAAATTTAAGGGTTCAAACCTTGAGCTATGACTACAAATGAATTTTTACTCGTTCACCATATCTATGTTCAAGGTTCACAATGGAAATACTTAGTTTTACTCAAAGGTTTAACAATATAAATATAAAATCCGAGCAAAAGTTACTGAATTCTCGAGAACTCACACTATCTATAGATCCGCCCATGTGCCTTAAAGTTAATGAATCTCCGTTTATCTCACATGATTTGAAGCCAATAAATGCTCAAATAATCAGCTCATACTTTGAAGAGATTTTAGGAGCACATGCATGTGAAGTTAGGCGTCGGCCAACATAATTTACCTTTAAAAAATATAGAGATGAGAAAGTAAATAAATATAGTTAACGGGTTGAGTGGATTCAATAAGATAAATTTAACCTTATATATTAAATATAATTTTTGATCTCAGGAGATTTGGATCAACTCCTACAGCTCCGACCAGGTAGGAGTAAATCATTGCTGAATTCATCCCAACCTAGTATTGAAATTAAAATCACAAAAATTTCAGCTAATATTTTATCTGATCTCATAATTTTGAAGTGCAATAAGTATGGTGTTATAGAACTTTAAAAGTTTAAACTCATGACTAAATCAAAATCCTGTTTCTGAGAATTTTTTATCAAACTAAGCCATTATATAAAATAATTTATCAAAATAATACATTTTTCTAAAATTTTACAAAACTAGTATAAACGTATTTCACAGTAACATTTTTGGTATATTTCGTGTTTTAAAAACTAACAGTGTTAGGTTGATATACGTTACTGTAAGTAACGTTTTACTCCTAAAACGTTATTTTGAGTAACGTTTTACTCTTAAAACGTTACTGTGAGTATATATACATCTACTATACATAAAAAAATAAATTTAATCTTTTATATACAATGTAAATTTCAGACGAAGGGGATATAAATGAACACCCTTGCGCCCCCTTCCTCCCAGTTGTATCCTGTAAAGGCGGATCCAATGCTTTGACACTGATTTTATCTGAATCCAGTATTTTAGTCACGTTTTTCAATATTAATAAAAAGTTATAAAAAATATATACTCAGAAAAGGAGTATTATACTGCTCAAAAATACAACTTGCCATTTTTGAATTCTACTATAAACGATAGCTTAAATTGACAAAAGTTAAATCTTAATAGTAACTGATGATATAGTCCAAGTGTGCATAGAAGATTGAGTCGTATTCTTAGTGATTCGCAATTAAATTGATTTGTAGTAACTAATAAATATTAGTTGATTTTACTTGATGAGCAAATGCAAATTAAAACATGTCAAATAGCAGATAAAGAAGATGACAATATTTTCATAAACTTGTCTACAAAAACAAAAAAGAAAACTAATACTCCAAACACAACACAAGCTTTTGAAGAATCAACAACTAATACTCCAGTTTGAGTACTGTCTTGTAAATTATCAACGTGTAAGCCTCCACAAGACACCTCAAGTTCGCGACAACTTATGTGAGAAGGTGATTTACAATCACTGATTTCAATTTTCCCACTCAAACTAGTCTGACTAGACACGAAGTCACCAGCAATTGATGTACCACTCCAATTTCATATGCCTCAGGTAAAGCTGCAAAAGTTGAATTGATTTAACTTTGATCTTTTGCATCTTGATGGAGTTTATCAAACACAATGGCACTCAAAAGAAGGGTGTTTGTATAGGATCGGATATGTTACCCTTGTAATCGTTGTAATAGAAATCGTAATTGTTGTTAGGATTTTGAACTAAGAAAGTGAGGTTCCAATAGTCTGGATTGTACATTATCAAAGGATGAACATAACGAGTCAATACAGAAAACGAAAACGAAGATGATGGCACTGCTTCAACTTTGAATTTGGGATCGCCAAGTGCCATAGTAGTATTTTCATGATCAACATAGAATACGCGAAAAGCTAGAGTGACACTAACAACTGTGGCTAATAGAGTAGTAACATTCGTAAAACCATAGACCTTTTTGTAGATACAATTGTGGCTAATACGAAAAAGAAACGTTTTTCCTAATTGTATTCGGCTTAGGTTTGATAATTTTGGAAAATTTTACCAAAATCCAAATCATTATTTGTCTTCTTTTTATTCCTTTCCTTTTTTGTTCATTCTAATATTCCAAAATTAGTTTTCCATGTTAGTTTTCACTTTTAGAGTGTGTTTGGTATGAAGATGTTTTCCAATTTTCTCATGTTTGGTTGGCTCAAATGTTTTGGAAAATGTTTTCCAAATCAACTCATTTTCCTCAAATTTAAGGAAAATGACTTCCCTTCAAAACTTAAGGAGAACATTTTCCAAAACTCTCTTCAACCTCCCCTACACATCCCACCCTACGTCCCTACCCCTACCACCCCACCACCTACCACCTCTACCAGCCCTCCACCCACCCACCCTACCAGGCCCCCTAACAGCCCCCACCACCCACCACCCACCCACCCTACCAGGCCCCCTAACAGCCCCCCACCCACCCACCCCTACCCCTAAAAAAATTAAGTTTATTTTTTAAAAATATTTTCAACTTCAAAATTTCATTTTTTAACTCCTACCCTCGACCCACCCCCATCCCAAAAAATAATTTAAGTTTGTTTTTGAAAAATATTTTCAACTTAAAAAATTCATTTTTTCACCTCTACCCTCGACCACCCACCCACCCCCTACCAGCGCCCCTCCCCCCCCCCCAAAATAAATAAATAAATATATAAAAATAATTTAAATTTATTTTTAAAAAATATTTAAACTTCGAAATTTCATTTTTTTCACCCCTACCCTCGATTCCCCTCCCCCCCCCCAACTAGCCCCCTACCAGACCCCCACCCCGCCCTCCACCACGAAAAAAATTTAAGTTTTTTTTTTAAAAAAAATCAACTTCAAAAATTATTTTCTACTCTAGTAAAACATAAAAGATATTTTTCAAAAATATTTTTCATTCAAAAACCAAACACTAAAATAATTTTCCGGAAAATATTTCCTCACATGATTTGTGCTCCTTAAATTGTCCAACTGACTTCATTTTCATTCTTCTTTTTATCTCTCTTAGTTGTTTATGCTAGTTTTTATTTCTTTGGAAGTTTAATGATATTTACAGTAATCGAAATCATTAATGTTAACCCCAAATTTAAGAATGAATAATGAAATCTCAAATTTAAATTGTTTGAGATTTGAATGAATAATGAAAGAGAGAGTGTGTGTGATATAGAGTTTGTGATATATAATGGAATTTAATTAATTACACTAAATACTCTTATGACATTACTTAATTACAGATAACTCCTATATATGTCAAAATCAAATATTTACTCCTTTATATTATAAAAGTTCTATATTTATACCCATAGATATAGATTCTTTTTTTTTTTGATTTTCTACATGGTGTTCGAAGTTCTTTCATTTATTTAGGACTGTGATCAACAGAACCTTTTGATAAATTTAGAGCTCGAACTTAAAAACTATGATTTATGATGAAATAGTTTCACCACTACAAAATAAACTACATTTATATGCAAACAAAATTTTATCTAACCAAGTGCTCTCTCCGTTGACTTTTACCTGTCACTTTTTTCTAAAATAGATTTTTATTTTTTATTCATCACTTTTGACATATCAAGAAAAAATAATTATTTTTTAATGGGTGTGTCACGTCAAAATAACAAGTAAAAGTAAATGGAGGAATTATCTTTGTAATATGAAAATAAAAAAAAAAATACATATAATAAAATTATAAAATAAGAAATTTTTTATTACCAACTGTAATAGGTTATTAAATAATACATGTAGGATGTTATGTAGGTTACAAAATTAACATTTAGTTGTGTATGATGAATGTGTCCATTTGTTCAATTATATACAAATTTAAATGTCCACTTGTGCACACCTTGTCACGCCCCTTTTTTTTTTCTCAATTTTTTTTGATTTATTGTTTTGAAAGAAAAGAGTTTTTCCAATTAAAGTGACGTTTTGAAAATAGATTACTTTATTATTCAGAGTCGCCACTTGGAATTGAGTTTTGGTGTTCCAAGTCACCTTATTTAAATCCCTAATCAAAAGAAAATTGACTCTATTTTTTATTGGTCTGCGAATTAGAAATTTGGGTAAGGAATTCTGTTGACCGAGGGGAAGGTGTTAGGCACCCCTCGAATCCCGTGGTTCTAGCACGGTCCCTTTATTAACTTTGGTATGACTTAACTTACTTTTGGATAATATATTATTTAACTTAATACTAAAAAATATTTTTACTTTATTCTTACATTTATTTTAAACCTATTAAAATTATTTTATTTTAAATTTATTGAAAATTGTTTTATTATTTTTCGGTATGTGTTCATTAATTCAATATCTGAAACACTCATATTTATTTATTTATTTATTATCTATTTTCTTTCTTTATTTTTTATTTATTTTTTTTGCTTTTACATTTTCGTATTTTTTTAATGTTATTATGGGGTAGAATTTATATATGTATTTAATAGTTAGGAATTAAATTTTGCGTAGAATTTTTTTTTTAGAGTTCAGGTTAATTTAGGATTGTATTTTTTTTAATTTAAAAATAGAAAGATGAAATTTTATGAGATTTGAAATTAGTTTTAATCACAAAAATTCTAAATAGATTAGGACTATATTTTTTTTAAGAAAGGTTTTGACTTTTAATTTTAATTTTCTTTTTGAATGCACGTATTTTCTTACTTTTGTTTTAATTTTATTTTTTAAAGTTTGTTTTAGCACATTTTAGTTATTGTTTTTTTATACATATACATTTTCTTCTTTTCTTTTTCCTTTTTATTTTGTTGTTACACATTATTTCCAAACAATTTTTTATTTTTTTTAACATTCTGTCTCTTTTTTTTTCTTTTTTTTTTAAAAAAAAATTAATTATTATTTTTTAATCAATTGTTTTTTTTACGTTTTGTTATCTTTTTATTTCTTTTTTTAATAATTTTTTTATTATTTTATTGTTTTATTATTATTTAGAAATTTTCCTTTTTCTTCTTATTTATTATTTTATTTATTTTTTGTAACAATTTTGTCATATTTCCTTTTTGTACGTTTTTTATTATTTTCTTTAATTTATTTTATTTTTTATTCTACTTCTTCCTTTTTATTTATTTATTTATTTATTTGTTAATTACTTTTTTTTCTTTTTCGTTTTTATTTTTATTTTATTTTTTACTGTTTCTTTCACATTTTTTTGTTATGTTTTTTTTTTTATTTTTTTTAATGCTTTCTTCTTTTTTATTTTTTAATTCTCTTGTTCTATTTATATAATTTCTCAAACTTACTTTTTTTATTATTTCATAATAATAATAAAAATAATAATAATAATTATCACTATTTTATCATGAATCTCTAGATGAAATTTATTTCTCCTTTTAATTAACAATTCTACTATATATATATATATATATATATATATATATATATATATATATATATATTTAAATCATTTACTAATTATTTTTATATCCTAATCTAACAAGTCAACAATAAATTCAACAAAATTTTCTAAAGTGAAAAACTAAACGGAAAGATATACAAATCTATTCAAATTTAACAATTCAATATCATGAAGAGATATAAGTTACAAAGTGTATTTAAAAAATATAATAATAATAATAACGTAATAATAATAAATATAATACATGCGATTTGAAGAATTTTATATTATTGGAATCAAATTTTCATATAAGTAATATTATTTAAATCACGCGAGAATTTATAGTTACCTCGCTGCGAAAATTGATACCACAAAAATAAGTTGTTATCCACGAATTTGGAATCACGATAAAAAAAACTTTAACCCTCTCCTAATTCTCAAAAGAAAATTTCACTTTTTTCTTCTCTTTGCTTTTTCTTTTGCTTTTTTTGCTTTTTTTTTCTCTGTGTATTTCAATCTCAGTTTTCTGTATATCTTTTTTGTGTTTTCTGTATATCTTTTTTGTGTTTTTCAACTGAACGTGAGGTTATATAATATTTTTTGGGTGAAAATCTGGTGCTAATTTAAAGGAATGTAGTGTAGTGGGATTAGGATTAAATTTAAAAATTAGTTGAAAAAATCGGGGTTGAGATAAGGATATAAAATAAATAAATAATAATAATAGTAAATTAACAAAACAAAAATAAATGAAAAAAATTGTGCAAAAGAAGTAAAAAAAATAAAAATAAATAGATGGGATGAGGTTTCTTAGGAAAATAAGTTAGGAAGTTGGGAGTAATTAAGATAAGGTAAAACAAATTTGAAATTTTTAGGACTTCTCTTTTTTTTTTTTTTTCTATACTTTTTCATAATATTTTCTGTATTATTATTATTTTTAGACTAGATAGAATTAACAAATAACTTAAATTCCCAACTTCTATTTATCATTTTTTATTATTATTATTAAACTATAATTGATCTTATAATTTGTATTAATTTACAATTTATTATTATTATTTTATTTTATTCTAAATATAACTCTTTTTAAATTGGTGTAAAATATTTTATGTTTTGGTAAAAAATTAGGTGTTCACACACCTAAATTTAAAGGTCATAGTTACCAATTGACGTCAAGTTAAGGGTCATGTTTATGTATTATGTTACAAATTTAAAGGTCATATTGCTACAGGTATTAATATTTTTAAGTAAAGATATTTTGTTAAATTGTTTATCTTCATTTGAATTTTTAAAACTTTCTGTATTTATTTTTAATTGTCTATTATACTGAGGGTCTGTTTGGCCATGCGATATTAAATCATGATTAAAAATATGATATACAATCATATAACAAAGTTGAAGTTTTACCTAGACATGCTATTTGAATTTTTATGTTGTATGTTTTCTCATATACATAAAAATTCCGTAAGTTCTAAAACTATTAAATTGCCTCAATTCTTTATACAATTTTTAAAATAAGCAAAAATTTATAAATCAAATTTTATTTTAAGAAAAAAAGTTGAACACAAGTTGAACTGTTGTAGTCTTTAATATAATTCTCCCATATCGTATAAAGTATGAACAATCTCTTTATATTGAACTTGCATTTCTCGATCATATAATCAATAAGATGAGCCAACATTGTTACTTTGAACCATTTGTTCATAAATAAATTTGATCAATATAAATGATAAGATAAAAATTGGATTTGAGTAATAATAAATTTTATACATGATGGTGAAACTAATTGTTATATGAGAAATAAATTATTTAAAAAGTAACGATATAAAATCATGAATTACAATTTTTATTTACTTATCAAATAATTGGTTAGCAGATATAAATGTTGGGTGTTTATAAAATATAAACTTGTAGGTCAATTTTTATATTTAGAAAATCTAAAATCACGCCTTTTGAAGAATTTGAGATTTTATCTCATTAAATGAAATTAGCATGAAATCACATATCCAAACATAATTTTTATCTTATAATTTCATATTACCTCTGTCTATTTTCAAACGTCGTAGTTTTATTTTTTTAGAGTCAAACTTAAAACAAAATTGACTAACATTTTATGATGTATCTTTCCATCATTTTAATATGTAAAAAAATTATAATTTGTAGTACTTTTCGTATAATTTTGAAAATTTAATTATTTTTAAAAAATATAAAAAATTTAACATTTATTTAATAATTAATCAAATTAAAAGTGTAAGATGATAAATAAAAATGGACAGAAAAAGTATCACAATTGGTTCGGATTTTTGAAGTATCAAACCAAACCATTTGTGTCGAATTTTTAAATTTATGAACCAAACCAATAGAACTCGGGTTTTTCAACTTCGGATTTTTTCGGGTTTCTTCGGATTTTTGAGTTTTTCCGATAAAGTATTCATACAAACATATAATTTACTTGTACTTCAAATATTTCTTTAATCGGATTTTTTCACCAACTCCAAATCAAGTCAAACCAAACCACTAGTCGGATTGTTTTTCCGACTTGCCTCAATTTGAGATTTAATTCAGTTTTTGATTCGATTTTGTACAACCCTATTGGTCCCTGTGCGCATTTAGTGATGAGAAGTAGCTTTCTTGTAAAGCCCACTCCAACCGTAATACTACCACTTTTTTTTTTTTTAAATAGGAAAATATTACTATATATTTTTGTCCTTTGCTCGTATTTGATATTGCTCATGGAAAAATATTTTTCTCTCTCATGGTCAATTTAACTGATTTTTAACTAAGTTAGATTATATTAGTTTAATTTTTTTTAAAAAAATAGATATTCAAAAATTATACGAAAAGTACTATAAATAACAATTTTTGGCATATCATGGTAAAAAAATATATCATAAAATATTGGTCAAAATTCTTATAATTTGACTCTAAAAAAGAAAATCATGACAATTAATAGTGGACGGTTGGAGTACTTATTAACCCTCCCAAAATTTATTAAATTTAAACTAGATTTCAATTTCACCGAAAAATATAATTTTTTAAAAAAATGGTCAGTACATGCAAAAAATAGATGTTAAAAAGGGTATTAGTATATGTGATGGTTCTCGAACTCACTACAATGGTCCTAATATATAATTTTAAGAATTTTTTTGGGAGCTTCGAAGCATCAAATTCATAGGCTATATTACACATAAAAATTCGAGAAATTCAGATAATTCCAGAAAAATGGCATGTAAATGTGAAAATATGCGTTGAATAGTGTGAATATACGTGATGGTCCTCAACTCATTTCGGAGAATTTTTTTTGTTGCTACAGGGCTTCAGATCCATGGGCTAACACGTATACTCACATTATATTTCCTGCAGTTTGCAAATATGCACTACAAATTGTGTGAGCTTTCGAGATAGTTCCCCAACACATTATTAAGGTCCTCATAAAGTTCATTCAAAAAAAAGTTTTGGTGCAAGATAACACTCGAAAAAATTGTGGAACTTGGGTAATTCCAAAAATGGTTTGTAAATGCGAAAATATGAACTAAAAATAATGGGAGTATACGTGATGGTTGATGGTTCCTAAATCATTCTGGAGGTCCTCATAAAGTTTTTACAAATATTTTCTTGGATTCTTTAGGCCGCCAGATCCATGGAAGCATACGAAATATCGACAAATTTAAGTATTTCCTAAAATTGGCTTGTAAATGTAGTATGCGTTAGAAAATTAGTGTGCGTATATGTGATTCCCCAATTCGTTACAGAAGTCCTCATAAAGTTTTTTAAGAAAAATATTTTGAATGTTTCAAAGTGCTAGATTAGGCTAATACCCAGGAAAAATAAAAAAAATGGGTAAATCCTACAACATGGCCATTAAATGCAAAAATATACGTTATAATTAGTGTGGCGTACACGTAAAAATTGAGAAATCTCGATAATTCCAAAAAAATATAAATAAATGTGCCCCGATCCCACACTGACGTAGAGGCGCCAACCCCGAGGACCCCTACCCCCCGGACCTCGAGGTGCCACGCCCCGAAGACCCCTCCCCCTCCCCCCGGACCTCGAGGCACCACGCCCCGAGGAACCCTACCCCCCCCCCCCCCACACCTCGAGGTGCCACGCCCCGAAGACCCCTACCCCCCCCCCACTCAGACCTCGAGGCGCCCCCCCTCGTACCTCGAGGCGCCACGCCCCGAGGTCCCCTACCCCCCTCCCCCGGACCTCGAGGCCAACGTAAAATTATTTACCCTAAAAAATATAGAGATGAGAGAGTAAATAAATATAGTTAACAGTTTGAGTGGATTCAATAAGATAAATTTAACCTTATATATACAATATAATTTTTGACCGCAGGAGATTTGGATCAACTCCTATAGCTCAGACCAGGTATGAGTAAATCATTCCTGAATTCATCCCAACCTAGTATTGTAATTAAAATCACAAAATTTCAACTAATATTTTATTTGATCTCATAATTTTGAAGTGCAATAAGTATGGTGTTATAGAACTTTAAAAGTTTAAACTCATGACTAAATCAAAATCCTATTTCTGAGAATTTTTTATCAAACTAAGCCATTATATAAAATAATTTATCAAAATAATACATTTTTCTAAAATTTTACAAAACTAGTATAAACGTATTTCACAGTAACATTTTTAGCTATATTTCGTGTTTTAAAAACTAACAGCGTTAGGTTGATATAAGTTAATGTAAGTAACGTTTTACTCCTAAAACGTTATTTTGTGAGTATATATACATCTACTATATATACATAAAAAATAAATTTAATCTTTTATATACAATGTAAATTTCAGACGAAAGGGATATAAATGAACACCCTTGCACACCCTTCCTCCCAGTTGTATCATGTAAAGGCGGATCCAATGCTTTGACACTGATTTTATCTGAATCCAGTATTTTAGTTAGGAGTATATATAGATTTCAAGTAAAATTAAAATTCACAAAAATTCAATAAATATTAGATATAAGACAATAATTTTAGAGGTACTAAGAACATTAAAGGTAGAAATTCATAAAGTTGAATTTCTAAATCCGACTCATGTCATTTGAATATTGTTATATTGTAGGTGTTTTGATGATCTTCACAAATGAAGGGACCTGGTCTCTGTCTGAGCTCGCTCGTCCAAATTTATAATGGGGTACAACTGTAAAGCTGTCGTGTCAGAGGTTGGTGAGGCGTCAGTGTACTGCAACAATCAGAATGGACGAGGGTGCTTGTCCAACGTATAATAACTCTTTATGCTTGATATTTTCAACATGACAAACACCATATTAAATACATTCATTCAAAGAAGAAAGTCAGTCATCAAGCCTTTCAAGAATTCAAAAGAAGTTTGCAACGGACCTGTTCCCTGCAAGACTGCGTATATGAAAGGACGACAGACAGTTGTTAGAAAAGCTGCTACTTCTGATGTGGTAGGTGCACGTACTTCCAGAAAGGCTGACTCTCAGCCAATGGGCGGTTCCAAGGAGTTTGTGTGTATTTCATATAGTTTTCTCACCAAAACACAAACTCAAGATTTGACAAACTCAATTTGAATTTCTTCTCTCTAAAAATTCATGAGCTTACAAAGCGAAAGTCATCTTCAAGGAATAACTCTGCTCAACTCAACAAAGGGACTTGATAGAGTGAAGGAGAGTTCATTGGCCATATGAATAATGCTTATTGTTTATGGTCATATGAATGAATGATTGTACACTCACGTGAGAAGTTATGCAGGTTGTATGTCATCATCAAAACGGTGGAAATTGATAAGTGTTTATGCTCTTAGATGTTTTGATGATCTTCTCACAAGTGCAGGGACATGATCCTCTGCATAGTATGAAACTCGTCCAGGCTTCAAAGTGCTGGACAACTGTAAAAGTTATCTGCGTCAGGAAACTTGGTGAAGCAGCAGAGTACTTAACCAATTAGGGACGACTAGGTTTTTTGTTTGATGGGTAATGACTCTCCATGATATATATCAAACAAAAAATAACAAGTTTCACTCATTCATTCATAGAGAGAAATTTCAAGCTTCAAGGAACAACAAAGGAACTGATCGAAGTGCATTTATTGCTTTCTGTATTGTTGTATTTTACTTGCTTGTAATCATTCTTAAATTGTAGGATTTATTTCAACTGTGATAGAAACGTTTCAACCTTGGGTGAATCATTGTAAGGGCTTGGGTTACGGGTAACTTAGGCTTTTACTCTTGAGAGCAGTGTTGTATCTGCTCAGGCTCAGCTAAGTGATAGGGAGTATTACTTAGTGGGGAGATTAGCACGCTAATCTCTTGTGTAACCGACTTTTACTTTTGCTTGTTGAAGATTAGTGAAAGTGGTTTGAAAAGTCCTGTTGAGAACAGGTCGTGGTTTTTCCTCCCTTGAGCAACGAGGTTTCCACGTAAAGTTGTTTGTCAATATTTACGTTTCTGCATTTGTTCTTTACTGTCTGACTTTACTGTATCGAGGACCTGGTCCCATCTATATAAGTAGACGCATACATTCCAACATGAATGATATCTCTAAGCTTTTTCATCTTTTAATCTTTTGGAGTTTCTACTACTCCCACAAATGACTTTAGCTAAAAGCCACCTCTTATTTCAGTTCAGTTATCCCATTTAATTTTGAGAACAAATTAAATCTCTAAAGAAGCTATCCCCTATCCAAAATCCAAATTTAGGATTCTACGCATTCTGAAAATGTTCAAGATTCTTTAATTTGATGGGCTAAAAAAGTATATATGAAGGATTAAATTTCAATATAATTTAGTCCCATGGTATTATATGTTGGGTATGTAGCAAGAATTTATGAGAAATAGAGGGAAATAGAGGAATTTGAAAAGTTGAGAACTTGAAAAGTCCTCTTATGCTTTAATGAAAAGGCATTTGTCCCTCATGGGTGGTGGAAAGAAAAATAGGAGAGTTTAAATATAGAAATACTCATATTAATTGTTAAAAGGGTTGGAAAGAGGGACCCCCTCGCGTCGTCGTCGTCGTTGCTCGCTCGGCTCGGCTTCGGCTTTAGCAAATGATCGATCGAGAGATTATTTTTGGACAAAGTTTGTAAATTAAATAGCCAATATATTTTTAATTAATTAGTTGAAAATGTTTTCAGTTATTTAGTTGAAATTAACTGAATGGCTTTGTCTTTGGCAAAATATCGATCGAGAGATTATTGTTGGACAAAGTTTGTAAATTATATGGCCAATATATTTACAATTAATTAGTTGAAAACGTTTTCAGTTATTTAGTTGAAATTAACCGAAATGTTTCAATTTTTTAATTGATTAACCCGACTCGACTCAGATCCGCGCGTGACCCGTTTGAATTTAAAAACTTTCTCGTTTTATTTAAAATTCCCTCCATGATTATTCTGAAAGGTTGCAACTTTCAGGAATAGTCATTACCATTTGAAAGGTTGCAAACTTTCATTAATGATTGTGAGGATTCTGAATGGGTTGCAACCTTTCGAAAATTGTTCCTTTTGCTTATAAATATCTTTCACTCTTCAGAATTTTTCCTTACGAATTTTCTGATCGCTTCTACTTCTTCTTCTGCACAAAAAATTACTTCGTGTATTTTACTGTTGTTGATTGGTTCGTTGACACCAGAGTTTTTGGTATCTATATTGTGGTGATTGACATCATTTTACCCTGGGAGGTCATATTCCAAATTAAATCTCGGATACTAGAGGGGAATAATTTCCTTAAGGCGACATTGTGAGTTCAGTGGACTTGATCTTTTTCCTATTAAAAAATTCCAGATTCTGGTACGTGTTTTTTACTGATTTTAATTTTTACTTAATTGATTTCTGTTCATCTTTTGTATTGATTCTGAAAACTTTAAGTTACTTCGTGTTTCTGTAAAAGTCTTATCAGAATCAGTAATTCTATTTTTCAAACACAAATTGGTAACTATCTTAAGGAAATTATATTTTAATCTGTGTTTCTGGTGGAGACAAAAATCTTCGTGATTTTATACTCCTTTAAGTCCGCAATTATATTTTATTGCTTACTAAGACTGTATCGCTTTTTGTTTATCATAAATGACAAACAATAGTGTTATAGTGGTTGTTGTTGCACCAACCCGAACTGTTATACCACAAGTAGAGAAACCGAGTAAATTCACAGGTGTGAATTTGAAAGGATGGCAGCAACGGGTATTTTTCTGGCTTACCCTCTTGGTCTGCAGAAATTTACAAGTGAAGAAACTCCAGTGCCTGCTGCTGATATGCCAGAAAGAGAAAAATTCATGAAAATTGAAGCATGGAAACAGACAGACTTCCTATGTAAAAGTTATATTTTGAGTGCTTTAGAGGATGACTTATATAATGTCTATAATGCAATAACAACTTCAAAAGAGTTGTGGGATGCACTTGAGAAGAAATATAAGACAGAAGATGCATGCTTAAAAAGTTTGTGGTTGCAAAGTTTTTAGACTATAAAATGGTAGATAGTAAAACTGTTGGATCACAAGTGCAGGAACTTCAACTTATTCTCCATGATCTGATTGCTGAAGGTATGGTAGTAAATAAGCTTTTCAAGTGGCTGCAATGATCGAGAAGCTGCCTCTTTCGTGGAACAATTTCAAGAATTATTTAAAGCACAAGCATAAAGAAATGAAGCTTGAAATTTTGTGATTTGGCTCAAGATTGAGGAAGATAACAAAAACGCCGAAAAGAAGTCTCGTAAGAGTTCAACAATCATTGGATTTAATATTGTTGAAGAAGCTCCTACCAAAGACAAAAAGATAAAGAAGTCCAACGGGCAGAAGTCAAAAAAGGCCAAGAATAAATTCAAAGCAACTGTTACAACTGTGGCAAGGCTGGTCATAGGTCTTCTGACTGTCGTGCTCCAAGAAAGGACAAAGATAAAGGCAAAGGCAAAAGTCAAGCAAACATCGTGGAAGAGATGGAATATGCAGATGACTTGTGTGCAATGATCTCGGAGTGTAACTTAGTTGGAAATCCCAAGGAGTGATTTCTCGACTCAGGTGCCACTCGACATATTTGCTCTGCGAAAGAATCCTTTGCAACATACACTCCTGCTGAGTACGATGAAGATTTGTTCATGGGAAACACAACAACACCAAGGATTGCAGGAACTGGGAAAGTAATGTTGAAAATGACATCCGACAAGGTGTTAACTTTGAACAGTGTTCTGCATGTCCCTCCTATTAGGAAGAATTTAGTTTCTGCTGCATTACTCGTTAAGAACGGGTTTAAGTGTGTCCTAGTTAGTGATAAAACTGTAATAAGTAAGAATGAAATGTTTATAGGAAAGCGCTACCTCAATGAGGGTCTTTTCAAACTGAATGTAATGGTTGTTGACAATATTAATAAAAATTCTGCTTCTGTTTACTTATTGGAGTCAAATAATTTATGGCATGCCCGTTTGGGACATGTAAATTACAAAGCCTTGCGAAAATTGGTTACTCTAGAAGTATTGCCTGATTTTAAATGCGATAAATCAAAATACGAAATTTGTATGGAAAGTAAATTTGTTAAACATCCTTATAAGTCTGTTGAAAGAAATTCCAAAACCTTAGACTTAATTCACACAGATATAAGCGATATGAAGTCAACACCATCTCGTGGTGGAAAAAATTATTTTATAACTTTTATTGACGACTGCACTCGATTTCGTTATGTATATTTGCTTAATAGTAAGGATGAAACAATTGATGCATTTAAGCAATACAAAAATGAAGTGGAGAACCAATTGAATCTAAAGATAAAAATGATTCGAAGTGATAGGGGTGGAGAATATGAATTTCCTTTTGCAGAAATATGTTTGGAATATGGTATTATTCATCAAACTACTGCACCTTATATACCACAGTAGGTTTGGCAGAACGGAAGAACAGAACATTAAAGGAAATGATGAATGCCTTGATGATCAATTCTGGTTCACCACGAAACCTTTGGGAGTAAGTCATCCTTATGGCTAATAAGATACTCAATAGGGAACCCTATCGGAAAAAACAATCAATTCCGTATGAGATGTGGAAATGAAGGAAACCCAACTTGAAATATTTCAAAGTGTGGGGGTGTTTATCCAAGGTAGAGGTTCCTTTACCAAAGAGGGTTAAAATTGGACCCAAAATAATAGACTGTGTATTTATTGGATATGCTGTGAACAGTAAGGACTGTCGGTTTTTGGTTCACAAATTTGATAATTCTGAGATTCATGTTAATACGATAATTAAGTCAGATAACGCAGAGTTTTTTGAAAATATTTATCCGTATAAAACTGAATGTGAGTTGACAAGTGAAAGACCTAAACGACCACGAGAAGAATCAACGAAAAATACACTAACTAGTGAGGATCTTAGGCGTAGTACTCGCCAACGGAAACCTGCTTCTTTCGGACCAGATTTTATGGCACTATTGCTTAAAAATGAGCCTCAAACATTTAAAGCGGCTATGTCTTCACCTGAGTCAACTTATTTGAAAGAAGCAGTCAATAGTGAGATCGAATCAATTTTAAGTAATCACACTTGGGAATTGGTTGATTTTCCTTCAGGAAATAAACCTTTAGGATTAAAATGGATCTTTAAAAGGAAAAGAAAACCTGATGGGACTATTGACAAATATAAGGCTAGACTGGTAGTCAAAGGGTACAGACAAAAGAAAGGTCTGCACTACTTTGACACATACTCTCCAGTAACAAGGATAACATAAATTAGGATGCTAATTGTAACAACCCTGAAAATGGATAAGATAAGAAATGCTTAGTGTGTCAAGAATGCCTATGATTAGATCAGGGTTCACAGGGATCGATGCGCGTAGAACCAGACCTCGGAACCCTTGCTACAACCAAGCCAACTAACTTGGGGAGTTAATTGAGCTTGGAAAGGTTGGGACCAACCAAGTAAGGCTCTCGAAAACAAAGATTTAATCGAAGGAGTTTTTACCGGACTTAAAAAGAAGGAATTTTAAGTTTTGAGGGTCTAGGGGTAAAATGGTCTTTTACCAGGCTAAGGGTAGTATCGTAATTACCCTAAATATACATATAATTATTTAATTAATAAGGTGGAGGGTAATTTTGGGTGAAAGGGACGAAATTGGCCTTTGAGCAAAATCTTGCTCCACCCGGGTTCGAACCTAGGTGGGAGCAAGGATTTAATATGATTTTTTATTTTATTATTATTGGTGAATTAATTTAATAAATTTATAATTAATGGCTGATGTAAAAAGGAAAATCAGATTTTATTATTATTTATTATTTATTTACTTATTAATTAATGTTTTTTAAATTGACTAAGTCTTGCCAACTATCCTAGTTTTAAGATGCACTATCTCACACTATCTCTCTCCCTCAAGCCTAAATCTCTCTCTCTCTCATCAAAATTATTTTTCTTGGCTGCAAAAACAGAAGATAAAAACATTAGAAAGCAATCAAAAGTTCTCTAAACTCAAAGAACTTACAAAAACAAAATATACAAGCAAGCAAGCTAACTTAAGAAACGAAAACTTTGCATCATCTTCTCGACGGGTTTGTGTTGAAGGTTTAGGGGAGGAGTTTGGCAGCAATTGGAAGGTGTGGAAAGCTACAACAAGGTATGGGTTTTCTCTCTTGGAATCCTTTCTCCAAGAGGAATTTCTTTCTACAAAAGTCGACATATGAAACTAGGGCTGTCCCCTTGAATGTTGAACTCCTTGTCCCTAGTCTCCTTCCGATTTCAATCTAAATTTGTTTAGAAATCATGTTGTTGGTATGGTTTCTGGTAGCTAAGTGTTAAATATGATGTTCCTTGTGATTTTATGTTTGGACATAGCAAGCATGTTCAATGATGTCAACCGAAAATGATGTGGTGCAATCTGTAAAATGTTTGTTGTTGTTCTCCGTTTTGAAGTCTTAAAATGGCTTGTTTGATGATTGGAATTATTGTGCATAAGGTGTGTAAATTGTGATGTTAAATGAAGTGTAAGGTGGCTGATTAGTGGAAAAATCTAAGCTAACACAACAATGAATCTACACCTAAGAATGTGTTAAACGAATCGTGAAAGTACCTCAAAACGAACGTATGAATGCTGTTAAATAAAGGCCAGAAAATTTAATAAAATTTCCAGCACTTGGTGATGGAATTTTCGGCCAGAATACTTGAGGTTGAGAGGTTTAAAATATATTTAAAATATGTGAGGTCAGTGGGGATTGAACCCAAGACCTCACTACATGAAAGCTGGAAAAATAAATGAGAGGTGTGGGATTCGAACCCACAACCTCTCGGCCAAACAAGAGAGTAAGAGGGGAATTTTAAATTAATAAAGTAAATGTGGAGAGTGGGGATTGAACCCCCAACCTCTTGAATGGATGAGAGAGTTAGGAGAAAAATAAATGTGGAGAGTGGGGATTGAACCCCCAACCTCTTGAATGGATGAGAGAGTTAGGAGAAAAATAAATGTGGAGAGTGGGGATTGAACCCACAACCTCTTGAATGTATGAGAGAGTTAGGAGAAAAATAAAAGAGAAAAATAAATGTGGAGAGTGGGGATTGAACCCACAACCTCTTGAATAGATGAGAGAGTTAGGAGGAAAGTAAAGGAGAAATATAAAATGAGGTGAATGGGAATTGAACCCACAACCTCTTGGATAGGTGAGAAAGTTAAAAGATAAATTAAGAAAAAAAAATGAGCTTGTGAGGGATTGATCCCACAACCTTCTTGCCTTGGACGAAAAATAGAGGAGAAAAGGAAAGGAAATATTATGGGGTTGATGGGGATCGAACTAGGGTCCCCCAAATCTGAAAAATGCAATCACCAAGTTTAAAATAAGATTAAGTGTTATCCAAGGGATTCGAAATCGGGTTCCGTTGCCCAATTTTGTATTGACACATAAGTCATACGTAAGTAAATATTTAATGAATGCTGCCTCTAAAGATCAAAATCAATATCTTGGCATATCTACAAGATGCATAAGTCTTGTACCACATAATCTTGGGTAAACATGAATCACTTAGACAAACTATGAATGAAGCCTCATGGCTTGTATGTATAGACACATAAGTCTAACATACGTTCAAAAGTAAGTGAACCTAAGATGTATGAAATGAAATGATGAACCCTAGAAGGGTTAAGTATGAGTTTAAGATACACTAAATGGCCAAGTGCATTGGCATATGATGAGATGAACAATGAAATGATGAAATGAACAATGAAATAATGAAACCCTAGAAGGGTTAAGTAAGGGTGTGAAACACACCAAATGGCCAAGTGCATTGGCATATGATGAAATGAACATTTACGTAATAAGAGGTGAATAACTATGAAAAGGAAAGGTGCTAATGATGATGAATGTGGTGACAACATGATATGAGGCTAATGTAAATGATGAGAGCAATCTCAAATGAGCCTAAGTAAATGTTACCAATACGTACTCACCTATGAGAGTGTAAGATAATGAAGAGACCAGTCTCTATGAACACTCTAATGAGAGTATTGAGCTTAACACACTCAATACGAATGATGAGATGAGAAATCATCTAATGAGCTATGATGTCCTCATACTAGAAGCCAGCTTCCATGACGTATGAGATGAATGTAATGGAACTTTATACTGAGCACCGATAGACTAGCTATGAGCGGTGATGCCTTCTTTCGGGAAGGGCGGAGGTTCACGTAACTCTCATGAGATGAGACTGTCCGGCTTGCCGGGTATGGGTCTCCTTATATCTCCTAGTCTTCGAACCTATACTGCCAATATAGGGATCTGGCGGGGTTAAATTCCCATGTACGCTAGCATGTTTTTGGGTCACTTTGGCCGGTGATTCCACCTCTTTTCGGTGTGGGGGAGACACTGGATTTCATGATGCTCACATGATCTATGTCGGTTAAAGTTAAAGTTCCCAATGAATGAATGAGGCCAGCCTCAAATGATGCACATAATGAAATGAATGATGCCAAAGGTGTTAGGATAGGATAATCAAAAGGTGAGTTAGATTCAAGTAATGACATTAGGTCATTCTTGGTCATTGCACAACGAACCTAATGAAAGTCTTAAACTACATCCTAGGTATAACTGGTGTTTACACTAGCCTATGAATGAAATGAAATGGAGTACGTATGAATGAACGAAGCAGACTCTGTGTTTGCTAAGGAAGATTCCCTAGTTGAGGTCCCATCTGTTGAGCCCTCATTTCTGGGAGGTCTTAATGTTAAGTCCATGATTCCAAGGTCTCATGGCATATGAATGAATGACAATAAAGAAGTTATGTGCTACATGCAAAAGGTGTTGTATGTTATATGATATGTGCTATGTGTAAATGTTATGTGCTGTGCGCAAATGTGAAAAGTATGATGATGTATGTTATTCTCATGGCATAACTTTCCTATTCCAAATCTGGAAAGCCCACTGACTTTCCTAATCCAAATTTGGAAAGCTCATTGACTTTCCTAATCCAAATTTGGAAAGCTCATTGACTTTCCTAATCCAAATTTGGAAACTTTCCTAATCTCAATTTGGCAAGTCCATTGACTTGACTTCCAAAAATCATGTTGTTAGGAAAGAGATATTCTTTCTCATGCATGTCCTTGGTGTGTGCTTGCATATACCCATACTTAGTACAAGTGTGTACTAACCCTATACAAACTCTACTATTTTAGGTGCAGGCACAGGTGGACGATAGAGCTACAGGATCATCGTTGCAGTTATTCGGACATCCAGCATTCATCCGGAGTTGGTAGGTCCTCATGCTTTCGAGGATGCTACTGTTTTATGTTCTAGCTTAGTTTTAGAGTTGAGCTAGTGGAGCATGTTCCACTAGCGTTTCTTTCCTATTTTATTCAGACTATGTATTGGTGCCATTTTGGCAATTATACAATTAAGATTTATTGAACTATTTCTTTCAGTTGCTTATCTCTTAATGTTAGATGGTTGATGGTGAACAATTACGTATTAATGAGAATATTTTTTTTAAGTGTGTTAGGAAACAAAAAGTTTCAAATTTTCCGCTAAAATTAACCTATGTAAAGTAAGAATAACGTAAGTAGGCTTGTCTGCGACCTCTGAGAGGTCAACGACGCCGGTCTCGTCTGGGGTCTACACTCCGGTCGTGACACTAATAGCACTAGCAGCAGTGCATGATCTTAAAATCCACCAAATGGATGTAAAGACAGCCTTCTTAAATGGTAAATTGGAAGAAGAAATTTACATGGAACAACCTGAAGGGTTTATAGTTCCTGGTAAAGAAAAGAAAGTGTGCAGACTTGTGAAGTCACTTTATGGACTCAAGCAAGCACCCAAACAATGGCATGCTAAATTTGACCAAACTATGTTGGCAAATGGATTCAAGATCAACGAATGTGATAAATGTGTTTACATTAAAAATGTTATGAATCATGAAGTCATTGTTTGTTTATATGTTGATGACATGTTAATAATGAGTAAAGACATTAACGATATAAATGCTACTAAGCGCATGTTGTCTAGCAAGTTCGATATGAAGGACTTAGGAGTTGTTGATTTGATCTTAGGGGTCAGGATTATCAAAACTCCTAAAGGACTAGCTTTATCTCAATCTCATTATATTGAAAAAGTATTGGATAAGTTCAAGTACTTGAATTTCAATATTGTCAAAACTCCAATTGATTTAAGTTGTACATTTCAAAAGAATGAAGGTCAAAGTGACTCTGAATTGGAATATGTCAAGAGTATTGAGAAGTTTGATGTATATTATGAATTGTACTCGACCAGATATAGCATGTGCTATTAGCAAACTGAGTCGATTCACTAGTAATCCTAATCAAATTCATTGGATGGCAACTAAACGTGTGTTGGGATATCTAAAATATACACAGCACTATGCTTTGCATTATAATAAATATCCTGCTGTGATTGAAGGATATAGTGATGCAAATTAGATCACCGGGTCAAATGAAGTAAAATCCACAAATGATTATGTGTTCATACTTGGTGGAGGAGCAGTCTCTTGGAAATCGTCCAAACAGACATGTATTGCTCGATTCACAATGGAATCTGAATTCATTGCTTTGGATAAGGCTGGTGAAGAAACTGAATGGCTCCGGAATTTCTTAGAGGATATTCCATTCTGGCCCAAACCTATTGGACCTATTTGCATACATTGCGATAGTCAAGCAACAATATATAGGGCAGAGAGCGTCATGTACAACGGAAAGTCTCGTCATATACGACGGAGACATAACACCGTAAGACAACTGCGCTCTAGTGGAATTATCACAATTGACTATGTAAAGTCAAACGATAATGTGTCAGATCACTAACGAAAGGCCTAGTAAGACAGACAGTTGAAAGATCATCTAAGGGAATGGATTTACGGTTTAGCACAAGTCAGTATGACGGTAACTCTATCTAGCAGACTGGAGATCCCAAGAGCTAGATTCAAGGAGAAAAACAAAGTTATAGCTGACGGTTCGACATTGTCAATTAACTCAATACATTCTCATGATGAAGACAATGTTCAGGAACAAGGTTAAGACTTGAAGACTTGTTAATAAGGTAATAAAAGCTTAAAGTTTTTAATTATTTGCTAAGTTTGATAGATTTGACCAAATAGTGTATCTACGAGATGACACAGTTAGAAATCACCTATGTGAGTGTGAAGTGAAAGCCGCTTCAAAGAGAATTTTATGTCAAAAGTCTATTCAATATACATTCATGAAACCAGGAGGTGTTCATGGCTGAAACGAACACAACCATTAGAATCATAAACAGTAAAGGGTTAATTGTGTGACATATGGTTGTCTAGGTATACATTAAAGCTCGACGGTTCAAAGATATCACATATACCGATTGATCGAGTATATCCTACATATGTTCACTGCAGAAAATCAAGGTGAAACCTACTTATCCAGATGCAATTCATCCTTGCATGTAAAGTACACACTTATTTGTGCATTCCTATGTTATAATCATTCCCCATCAATGTGGGGGATTGTTGGGCATGAAGCAAGAATTGATGGAAAATAGTGGGAAAGAGAGAATTTGAAAAGTTGAGAACTTGAAGAGTTGGGAACTTGAAAAGTTCTCGTATGCTTTAATGAAAAGGCATTTGTCCCTCATCGGTGGTGAAAAGAAAAATAGGAGAGTTTAAATATAGAAACACACCTATTAATTGTTAAAACGGTTGGAAAGAGGGACCCCCCTCATGCCGTTTTCGGTCGGCTTTGGCTTTGGCAAATGATCGATCGAGAGATTATTTTTGGATAAAGTTTGTTTTATTTATATAATTAATTAATTAATTTAACTAAATGGCCAATATATTTTCAATTAATTAGTTGAAAACATTTTCAGTTATATAGTTGAAATTAACCAAAATATTTCAATTTTTTAGTTGATTAACCCACCCCGACTCGGATTCGCGCGTGACCCGTTTGAATTTAAAAAACTTTCCCATTTTATTTAAAATTCCCTCCATGACTGTTCTGAAAGGTTGCAACTTTCAGGAACAATCATTACCATTTGAAAGGTTGTAAACTTTCATTAATGGTTGTGAGGATTCTGAAAGGTTTGCAACCTTTCGGAACTTGTTCCTCTTGCTTATAAATACCTTTCACTCTTCAGAATTTTTTCTTAAGAATTTTCTGATCTCTTTATACTTCTTCTTTTGCACAACAAATTACTTCATGTATTTTACTGTTGTTATTGGTTTGCTGACACCAGAGTTTTTGGTATCTATGCTCTGGTGATTGAGATCATTTTACCCTGGGAGGTCATATTCCAAATCAAACCTCAGATACTAGAGGGAATAATATCCTTAAGGGGACACTGTGAGTTCAGTGGACTTGATCTTTTTCCTATTAAAAATTTCCAAATTCTGGTACATGTTTTTTACAGATTTTAATTTCTACTTAATTAATTTTTGTTCATCTTTTGTACTGATTCTGAAAACTTTAAGTTACTTCGTGTTTCTGTAAAGTTTTATCAGAATCAGTAATTCTGTTTTTCAAACACAGATTGATAACATTATAAAGGTTTCGTGACTAGTTTGAATAATTCAAATTGGCATTGCATAGGGCTGGATAATAGAAAAGTATTCCTTAATTACATGTGATTTTTTCGTTTTCATGGCTCGAATCCATAATGATGGAGAAATTTTGTCCGTACTATCACACTTGTTGGTGGTAAGGATGGTGTGATAAGTACATAGGATGGAAATGGAAGCAGGTTGGGTTAAGTCTTCCTCCGCTAAGGTTTGGCTCTGTCCCACCCTAGTTAGCCCATTTACATGTTTTTTTAAAGGAAAAACCAAAATTAATACTAATTTAATCATTTTACATCAGTTTAATTATTCATCTCTTTAATAATTTTCTTTATCAAATGAGTGCATGTTTAAAAGCATCTGATCACATAATCGAAATGAACTTGCAGTCAAATGGTTCAATCTCTCATTTAGTTTTTGAACGTGCAGCCAAATGGCCCTACCCCGTTTAAGCATCACCCTTCGCTACCAAGCCCCAATTGATTTCTTAATCAGTAACACACCACAAATTTAAGATTTTCTTAAAATCAATAATTTTGTATTTACTGCACAAGTCCACTTACGCTTCCATTAATTAAAATTAGAACTTCAACTCCTCTTTTGAGGAAAGGTCAAATTTCATTACTTTACTAATAGAAGATAGTAATTGAAGTAAAAAGCTTAAATCTATCTGCATCAAACAAAGAAATATAAATTAGATTGTGTCTCGACTTTTAAATAATTAAATATCATAAGCTCACATTTCAGATGATCTAATAAAAAAAAATGAGCACAATAAAATAAATAGAAGCAGAAAAATATTTTTTTTTCAATTTAAAAGGTAAATATAATGACCTTTTAAAAATTATATTCAACACCACACGCTCCTTGATACAAATGTCATAACCTGAAAAATTTAGCAAATGTTAAGTAAAAAGCACTCATACATGGGATCAAAAGTGTAATCTATTCACAGACAATTTTGTCAGCTAGAAATGAATATATTTAGATATGCTAAGAAGAAATCACACTAATATAATGACACACACAACTAAGCACAACTTAATATAATTCACACTAAATAGCAGTACGAATTGTTGTGGTGAGGTAAAGCTATTGTCTTTTTATATCCTAATTTTGACATGGCAATGCATATTAAGACTGTAGAAATCGAAAAGCCAAAAGCCTGTCTATTAATTAGCATTACGTGGGTAAAATAGTTACTTGGGCTTTATTGAAAATAATTATTACGTCGGCTTACTTTTTTTTTAGGAATAATTACTAAACTACACAACTTTACTTTACCTATTTCCAATATTTTCCTACTCTTTTAATAAAATTCAAAAATTCCATTTTTTACACCCAATGATACTTAACTTACTTTTTACCTTGGAAATCAAAACTGAAACTTTCCTATCCCAAAAGTTTCGCTAAAATCTTTTCCCCCTAAAATTTTCGGATAAAATTTTAAACTAAATTTGAAATTCAAAAAAATATAATCCCTATTCATCCGCTTTACAGTTGAAATTTGGTTTATCATCTTCTCCCATAAGTTTTCTTCTATTTTTTTTTACTTTTTTGTGTATCTAATGTTCTTTCTTTTCTAAAAAATTTATAGTTTTTTTTCCATAATCGGTTGTTTCGAAGATTAGAGTTCAGAATTGGTTTATCGTCTTCTCGAGTAAGTTTTCTTTCCTTTTTTTTTTTTTTACTTTTTTTGTATCTAATGTTCTTCTTTTCTAAAAAATTTATATTTTGTTTTTCAGAATCGAAATTTTCGAAGATTTGAGTTCAAAATCGTCGCATGACCTATAGTCATGACAAATCCAAGTTCTAGCAAGAGATCTTTTTCAAAGAAAAGACATGCATCAACTTTGAAAGACCCAAAACCCCAAAGAAAAGGGGTAGAAAGGCGGCACCTCCGATTATCCGACCAACACTACCAACGGTATCTACATTTGTATCCCTAGCCATCCTGATTTTTTGTATCTTTTTCATTAGTTTGATGATTGCTTTTTTTCATTTAACTATCGTTTATTTCAATTTTTCATTGCACTCATGGAACACATAATTTTTTTGATACTTTTATGTCTTACACATATATATTAATGTTTCGTAGATAATATTTTAAGTATCAGTTTGATATTTTTTGATACGTTCTTTTTTTTCTATTTAACAAATGAAATATTTAATATTTGTGTATCTTTAATGTGTTGCACAAGAATATTAACGTATCAAATCCGTTAAGTTGGATGTTTTGTTGATATTTAGTATAAAAGTGTATGAACATTAATGTATCTACATGATAGTGATTTCTTTGATAAAATGGAGAGAATTAATTGGTTGTTGTTGGAGGCGTACAAAGACAAGGAAAAGGGTGAACTGTTGAGTCCACAACATTCCTTTGCAGTGGAATATGCTCAAGATATTATGCAACAACAAAGTGATAGCCTGTTAGTAATGTAAATCAATTTATTTACTTAGACATTCAATTCTTTTTGTAGTGTATCTTCATTTTTTTTGCAGGGATTGTGGAATGTATGTTTTTGCTTATGCAGAATACTTGAGTGACGAAATCAAAATTTCATCTGTTAGTTTTCAGAGTGAATATCTTCGCAACAAATACGGAACATTGTTATGGAAGTATGGTATGGACAAAGTCAAGGCTGGATATGTTAGTGATAATGATGATCCTACAAGGCTAAGGAGTGGTTACACTACACAGGCAGAAGGTGGATTGGTTAATTTAGAGTAGTTAGGTTTCTATTATGTTGAAGTTAAGTTAATTAGTATTTTATTTTATAACTTTTCCTTCCAGCACAATATTACTAAGTAGTTATTAATTTGAAGAATTATTTTTGTCAAAAAATGTATTTCAATTTCAATTTTTGTCACCAAATATATAATTCAATTAACAGTAACTCGCTATAAATTAATTTTGTAAAGTAATATATACACAATTAGCGCTGATACACTATAAACTTTGTTAACAGTATATATGATACTATATTTACACAATTTTTACACAAAATGATACAAAATAATTAATTTAAAATGTTTAGTATTTCAATAAACCACAACGTCTGATACAATATTATCTTCAGAGACATAATATCCATAGAGTTATTAAGTATATGATACACATTTTATTATCATAAATAAATTTGTGTATCTTTAACAATTAATACGAAATAATGTAATTAATATATTTAGTATCGTTCAACAAGCTGCAACATATAAAACTCTTTAGTATCGGTTACAAGTATGTGTCTGATAACAAAAATTTGTTATCGGATCCATTAAATTTTTACCATTTTATGTAAATGAGACTATACAAATTATCAATATAATTACACTTGATATAACACAATCAAAATTGATATATTTAGTATCACTATAAATTTTGTATCTTGTAACATTCATATGAATTTATAATCAGATCAAATGAAAAAGTGCAAATCTTATTAGCAATTAGCAAACCAAATTCCAGAATGTCTTAACAAGATCAAAATATTCATTTTTTTAATCTTCACAAATTGTGTTCCAGAATTTTCTTAAACCAAGCTTTTTTTTTTTTTTATGAAGAACATTGTAACGGTTTGACAATTTGAAATTCACTAATGCCATAAATCAGTTAGAGGTTTATGCAGATTTTACGCTAATTTTGTTAAACGTCTGCTTGAATCGTGGGATAAATTTTATTCCTTTTTTTACGCTGTAACTGATAACAACAAATTAAATATTAAAGTATCCGTACGCTCTAATTTAAGTATCATTCACAATATTAAGTATCCGGATTCATATAAAAAATGAGATTTTTGGTAAATTATTAAAGAATAGGGATAGAAAGTAATTTGTCCCTTAGATTATATGTGATTTGCCTAATTTTTACTTTTTTTTAATGCTAAAAGGCTTTAATAACATTACTGTAAGGCATTAACGTAACATTACCATAAGTAAATATTTATTTTGTTAGATTTTTCTTAAACTTTTTAATTAGTACAATATTATAATTAAAAACTAATTTGAAAAAAAATTAAAAGGAATGCTGGCCATTGGATGGTGCCACATCAGTGATTTATATATATATAGAGAGAGAGATTACCAACATGTATGGACTATCATCTTTATTGGATCATTAATATTCTATCTTTCAAACAAAAACTAAATATATTAAAAGATAAAAACTTCATATAAGAAATATTTTTAAAATATATATCAAAGTAAAACTTTACATATAGACAAAAATTTGAAAAATTACATTTATGTCGGTTTTTTTTTAGTTGAAATCAAACCAATCCAAATAGTTGGATTTTTCCCGAACTCCAAACCAAGTCAAACCAAATCACTAGTCAATTTTTTTTCCGATTTGAATCGATTTGTGGTTCGGTTCAGTTTTTCGATTCGATTTTCGATTCGACCTATTGGTCCCTGTGCACATTTAGTGATCCCTGTGCACATTTAGTGATGAAAAGTAGCTTTCTTGTAAAGCCGACTCCAACCGTAATACTACCACTTAATTAATAGTGGACGGAGGGAGTACTTATTAACCCTCCCAAAATTTATTAAATTTAAACCAGATTTCAGTTTCACCAAAAATATAATATTTTGCAGCTTTAAGGATGTGTTTGGTCTAAGGAGAGTATTTTTATGCACAAAATAAGTGTTTTTGGTTAGATCCATGCGCTATTTAAACAAATGAAAAATTGAAAAATTTGGGTAATTTTTTGAAAAATGGTCAATAAACGCGAAAAATAGATGTTAAAAATGATATTAGTATATGTGATGGTTCTCGAACTCACTACAGAGGTCCTAATATAATTTTTTAAGAATTTCTTTTGTGAGCTTCGGAGCACCAAATTCATAGGCATTACACATAAAAATTCGAGAAATAAGATAATTCCAGAAAAAATGACATGTAAATGTGAAAATATGTGTTAAAATGGTGTGAATATACGTGATGGTCCTCAACTCATTCCGGAGATTTTTTTGTTGCTACATGGCGTCAGATCCATGGGCTAACACGTATACTCACATTATATTTCCTGCAGTAAATGTAAATATGCACTAAAAATTGTGTGATCTTTCGAGATAGTTCCCCAACACATTATGAAGGTCCTCATAAAGTTCTTTCAAAAAAAAAATTTGGGCGCCAGATAACACGAAAAAATTGTGAAGTTTGGTTATTCCAAAAATGGTCTGTAAATGCGAAAATATGACTTAAAAATAATGTGAGCGAGATGGTTCCTAAATCATTCTGGAGGTCCTCATGAAGTTTTTTCAAATATTTTCTTGGATACTTTAGGCCGCCAGATCCATGGGAAGCATACTAAAAATCGAGAAATTAAAGTAATTCCTAAAATTAGCTTGTAAATGTGAAAGGATGCCTTAGAAAATTAGTATGAGTATATGTCATGATTCCCCAATTCGTACAGAAGTCCTCATAAAAAGTTTTTAAAAATATTTTGAATGCTTCAAGGCGCTAGATCAAGGGGCTAATACCTAGAAAAAAATTAAGAAATTTAGGTATATCCTACATGTCTTTCGAAAGTTCTTTTGGTTGCTCTAAGCGCCAAATCAATACACTAATTAAGACACGAAAACGTGAGACAACACAAGTAATTTTAAAAAAATGACATCTAAATGCGAAAATATGCATTTAAAATAATGTGAGTATATATGATGGTTCCCAACTCATATTAAGGAGGTCCTCAGAAAGTTTTATCAGAATTTGTTTTGGTTGCTACAAAGCGCCAGATCCATGGGGCTAGTACATGTAAAAATTGAGAAATCTCAATAATTCCAATAAGATATAAATAATTGCGCCCTGAGGCCCCCACAGACCTCGCGACGCCACGCCTCGAGGCCCCATAACCTACCCCCCCATCCACGGACCTCGAGCCGCCACACCCTGAGGCCCCCTAACCTACCCCCTCACCCCCGGACCTCGAGGCGCCACGCCCCGAGGCCCTCTAACCTACCCACCCCACCCCGGACCTCGAGGCGCCACCCAGATGCCCTAACCAACCCTACCCCTCCGACCTCGAGGCCCCATGCCCCGAGGCCCCCTAACCTACCCCTCCCCTCCGGGACCTCGAGGGACCATGCCCCGAGGCCCCCTAACCTACCCTACCCCGGGACCTCGAGCGCCACGCCTCGAGACACCCTAACCTACCCTACCCCGGGACCTCGAGGCGCCACGCCCCGAGGCCCCCTAACCTACCCCCGGGACCTCGAGGCGCCACGCCCGATGCACCCTACCCATCGACCTCGAGGCGCCACGTCCCGAGTCCCCCTAACCTAACCTACCCCCGGGACCTCGAGGCGCCACGCCCCAAGGCCCCCTAACCTACCCTACCACCGGGACCTCGAGGCGCCATGCCCCAGGCCCCCTAACCTACCCAACCCCAGGGACCTCGAGGCCCCATGTCTCGAGGCCCCCTACCCTACCCTACCCAGCGACCTCGAGGCCCCACGCCCCGAGGCCCCCTAACCTACCCCCCCCGGACCTCGAGGAGACACGCACAGAGGCCCCCTAACCTACCCTACCCCCCGGACCTCGAGGTGCCACGCCCCGAGGCCCCATAACATACCCTACCCCCGGGACCTCGAGGCCCCATAACCTACCCCCCGGGACCTCGAGCGCCACGCCCCGAGGCCTCCTAACCTACCCCCGGGACCTCGAGGCGCCACGCCCGAGGCCCCCTAACCTACCCCCCGGACCTCAAGCGCCACGCCCCGAGGCCCCCTAACCTACCCCCCGGACCTCGAGGCGCCACGCCCCGAGCCCCCTAACCTACCCCCGGACCTCGAGGCGCCCTGCCCGAGGCCCCTAACCTATCCCCCGGACATCGAGGCGCCACGCCCCGAGGCCCCTAGCCTACCCCTAACCTAACCTACCCGGGACCTACCCCCGGGACCTCGAGGCGCCACGCCCCGAGGCCCCCTAACCTACCCCCGGACCTCCAGGCGCCACGCCCGAGGCACCCTACCCCATCGTACCTCGAGGCGCCACGCCCCGAGCCCCCTAACCTACCCTACCCCCGGGACCTCGAGGCGCCACGCCCCAAGGCCCCCTAACCTACCCTACCACCGGGACCTCGAAGGCCATGCCCCGAGGCCCCCTAACCTACCCACCCAGGGACCTCGAGGCGCCACGCCTCGAGGCCCCCTAACCTACCCCCCGGGACCTCGAGGCGCCACGCCCGAGGCCCTCCTAACCTACCCCCCGGGACCTCGAGGCCCACGCCCGAGGCCCCCTAACCTACCCCGACATCAAGGCGCCACGCCCGAGGCCCCCTAACCTACCCCCCGGACCTCGAGGCGGCACGCCCCGAGGCCCCCTAACCTACCCCCCGGCCTCAGGTGCCCTGCCCAAGGCCCCTAACTACTCCCCCGGACCTCGAGGCGCCACGCCCCGAGGCCCCTACCTACCCCCTAACCTAACCTACCCCGGGACTCGAGGCCTAACCTACCCACTAACCTACCGTACCCCCGGATCTCGAGGCGCCACGCCCCGAGGCACCTCAGGACCTCGAGGCGCCACACCCCGAGGCCCCCTAACCTACCCCCCCGGAACCTCGAGGCGCCACGCCCCGAGGCCCCCTAACCTACCCCCCGGACCTCGAGGCGCCATGCCCCGAGGCCCCCTAACCTACCCCTCCCCTCTCGAGGCCCCCCCCGAGGCCCCCACACCTACCCCCCCCCCCGGGACCTCGAGGCGCCGTGCCCTGAGGCCCCCTACCCTACCCTACCTCCTTACCCCCGCCCTGGACCTCGAGGCCCCCTACCCCCCCCTAAACCTGAACCGTGGACCTCGAGGCGCCATGCCTTGTGGTGCCCTATCCCCCCCCCTCTTTTCCCATTGCCTCTCCGCTCCAGTAAGTGCATTCTGTCCATTTGATGCAACCCTGAGTATAACAAGTTTCAAGTATAAATGAAAAAAAGAAATAAAAATAAGACAGATATGAAAGTGAAATAAATTGAATTATATGATTTTCAATTTTCAACCTGAAGTTGAGTAGTAGAAGTTTATCCTTTGAAAGAGAAATTACAGTTCACAACAAAAATCTAGAGATTATTCACAAGTTGTTTATGCAGACCGGGCAACATGAAGAAGCTAGAGAGTAAACACTAGGACATGTTGTCCAAACTCAAAAAAAAAAAAAAAAAAAAAAGCTTACACCAAAGAACATAAAGAAATAATTTGTTATGAATGAAACCATTACAAATTGGACAATACCAAACAGATAAAAGAGACAAAGGTCTTTAATAGAAATCTTAAGTCAATAATTTTGCCTCATGCATGAGATCTTATTTGTGGACACTGGACTGTACCATTCAGGACATAAGCTTATCTAAGCAAAAATCAAAGATAAGTAGTTTGTTTTTACTTTGAACTTGCCAGATTAAATATACCTAAATAGTATTTTGCAATTTGAAGATATAAGCAATTCAGTTGAGAGCGACTTAGATGAGGAAAATGCACAACCATAATAAAAAATGCTGACGGGTGCATGTTGAATTCCCAGAAACTAGTGCATTTTTAATGAAATTGACACGGGTGTAGGATCATTTTGAAGAGTCCGATCAACATACCCTTTCTTACCTAATGTATGCTAGGTACTGAAAAGAGGAATATCACTTTAATATTATGTTGGCTCTTTTCATACATCTGACCACACAATTGGAACATGTTTTATATTATTATGGAGTAGTTCATGTTGTAATTTTCTATAACTTGGAGAAACCTTTTATAGGAATCACATTTTGAAATTGATAGTAGAATTACTCTAAGATACATTAAAATGATTTTTTAATATGTCTATGGAGCAGAGACTGTTTCAAACTATATATGTTATTGACATATAAAACTACTAGATGATATATGAGAGCAAATATATTCAAATGAATCAATTTCCCTCTCCTCTCCTCTCTAGGAACATGTGATTCCTATAAATAACTTAAATTAATGTACATGATCTAAATAGCAGCTAACAGATCCACTTTTATGGAGAGAAATTGGCGTACCTCTTGAATAGCAATTAACGCCTCAGCTTGCCAACGAGTTCCCTAGGTGCAAAAAAGTGACTAATTTCTCTAACCTGCCCAAGTCAGAAAAGAGGGATAAAACTTAATAAAGGAAGGGTATAAATAGCAGCTCTACAACACACTTTCATTTAGTGAATAAATAGTCAAAATGCAGATTGAAGTCACAGAAAGGGATACACTGGTTGAAAAATCTTTTTAAGTTAATGCATATGAGTTGTCTTGCAAATTATGCAATTATCACTTTCATGCCGACCGTATCCCACTGATCTTTTTTAGAAGAAAGCCGAATCATTGCTAAAGAGAGAAAGGCTTCTGTGGAGAATTTTAATAATACGTTAAAGCGACATACACTTGTCTCAAGGAAATGAGACATAATGCGGCGAAAAGCAAAGGAAGAAAAGAAAATAATCATTAGGAGGCTGCTGAAGGTCTGGAGCTTGCAGAGGAGGACAATAAGAATCTATAGAAGATCCCACGCATATTGGTCCGCCTCCACACACCTGGTGAAGAATACAGTATCTTGGAAAGCTACTTCAGGTTAAAACAATGTATTGTGCAATACAGGAAGAACCAAAATAGTTAGCTTTTTAAGTTATTTACATGTACATCAATCATAGGTTAACTTTGTTATATACTGAACTTTGCAAGGTTGAAACGTTTAGTTTTCGATTTGCCATTGTCAACTCATTATCTGTGGGTATATTGATGCTTTCATAGATATTGTATCTCTTTCTACTAATACTGATAGCAGGTGAAGATCAGGTACCTAATGAAATAGTGGAGATGTGTGTGAGCTCATCCTAACACTACCTTCATAAAATCTGAAATTACCAAACCTTCCTACAGAAGCAGATCCTCACTAATTGAAAAGAGTTAACTAGTTTCCACTATTGTAAGTCCGGCAGATCATAAATGTACCCTGGAAACTAAATCCACATATATTCATGTCCGTTCGAGCCAATTCATTTCAATACAAAAAGGAAACAATAGCACTAAAACTGATCATGTCAGCAAATCGAGGGATAGTCAATAAACACAACATATTCTCTTCTTGGAAAGACCCATATTAACAGAAACATCATGGAATGAAAACAATTTCCAGTGAACTTCAGATCAAATACAGAAAAATCAAGCTAGACCAAAGTCCAACCATAAACTTGTTTTGTTTATTTTATTTCCCCCGGACCATTTTTTCTTCTTCACAAGTGTTATTAGGACAAAATCAAACCCAACAGAAGCATAAAGATTGAAACGTTAAACATAATACAGTTACTAATCAACTCAACATTGAAAAGAGACAAAGAACACAAACAGATCAACTACAACTACAGATCACATAATAACAAACTACCCTCCAATCTAGAAATCACCCACATCTCATTTGACTATAAACTAAGTTGTTGGTGTTCCACTGATTCAAATTAGGAAATTGCCAACAGTTAGCAGAGAAGGAACCAAATGAGAAAAGTTTGAAAATATAAATTGAACACAAGTTCATCAATATACAAGAAGAAGGTTTTGATTACTAATTCAAAGCGCCATGATTGATATACCAATTTCCCCATTCCTACGAGTTCTCCCAAATACTGGTCAAACTAACCAGCAAATTGAACTCAACCAAGCCCAAACAAATAAAATACTAGAGTATAAAGATAAACGCAAGAAAGAGAATGAATTTTTCTTTCTTCTATTTGTTAACATCAGTGTGTTCTACATTGAGAAACTAAATCATTTAGAAAATAGGTGAATGTTCATCTTGAAGTAGTCCAAAGGAAAACGAGAAACTGAGTTATATGGACTAATACATCAATTGAAGCGAAAATCCCAAAAAAGTCCATCGATCAGCCAACTACCCCCAATTCCAAACTAGTTAGGTTCAACAAATACAAATCTTCACAGATTACTAAATCTAAGCAGTAACAAGAGAGAGCTAACTACCATGATTGATATACCAATTTTCCCATTCCTACGAGTTGCCTTCAACCCTAAGTCAAGAGGAAAATGAGAAAAAGTACCTGAATTGAGAAAGGAATTGGGAAATTGATCATCTGGAGGTTGAAGATCCATCTTCATGGCCTTATTCTGGTGCTTCTGTAATGGTCAAATCGTCATATTGCAGAGAGAATTGCCACTGAAGAAGAGAGAATGAGAGTTGAAAGTGTAACGGTCATTTCATTTGGGATGAAAACAAATACTTATATCAAATTAACAAATGGATGACGTGGCATTCCAGAATTTTTTTTTTTAAAAAAACATTCAAAATATATGTTTGATATTGTATTTCTTTTCGTAAATTGTTATTTTTCTTATTCAATTTTTTTGGTATTTAATATAATTGTATGATTCTATGCTATTGCAATCTGTATTTATAAACTGATGGGAATTTTTTTTAAAAAAATATCCTAGCACTTTAACGTCCCAACACTTATAATATTTATGTAATTTTTAAATTTATTTTATCAATTATTTTTATTAATTTATTGATTTGTTTAACATTTTTTTTTCAATTTTTCTCATATGATAGACATGTCAATTTTATTACTTTCATGTTAATTGATTTGATATAATGAATATTTTTTTTTTAACTTTCATTCTATTCATTTTCTTATTATAATTTCTTTTTCGTTTGTAATTTTCTAATAAATTAATACATATAAAGAATATGTAGTGATGGATGGAGATTCTTATTATATTGTCTAATTGTTTATTGTCTAATTGTTTATTGGCATATGTAATGAGTTTGATTTATAATTTTATATAATAGCAGGGGTGAAAAACGTAGCTCACGTTCCAGGACATTTCTTTCATTATTCAATACCAATTTGCTTACACATATATATCCTTGTCCATGACATTTGGGCACCATCTCTCTTCCAACTGAGTATTGCACTTCTCTTTTAGTTGACAAGAATGCAGATTTACAGAACAAATGTCATAGTAATATCTTCATGATCAACATAGAATACGCGAAAAGCTAAGAGTGACACCAACAACTAGCAATCTAACCACTATTACATCATTTAACTCAAAACATAGAATTACTATGACTAGAAACTAGGGATAGAAATTAAGCTCGACGATTTCTTTGTCCAGTGGAGCTTAACAGAGAATTACTATGACTAGAATCATGCATCCTCTGAAGCAAACTCTTTTACTATTTTCTTTGTAATAACCTGAGGGGGACTTCTTTTGCTCTGGAATATTCGTGGCATCGTCACAACAGAAGAACAAATAATCTATGGTCCACCTACATTAATTTAGTGAGAGTTTACTATAGTTTTGAAACGTGCAGCCAAATGGCCCTACCCCATTTAATATTTAAAAATACAATTTTTGACCCGCCCGGTCCTGTTTAAGCATCGCCCTTTGCTGCCCAGCCCCAATTGTCATTCTAGTTCTAGTTATAAGGCCACAAAAAGTTAAATCTTTCAAATGAGAAGCAGGTAAATATAAAAACTTCTGTTTGTCAAACAAAGAACATGCTTCAATTGTTATCTTAAATAGTTTTCCGAGGGGCCAAATGATAGTTAAGTTTTCAATCATCATCAGATCATATATTCAGTTAAGTTTTCAATCATCATCATATCATATATTCAGTTAAGTTTTCAATGATCATCATATCCAGGGGCGGCTCAAACCCGTTGGTGGCCTAAGGCCAAAATCAAACTAGACGCCTTAAAAAAAATTATAAATGATTTTATTTTAAATCCATTTTTCTAGCTTTTGAGATGCAAAGTTATTAATATTTTTTGTGTAGTCAATCTTTTCTAATAATTCTTTTTCAATCGATAATATAGCCAAACCACTTAATCTTTCTTGAGACATTGTCGATCTTAAATAAGATTTTATTATTTTTAATCTTGAAAAACTTCTTTCTGCTGAGGCGACTATTACGAAAATTGTTAACATTATTCTATAAGCAATGTAAGCATTTGGAAAAGAATCAAGTCTTTTTTATTTGATTGAGTATTGACTTCTACTTTTATGATTTCCCTTTACACTTTGAATTCAGAAAATAAGTCTAAACCGTCAATATCGGAGTGAGTATTATGTTTTAAGGAACATTCAAGATTAAGATTATATTTATTTAAATTCTCATCATCTAATGATCTCAATTTTTTCCCACTAAATAGAAAACCAAAATATTTTCATATACTTCAAATTGTTCAAATCTATTTTGAATTGAAAAGATGACTTCGTCTATTATGTATAAAAAGTAATCAACTCTAAATGATTCTTCAAGGAATCTTGTGATTTCAGTATCAACATTCTCATCAAATTGTTTTTTTCTATATATTACACATTTTTTACGAAATATACATGTTTTATATTCATCTCTAATGCAATTTCCTTAGCCGAAATCATAGCATTTGTAAATCCTTCTTCTCTATATTTTTTTAAAAAAGAAACTAAACCTCCTAATTGATCAATAGCGACATCAATATGCATATTTGATTGTAAACTTTTGCTAATGGAATTTACGGCAAATAATACATCATACCAAATAGTCATACCCAACAAAAATTCAAAATTTTCAAGCTTAAAAATTGCTAAACAATTAGCTTCACTTTTAATTTTTGGATCATCACTAACTTCTTCTAATTTAAATAAAGCATCTCTTATTTGTGGAGTTTGAAACCTTATTGCTTTAACACTTTCAATACAACTTTTCCACCATGTTTGTGACAATGATTTAAGAGTTAAACTGGTACACTATCTTTTAAAATTTTCCACCGTTTAGTAGACAAAGAAAATAGAGAATATATACGTTGTACCACTCCAAAAAATGATATAGCTTTCGTACAAGATTTAGCCATATCACAAAGTACCAAATTTAAATTATGACAATCACATGGTGTATAAAATGATCTAGGATTTATATCAAGAAGTCTTTTTTGCACTCCTTGATATTTTCCCTTCATATTAGACCCGTTATCATATCCTTGACCTCTTAAATTATCAATATCAAGTCCAATACATTTTATTTCATCTAAAATAACTTCAAAAGGCCTTTTCCACTTGTATCGTCCACTTTTAAGAATTTTAAGAAATATCCGGTTACATTTATTGGAGTTGTCGAAATATCTATACTCCGTATTATAAAAGACATTTGGTCTTGATGACTTTTATCTAGCGTGCAATCAAGTATTATAGAGAAATACTTTGTTTTTATAACTTTTTCAATAATCTTGTTCTTAATTTCACTTGCCAATTAATTTATTAATTTATTTTGTATATTATGTCCAAGATAATGATTATGAATTTCACCATGTTTGATTCGTCGAATATGTTCTTGCATAATTGGATCAAATTCTGCAATCATTTCAATAAGACTCAAGAAGTTTCCGTTATTTTCTTGATAGATTTTTTCATTTCCCCCCCTAAACGCCAAATTATTTCTTCCAAGAGTTTTTATGACAGAAATAATTCTTGACAATACATTTTTCAAATGTTCTCTATCTCTATTAATTTGGTCTTGAATGATTTTATCGATTGTTTTATTGTTACGCAATCTAAATTCTAAATCAATCCATGAACTCATATTAATAATATGTTGGTTAGTTGTTTCATGAGTTCTAAGCTTAGTAGTAAGATTATTTCAATCTCTACTACCTTCATTAACTAACTTATTATTCTTTGCATTAATGGTCGTATTAAATAACTTACAACAAAAATAAACTATCGTATTCAAATCTTTGGAATAAACTGACCATCTTCTTTCATGTATTTCTCCATTTGTCATCTTTTGAAAATTATATGTAGTAGAAAAGTGCCTTAAAAATTTATCCTTTGAAAACATGTGTCGGTAATTCTAATTGGTCCCTTTTCTACTAATAAATCTCTTAACTTTGTATCAATAATATTCATTGACTAGGATCTTAGATATTTTTAGGAGTATGATTATTTAATTCATTTACGAGTTCTTGATTTTTTTGGGAATCTACATCCGACTTTTCACTAATTTCTCCTCCTTCTTCTTCTTCTTGATTTATATCATTATCTAACTCAACGTCAACTAAGTTGGTAACTTGTTCTTCTAAATAGCATTCCCTTACATTTTTTTTATTTAATTTTAACATTGTTTTCCAAAAATTTATCAAGAGCACCTTTTTGAGATTTTATCAAGTTATCGACCTTTTTTTTAAAAGTTTTGAATGACCGGATTCATATTTTCTAGTTGATATATTAAAATCTAACAAATATTTTAAACGCTATTTACAATATCAAATAAAAAATATAATAACATAAGACGCAAAACAAAAATAATATTAGAAATTAGAATGATATTACTGGATTCAAAAGTTATTAAGACTTGATTTCCAAAAATGAATCGAGCTGCTGCAATATATTTTTCTTCAAAATTAAAATATAAACTATCAATAGAGCAAGAAAGTTCTTAAGTTTTGATTAAGAGAGATATAAAATTAGAAAAGAGAAAGTGAGAAGAAATAGAAGAGAGGAGGATAAAATATATATAAAAAAAAGTTTAAACAATTAGATAACATAAACACTAAAAAAAAGTACATAACTTTTTATTGAAAAGTTGAAAAGTCAATCATCTCAGTTTTCAACCGTTTCCACTTAATTTAATTTTCTTTTTTTAGTTGTTTGCATTTATTATGTGAGTCCTCTTTTTTAATTTAACCTAATTAACTAAAAAAATGGGCCCCCCTAAAATTGGGGGTCTAAGGGGAGTGACTTTTTTTTTAACTGGCCAGCCGCCCTTGATCATATCATATATTATTATAATGATAAGATGTTAGGGTGTGTTTTGTTGAAGGAAATGTTTTTTATGAAAAATATTTTTTCCTGGAAAACAAATAGATTTTTGACTTATTTTCTCATGTTTGGTTAGTGAGTTTGGAAAAGATATTTTAGTGTGTGATTTATAAATGAAAAATATTTTGAGAAAAATTCTTTTATTTTTAGTAGAAGGTAGAAAATAATTTATGAAATCAAAATTGAAAACATTTTTAAAAATTGAGAAAATATTTTCCTTAATTTTTGACGTGAAGTCATTCTCCTTAAATTTTAGAAAAATAAGTTGATTTGCAAAATATTTTCCATAACTTTTAACCCAACCAAACCTGAGAAAATGTTATATAGAGTTTGATTAATTGTTTTACGATATACTCAAACCTAGTTATAATATTTGTCCTAATAACTTATTTAAACTATTTTTTTTAAATAAAAATAAAAATCATTCCCATAAAAGAATAAATAGAATACGGTAATTTTCTAAATACTTTATTTTCCTAATTTGTTACCAATTGGGTTTCCCACTAAGGCCTCATTTGTTTTCATTAAGATTAAGAGGTATGAATCTGAATACACATCCGAATATTAAGATTTAAGTGTTTTGATCTAAATACACATCTGAATATTAAGATGTGGTTTCCAAATCTGAACACTAAATAATAATGTTATTTGTTTTCAATATCTGAATCTGCAAGTGAAATTGAACATTATATTAAAAAATATTATAAAAAAATTCATTTCAACAAAATATATCACTTTTGATAAAAAAAAAATTGAAAAGTTTTAATAATCATGATTTGGAGTACTATTTTTTCATTCAAAAACCTTGATAAACAACAATACACCAAAAATATTGTTGCAACTAGTGTTCTTGACACACGTCAATACAAGAATATTATTAATATTAAAAAAACACTTAAAGAATTTATGAAAACTTACCAGTTCAAGAGGGAAAAAATGGTGTTTGATTGAGAGAGAGAAAAAGTTTTTAGTTATGAGATAAAAAAGCACGCCCAAATCAGAGAAGCAATGATTTATTATTTGATAACTTATAAAATGAGTCTGAATGTTGTTAAAAGTCTTCTACAAATCTGATTCGTTCAGACATCTTCATACTCATTAAGAGGTTTTAAAAAAATTAAACAAATGAATTTAATGAGGTGATCTGAATGATGGGCTGAATCTGAATGATTAAGATTCATACCTTCATTAAGTGCAAACAAATGAGGCCTACAACAAGGATTGACAATGACTAGTTATAAATATACCTCCGATTTGAATTCAACCTTCTTCTCATTATTTTTGTCATAAACCCACTTAATGGATATGGACTTAGTCACTTAGATGAATTTTGTCCTACTGATTTAGAGTTGCAGGTTTATTGCTAAAGAATGATAGATTTATTACGGAGCTTGAAGTTTACAAACAACAACCATGGTTAACCCCCTTATTTATAGATAATAAATGGTAGTATGAAAAAAGTGCTTATTGTGCCTTATCAGATTAGTCATAATCCTTCAAAAAAGTTACAATTTTTCAGAAATGTCATAACTCATCGAAAAAGTCACAACTCTATCACAAAGTTACAACCCTTTAGAAAAATCACTACCCATCAATATTAAAATTTAAAAGGTGTCAGCTTTGAATATGATACAGAACAAAATAAATAAATAGATAAATAATATTAAAATACAACAAGTTTACTAAATGAGTATTTTAAGTTGGGCTATTATAATAATTTAACATTCAAGTTAAGGAGTTCATGCTTTTAAAGTAGTATAGATATAGATATAAATATAGATACATATCGTAGTTCTAGTGGATAGTGTTTCTTCATCCATGATTATGATTGTATCAATGATAATACTGAAAAATCAAAATAAACCATTGCCATACAAATAGAAAAAAAGGAAGATTAAAACCGCAAAAAAAAATTAATACTAACTGAAACCACACCACAGTTATCCTGAAATCTGAAAGCACTATTTGAGAGGGAAAGAATAAAATTTGATAGCTAGGCACATAGGGACTTGAATATGACTATATGATATAGAAGGTTGAAGAGATTAAATCAGAGAGGCGGATTCAAAATTTGAAATTTAAGCGTTCAAACCTTGAGCTGTGACTACAAATGAATTTTTACTCGTTCACCATATCTATGTTCAAGGTTCCCAATGGAAATACTCAGTTTTACTCAAAGGTTTAACAATATAAATATAAAATCCGAGCAAAAGTTACTAAATTCTCGATAACTCACACTATCTATATATCCGCCCATGTGCCTTAAAGTTAATGAATCTCCGTTCATCCCACATGATTTGAAGCCAATAAATGCTCAAATAATCAGCTCATACTTTGAAGAGATTTTAGGAGCACATGCATGTGAAGTTAGGCGTCGGCCAACGTAAAATTATTTACCTTTAAAAAATATAGAGATGAGAGAGTAAATAAATATAGTTAACGGGTTGAGTGGATTCAATAAGATAAATTTAACCTTATATATGCAATATAATTTTTGACCGCAGGAGATTTGGATCAACTCCTACAGCTCCGACCAGGTAGGAGTAAATCATTGCTGAATTCATCCCAACCTAGTATTGAAATTAAAATCACAAAAATTTCAGCTAATATTTTATCTAATCTCATATTTTTGAAGTGCAATAAGTATGGTGTTATAGAACTTTAAAAGTTTAAACTCATGACTAAATCAAAATCCTGTTTCTGGGAATTTTTTATCAAACTAAGCCATTATATAAAACAATTTATCAAAATAATACATTTTTCTAAAATTTTACAAAACTAGTATAAACGTATTTCACAGTAACATTTTTGAGTATATTTCGTGTTTTAAAAACTAACAGCGTTAGGTTGATATACGTTACAGTAACGTTTTACTCTTAAAACGTTATTTTGAGTAACGTTTTACTCTTAAAACGTTACTGTGAGTATATATACATCTACTATATATACATAGAAAATAAATTTAATCTTTTATATACAATGTAAATTTCAGACGAAGGGGATATAAATGAACACCCTTGCGCACCCTTCCTCCCAGTTGTATCCTGTAAAGGCGGATCCAATGCTTTGACACTGATTTTATCTGAATCCAGTATTTTAGTTAAGAGTATATATAGATTTCAAGTAAAATTAAAATCAACAAAAATTTCAATAAATATTAGATATGAGAGAATAATTTTAGAGGTACTAAGAACCTTAAAGGTAGGAATTCATAAAGTTAAAGTTGTAAATCCGACTCATGTCATTTGAATATAGTTAGAAAATGGTTAGTTAAGAAAGAGAAGAAGTGGTTATTGTAACAAATGAATGATATCTCTAAGCTTTTTCATATGTTTCAATCTCTTGGAGTTTCTACTACTCTACTCCCACAAATGACTTTAGCTAAAAGCCACATTTTTTCCAGTTCAGTTATCTCATTTGATTTTGTTGATCTTCCAATAAGAATCTCTCTACTACACATTTTGAGAACAAATTAAATCTCTAAAGAAGCAATCCCCTGTCCAAAATCCAAATTTAGGATTCTACGCATTCTGAAAATGTTCAAGATTCTTTAATTTGATGAGCTAAAAAAGTATGTATGAAGTATTAAAATTCAATATAACTTAGTCCCATGGTATTATTAAGGTTTCATGACTAGTTTGAATAATTCAAATTGGCATTGCATAGGGCTGGATAATAGAAAAGTGTTCCTTAATTACATGGCTCGAATTCAATTGTTACTTTAAATAGTTTTCTTACTTGATAGTCACGTTTTTCAATAGTAATAAAAAGGTAAAAATATACTCAGAAAAGGAGTATTAACTGCTCAAAAATACAACTTGCCATTTTTGAATTCTACTATAAACGTTGAATCGATTAAGCAAAATCTTTTGAAAACGTTGAATCGATTAAGCAAAATCTTTTGCATCTTGATGGAGTTTATCAAAGACAATGGCACTCCAAAGAAGGGTGTTGGTATAGGATCGGATATGTTACCCTTGAAATCGTTGTAATGGAAATTATAATTGTTGTTAATACAAAAAACGAAGATGATGACACTACTTCAATTTTGAATTTGGGATCGCCGAGTGCCATAGTAGTATCTTCATGATCGACATAGAATACGCGAAAAGCTAGAGTGACATTAACAACTGTGACTAATACGAGTAGTAAGATTTGTAAAACCATAGACTTTTTTGTAGATACAAATGTGGCTAATACAAAAAAAAGAAACGTTTTTCCTAATTGTATTCTACTTAGGTTTGATAATTTTGGAAAAATTTTCCAAAATCCAAATCGTTATTTGTCTTCTTTTTATTCCTTTCCTTTTTTGTTCGTTTAATATTCCAAAATTAGTTTTCCATGTTACTTTTCACTTTTAATATAACTTTTTAAAAAATAATTAGCGAAATTATTTGTGCTCCTTAAATTGTCCAGCTGACTTCATTTTTCATTCTTCTTTTTTATCTCTCTTAGTAGTTTATGCTAGTTTTTATTTATACCCATAGATATAGTTTTTTGTTTTTTTTTGGTTGTCTATATGGTGTTTGAAGTTCGTTCATTTATTTAGGAGTGTGATCAACAGAACCTTTTGATAAATTTAGAGCTCGAACCTAAAAACTATGATTTATGATGAAATAGTTTCACCACTACAAAATAACCTGCATTTATATGCAAACAAAATTTTATCTAACCAAGTACTCTCTCCTTTGACTTTTACCTGTCACTTTTTTCTAAAATAGATATTTATTTCTTATTCATCACTTTAGACATATCAAGAAAAAATAATTATTTTTCATGTTTATCCTTAGCATTAAATATTCTTTCTTCAAGTCATTTTAAACATCAGGGATACTATGGTAAAATATCTATATCAATAATTATTTTTTAATGGGTGTGTCAAGTCAAAATATAACAAGTAAAAGTGAATGGAGGGATTATTTTTGTAAAATGAAAATAAATAATCAAAAAAATACATAAATAAAGTTATAAAATAAAAACTTGTGTATTTAATAAAGTGAGAATTTTTTATTATCAATTGTTATAGGTTATTAAATAATACATGTAGGATGTTATGTAGGTTACAAAATTACCATGTAGTTGTGTATGATGAATGTGTTCATTGTTCAATTATATACAAATTTAAATGTCTACTTGTGCACACTTAAATTTAAAGATCATAATTACCAACTGACGCCAAGTTAAGGGTTGAGTTTATGTATTATGTTACAAATTTAAAAGTCATATTGAAAAGATATTAATATTTTTAACTAAAGATATTTTGTTAAATTGTTTATCTTCATTTGAATTTTTAAACTTTCAGTATTTATTTATAATTGTCTATTATATTGAGGGTCCGTTTGGTCATACAATATTAATCATGATCAAAAATCATGATATACAATCATATAACGAAGTTGAAGTTTTGCCTAGACATGTTATTTGAATTTTTTATGTTGTATGTTTTCTCATATAATAAAAACTCCATAAGTTCTAAAACTATTAAATTGTCTCAATTCTTTATACAATTTTAAAAATAACCAAAATTTTATAAATCAAATTCTATTTTAAGAAAAAAAAACTTGAACAGAAGTTGTACTGTTGTAGTGTATTAGTCTTTAATATAATTCTCACATATAGTATGAACAATCTCTTTATATTGAACTTGCATTTCTCGATCATATAATCGAGAAGACGAACCAATATTGTTACTTTGAACCATTTGTTCAAAAATAAATTTGATCAATATAAATGATTAGATAAGAATTGGATTTGAGTAATAATAAATTTAATACATAGTGGTGAAAATAATTGTTATATGAGAAATAAATTATTTAAAAAGTAACGATATAAAATCATGATATTAAAATTTTTATTTACTTATCAAATAATTGATTAGCATATATAAATGTTGGGTGTTTACAAAATATAAACTTGTGGATCAATTTTTATATTTAAAAAATCTCAAATCTCGCCTTTTGAAGAATTTGAGATTTTATCTCATAAAATGAAATTAGCATTAAATCACATATCCAAACATAATTTTTATCTCATAATTTCATATTACCTTTGTCTATTTTCAACCGTCGTAGTTTTATTTTTTTAGAGTCAAACTTAAAAAAATTTGACAAACAGTTAGGGATAATGCACAAGTACCCCCTCAACCTATGCCCCAAATCTCAGAGACACATTTATACTATACTAAGGTCCTATTAACCCCCTGAGCTTATTTTATTAATAATTTTCTACTATTTTTGGCCTACGTGGCACTATCTTGTGGGTCCAACGTTGATTGACTTTTCTTTTCAAGCTAGTGCCACGTAGGCCAAAAAGGGGTAGAAAATTATTATAAAATAAGTTCAGGGGAGTAATAGGACATTAGTATAGTATAAGTGTGTCTCTGAGATTTCGTGCATAAGTTGAGGGGGTACTTGTGCATTTTCCCAACATTTTATGATGTATCTTTCCATCATTTTAATATGTAAAAAAATTACAATTTGTAGTACTTTTCGTATAATTTTAAATATTTAATTTTTTTTAAAAAAATATCAAATTAATATAATCTAATTAATATTTATTTAACATATCAATTAAAAGTATAAGATGATAAATAAAAATGGACGGAAAAAGTATCCCAATTGGTTCAGATTTTGAAGTATCAAACCAAACCATTTGTGTCGAATTTTTGAATTTATAAACCAAACCAAACCAATAAACTCGGGTTTTTCAACTTCGAATTTTTTCGGATTTGTTTGGATTTTCGAGTTTTTCCGTTAAGTATTCATACAAACATATAATTTACTTGTACTTCAGATATTTCTTTAATCCTACCATAATACAACTATCTAAGTTGTTATTTTTTTAAGAAATAACACAAAATATGAAATGATTAATGACACTAAAATATCCAAAATAATAATAATAATAATAATAATAAAATCGTGTAAAACAAATATTGCAAATTAATAAGTCTTAATGAAATTGATCATAATGTAAAAGTTTTAAATCATGTTAAATAAGTTTAATAAGTATTAGTTACATGACTAAATAATAAAAGAAAAGAAAATTAGATTATGTATTTTAATTGTGTAAACCTATGTAAAAGTAGAAAAATAAATATTCAATATTATTCTTATTCTTAGTGTTGAATTGATTTTCTCCCTTTGCATTGGTATTAATTTGATTTGATTTAAACTTTATTATAATTACCAACATGTATGGACTATCATCTTTATTGGATCATTAAGAATTCTAACTTTCAAACAAAAAATAAATATATTAAAAGATAAAAACTATGAAAAAGTATAAGAAATATTTAAAAAATATATATCAAAGTAAATATTTTTACGTCAAGAATAAAATTTTAAAAATTATATATATAATGTCGGGTTGGTTTAGTCTCAGGTTATTTTTTTTAGTTGAAACAACCCAAATATAATTGAATTTTTTTTCCAACTCCAAACCAAGTCAAACCAAATCACTAGTCGGATTTTTTTTCTAATTTAACTCGATTTGCGATTTGATTCAGTTTTTGATTCAATTTTGTACAACCCTATTGTCCCCGGTGCGCATTTAGTGATGAGAAGTAGCTTTCTTGTAAAGCCTACCAACCGTAATACTACCACTTATTTTTTTTTTAAATAGAAAACATATTACTTTATATTTTTCTCTCTCATGGTTAACTAATTTTTAACTAAGTTAGATTATATTAATTTGATATTTTTTAAAAAAATATATATATTAAAAAATTATACAAAAAGTACTATAAATAACAATTTTTGGCATATCATGGTGAAAAAATATATCATAAAATATTGGTCAAATTCTTATAATTTGAATCTAAAAAAGAAAATCATGACAACAAATTGTGGACGGATGGAGTACTTATTAACCCTCCCAAAATTTATTAAATTTAAACTAGTTTCAATTTCACCTAAAAATATAATGTTTTACAGCTGATGTGTTTGGTCTAAGGAGAGTATTTTAATGCACAAAATAAGAGTGCTTTTGGTTAGATCCATGCGCTAATTAAACAAATGAAAAATTGAAAAATTTAGGTAATTTTTTTTAAAATGGTCAATCCATGCGAAAAATAGATGTTAAAAATGGTATTAGTATATATGATGGTTCTCGAACTCACTACAGAGGTCCTAATATATACTTTTAAGAATTATTTTTTTGTTGCTACAGGGCGTCAGATCCATGGGCTAACACGTATACTCACATTATGTTTCCTGCAATAAATGGAAATATGCACTAAAAATTGTGTGAGCTTTCGAGAGAGTTTCCCAACACATTATGAAGGTCCTCATAAAAAAATTTTAAAAAAAGTTTGGGTAATTCCAAAAATGGTCTGTAAATGCGAAAATATGAATTAAAAATAATGTGAGTATACGTGATGGTTCCTAAATCATTCTGGAGGTCCTCATAAAGTTTTTCCAAATATTTTCTTGAATTCTTTAGGCCGGCAGATCCATGGGAAGCATACGAAAAATTGAGAAATTTAAGTAATTCCTAAAATTGGCTTGTAAATGTGAAAGTATGCGTTAGAATTAGTATGAGTATATGTCATGATTCCCCAATTAGTCACATAAGTCCTCAAAAGTTTTTTTAGCAAACTATTTTGAATGTTTCAAGGCGCTAGATCAATAGGCCTACAACATAGCCTTTAAATGCAAAAATATATGTTATAATTAGTGTGGGTATACTTGACTAATAAAGTTCTTTCGAAATTTCTTTTGGGTGCTATAAGGCGCCAAATCAATGCGCTAATTAAGACACGAAAAACTGAGAAACACAGGTAATTTTAAAAAAATGATATGTAAATGCAAAAATATGCGTTTATAATAAAGTGAGTATATATGATGGTTTTCAACTCATATTACGGAGGTCCTCATAAAGTTTTTTTCAGAATTTGTTTTGGTTGCTACCAAGCGCCAGATCCATGGGGCTAGTAAACGTAAAAACTAAGAAATCTCAAAAATTCCAAAAAAAATATAAATAAATGCGCCCCGGACCTTGAGGCGCCAACCCCGAGGCCCTCTACCCTACCATACCCCCCCACTAAGGCGCCACGCCTCGAGGACCCCTACCATACCCCCTACCCCCCGGACCTCGAGGTACTACGCCCCAAGCCCCCTACCCTACCCTACCCCTCCGAACCTCGAGGCACCACGCCCCGAGGCCCCCCTATCCTACCCCCCAGACCTTGAGGCGCCACTCATCGAGGCCCCTACCCTACCCCTACCCCCTGCCCCGAACCTCGAGGCCTATACCCTAGACCATAACCCTAGACCTGAGGCCCCCTACCTACCCTCTACCCCCGGACCTCGAGGCGCTACGCCACGAGGTCCCCTACCCTACCCTAGCCTACCCCCGGACCTCGAGGCGCCACGCCCCGAGGCCCCTACCCTACCCCCGGACCTCGAGGCCCCACGCCCCGAGGCCCCCTACCCTACCCTACCCTACCCGGGACCTCGAGGCACCACGCCCCAAGGCCCTCTACCCTACCCTACCCCTACCTACCTTCGGACCTCGAGGCGCCACGCCCTGAGGCCCCCTACCCCTACCCTCCAGACCTCGAGGCGCCATGCCCCGAGGCCCCTACCCTACCCCCTACCCCTACCCTCCAGACATCAAGGCGCCACGCCCCGAGGCCCCCTATCCTCCGGACCTCAAGGCGCCATGCCCCGAGGCCCCCTACCCCCGGACCTCGAGGCGCCACGCCCCGAGGCCCCTACCCCCGGACCACAAGGCGCCACGCCCCGAGGGCCCCCTACCCCCGGACCTCGAGGCGCCATGCCCCGAGGGCCTCTAATCCTCGGACCTCGAAGAGGCGCCACGCCCCGAGGTTCTCTACCCCCGGACCTCGAGGCACCACGCCCCGAGGGCCTCTACCCCCGGACCTCGAGGCACACGCCCGAGGGCCTCTACCCCCCAGACCTCGAGGCACCACGCCCTGAGGCCTCTACCCCCCGGACCTCGAGGCGGCACGCCCCGAGGCCCCCTACCCTACCCCTACCCCCGGACCTCGAGGCGCCACGCCCGAGGCCCTTATCCCCGGACCTCGAGGTGCTACGCCCCGTGGCCCCCTACCCTCCCCTCCCCCTGGACCTCGAGGCGCTACGCCCCGAGGCCCTCTACCCTACCCCCTAGACCTCAATGTGCCACGCCTCGAGGCCTCCTACCCTACCCCCTACCCCTCGAAGCGCCACGCCCCGAGGTCCCCCTACCCTACCCCCTACCCCTCGAAGCGCCACGCCCGAGGTCCCCCTACCCTACCCCCTACCCACCGAACCTCGAAGCGCCACGCCCCGAGGCCCCCTACCCTACCCCCCCTACCCTACCTCCGAACCTCGAGGCGCCACGCCCCAAGGCCCCTTACCTTACCCCCTGGACCTCGAGGCACCACGCCCAAGGCCCCCTACCCTACCCCTGGACCTCGAGGCACCACGCCCCAAGGCCTCCTACCCCCCATACCTAGAGGCACCACGCCCCAAGGCCCCCTACCCCCCGGACCTAGAGGCACCACGCCCCAAGGCCCCCTACCTCAAGGCGCCACACCCGAGGCCCCCCCACCCTACCCTACCCCCTACCTCAAGGCGCCACACCCCGAGCCCCCCACCCACCCATCCATCACCTCGAGGCGCCACGCCCGAGGCCCCCTACCCCCCGGACCTCGTGGCGCCACGCCCCGAGGGCCCCCTACCCCCCGGACCTCGAGGCGCCACGCCCCGAGGGCCTCTACCCCCCGGACCTCGAGGCGCCACGCCCCGAGGCCCCCTATCCCCCGGACCTCGAGGCTCTACGCTCCGTGGCCCCCTACCCTACCCTCCCCTGGACCTCGAGGCGCTACGCCCCGAGGCCCCCTACCCCTCGAAGCGCCTCGCCCCGAGGCCCCCTACCCTACCCCTACCCACCGAACCTCGAAGCGCCACGCCCCGAGGCCCCCCTACCCTACCCCCAGACCTCGAGATGCCACGCCCCAAGGCCCCTTACCTTACCCCTGGACCTCGAGGTACCACGCCCCTAGGCCCCCTACCCTACCCCCTGGACCTCGAGGCACCACGCCCCAAAGCCCCCTACCCCCCGGACCTAGAGGCACCACGCCCCAAGGCCCTCTACCCCCTACCTCCTACCCCCTACCTCAATGCGCCACACCCGAGGCCCCTCCCACCCTACCTACCCCCTACCTCAAGGTGCCACACCCCGAGCCCCCCACCCACCCACCCTACCCTACCCTCTACCTCAAGGTGCCACACCCCGAGGCCCCTCTACCCTACCCTACCCTACCCGGGACCTCGAGGCACCACGCCCAAGGCCCTCTACCCTACCCTACCCTACCCTTCGGACCTCGAGGCGCCACGCCCTGAGGTGATGAACCCAATAAACGTCGTCTTCATTACTTTTGATGATAACAAATTATGTACTTCATGAACTAGGTTCACTACTTATGAAGGAAGGAAACGACTCTCATGAACCAGGTTCATTAATCTATATATGAAAGCAGAAGTACAGAATAAAAGAGGCGCAGATTCATTTATGGAAAGAAGGAGAATAAAAGAGACGACGCAAATTTATTTTTGGAAATAAATAAAAGAGACGACACAGATTTATTTTTGGAAATAAATAAAGAAGACAGACGCAGGTTTATTTTTGGAAATAAATAAAGAAAACAAAACCTTTTATTAGAAGGTAGAGGCAGATTTATTTATGGAAATAAATAAGAAGACAAAACCTTTTCTTAAAAGGTTATTAACCTTATGCGTATACCTCAACAAATAAACAAACCTTTCCATATCAAAGAAGTATATAGAAAACAAGTTTGTTATCAACTTTGCAGAGAGGCGGCAAAATATCTATATAAACAGAGATATCAAGTCAAAGAAAATTTGTCTTTGCAATCGAGTGAAAAAGTGAAGAAAGGCGAGAAGAAGAGAGAGGCAGCAAAGATCGTTTGTGAGTTTTGTGAGTTTTGTGAGTTTGTGAGCTTGTGTGATTGTAAACAAGAAGTGGGTTTGGCTTCTTGTGGAGAGAGAGAGAGAATTTGTGAGTGAGTTTGCAAGAAGTGGGTTTGGCTTCTTGTGGAGAGAGAGAGAGTATTTGTGAGTAATTTTACAAGAAGTAGGTTTGGCTTCTTGTGAATTTGAAGAGTTCGATTAGAGTTAATCGAAAATTGTAATTGAGCAAGAAAAGTAATAAAACAGAGTTGAGTTTTTCCTTCCTTGAGATAGGAAGGTTTTAGTTAAAGTATATTGTTTTATTTACTCTTTTCTTAGGCAAATAATCAAGAACTTGGTTCTTGATCTAGGGGTAAGGTTTCTTCAATTGGTATCAGAGCGGGATCTTTTCGTTAAAAGATTAACATCTTGAAAAGAAAATGGCAGCACCACCTACACCCCAAGAAGGAGCTTCTCAAACACGACCACCACTGTTCAATGGAAAATATTATGGATGGTGGAAGAATCGCATGATGGATCATCTGATAGGAGAAAATCCTGATCTCTGGAGCGTAGTCTTGGATGGTCCTACCATTCCTATGAAAAAGGGGCCTGATGGAGAAACAATGATACCTAAGGATAGAAAGGAATGGAATGTTGCTGATAAACTTGCCATACAAAATAATGCCAAAGCTAAGAAAATCTTGATATGTGGTATAGGACCAGACGAGTACAATAGAATTTCCTCCTGTCAAGATGCTAAAGCAATCTGGGAAACTCTGCAAACTGCACATGAAGGAACTAATCAGGTCAAGAAATCTAAAATTGACAACTTAAACAGACAGTATGAATTATTCAGAATGATGGATGGAGAAACTATTCAAGATATGCACACCAGGTTTACAACAATTATCAATGAGATCTACTCTCTTGGTGAAGTAATTCCCAACGGAAAAGCTGTAAGAAAACTCCTGAGTGTCTTACCTGAGTCATGGGAAAGTAAAGTTGAAGCAATTACTGAAGCGCGCGATCTTGACAAATTAGCAATGGATGAACTTATAGGAAATCTAATAACATATGAACTGAAGAAGAACCAAGAGAAAGAGATAAGCAGTAAAAGAAAAGAAAAGAATCAAACCACTGCATCTGAAGATTTTCAAGATGAAAATATTGCTCTTGTGACCAAGAGGTTCTCTAGATTGCTAAAAAGGGGACAAACATCTCAAAAGAGGAGTCCCCAAAGGAATACTGATAACTCTAGGGAACCACTATGTCACAAGTGTGGAAGTCCTGATCACTTCATCAAATTCTGTCCACTTTGGGCCTTGGAATATAAGAAAAACAATCCAGACAAGACAAAAGAGGGAAAGGGTGATAGATATGTTCCAAATAATAGAAGAATGACCAACCAAGAGGCATATCTATCCATGAAGAAAGCACTCGCTGTAATGGGAGGCATGTCTGAAGATGAATCTGAGGATGAGAAAGAGAATCAATCTCTTCTTGCAGTAGAGCAAGAAGGTAAATATGACTTTCTTGCGCTAATAGCCACGACTGAAACCCCAAATAAAGAAAGCAACTGCCAAGCACAAAATGCTCTCTACGCACTAATGGCGGGATCAGACTCTGATGATGAAGAAGAAGGTAAACATGACTATGTTAGCCTCTCTCACACTAAAGAAAATCTTGAACTATACACAAAAAAGGAACTAGAATCGTTGTTGCACACTCTTATAAATACATATCAATCAACTAGTCATGAAAAGGAACTACTTATGGAAGACTATGCATCTCTAAGAGAAGAAAACATGACTCTAGAACAACAAAATTATTCTCTGCAAAAGAAACTAGAAAATTTAGAAAAAGAACTGAAGGTTGTCACCGTAAAGAATGAAAATCTGCAAAGAAAACTTGACCTGATTAAGTTGGAAGTAGAGAATAGTATGAGATGGACCAGGTCCTCCATAATTCTCGATAGTCTACATAAAAATCAATATGGCACAAGATATGGAATAGGATTCTCTGAAACAACAAATCCTAATATAGATTGTCTCTGCTTTCACTGTGGTCTTACAGGACACAAAAGTTCTACTTGTGATAGAAAACAAACTGCACATAAGAAAAATTTCAAGTTTGTAGAAAAGGTGCAAAGGGAAAATGGCCTTAAAACTGCTCCTACACCCAAAGCTCTTCCTAGATGGGCTAAAAGGAATCTTATTCACCCTTTTTATAATAAACAAGCAGTCAAGTGGATCTGGGTACCCAAAACTAACTCTATCTAAATAAAACGGCAGGTCGCGGTGAGAGAAAAATCAAAACACTGGTATTTGGATAGCGTATGCTCAAGATACATTACCGGAAATCAACATAATTTTCTCTCATTGAAAGGAGTTAAGGGCAGAACTGTAATAGGTACTAGATGGGTCTTCAGAAACAAACTCGACGAACCAATCTTCACATCGCAACCGGCAACCACTCAGGGGGAAACCAACATTGTAATCACCCCAAAACCACCTCCATCCCAAACACATAATATTAGTACCTACCTATTTTCTGCTGGTGTATCTGTTGTTCACTTGTTCTTTTTGATGTGTCAAAAGGGGGAAAAAGATGTATTTTATTTGTACATGTACGAATGCTTATTTGTCATCATCAAAAAGGGGGAATTTGATGAACCCAATAAACGTCGTCTTCATTACTTTTGATGATAACAAATTATGTACTTCATGAACCAGGTTCACTACTTATGAAGGAAGGAAACGACTCTCATGAACCAGGTTCATTAATCTATATATGAAAGCAGAAGTACAGAATAAAAGAGGCGCAGATTCATTTATGGAAAGAAGGAGAATAAAAGAGACGACGCAGATTTATTTTTGGAAATAAATAAAAGAGACGACACAGATTTATTTTTGGAAATAAATAAAGAAGACAAACGCAGGTTTATTTTTGGAAATAAATAAAGAAAACAAAACCTTTTATTAGAAGGTAGAGGCAGATTTATTTATGGAAATAAATAAGAAGACAAAACCTTTTCTTAAAAGGTTATTAACCTTATGCGTATACCTCAACAAATAAACAAACCTTTCCATATCAAAGAAGTATATAGAAAACAAGTTTGTTATCAACTTTGCAGAGAGGCGGCAAAATATCTATATAAACAGAGATATCAAGTCAAAGAAAATTCGTCTTTGCAATCGAGTGAAAAAGTGAAGAAAGGCGAGAAGAAGAGAGAGGCAGCAAAGATCATTTGTGAGTTTTGTGAGTTTGTGAGCTTGTGTGATTGTAAACAAGAAGTGGGTTTGGCTTCTTGTGGAGAGAGAGAGAGAATTTGTGAGTGAGTTTGCAAGAAGTGGGTTTGGCTTCTTGTGGAGAGAGAGAGAGTATTTGTGAGTAATTTTACAAGAAGTAGGTTTGGCTTCTGGTGAATTTGAAGAGTTCGATTAGAGTTAATCAAAAATTGTAATTGAGCAAGAAAAGTAATAAAACAGAGTTGAGTTTTTCCTTCCTTGAGATAGGAAGGTTTTAGTTAAAGTATATTGTTTTATTTACTCTTTTCTTAGGCAAATAATCAAGAACCTGATTCTTGATCTAGGGGTAAGGTTTCTTCATGAGGCCCCCTACCCAACCCCCTACCCCTACCCTTCGGACCTCGAGGCGCCATGCCCCGGGCCCCTACCCTACCCCCTACGCCCTACCCTCCAGACATCAAGGCACCACGCCCCGAGGCCCCCTACCCTCCGGACCTCGAGGCGCCACACCCCGAGGCCCCTACCTCCCGGACCTCGAGGCGCCACGCCCCGAGGCCCCCTACCCCCCGGACCTCGAGGCGCCACGCCCCGAGGGCCCCCTACCCCCGGACCTCGAGGCGTCACGCCCCGAGGGCCTCTACTCCTCAGACCTCAAAGAGGCGCCACGCCCCGAGGTTCTCTACCCCCCGGACCTCGAGGCGCCACGCCCCGAGGGCCTCTACCCCCGGACCTCGAGGCACACGCCCCGAGGGCCTCTACCCCCAGACCTCGAGGCACCATGCCCGAGGCCTCTACCCCCCGGACCTCGAGGCGCCACGCCCCGAGGCCCCCTATCCCTGGACCTCGAGGTGCTACGCCCCGTAGCCCCCTCCCCTCCCCTCCCCATGGACCTCAAGGCGGTACGCCCCGAGCCCCCTACCCTACCTCCTGGACCTCAAGGCGCCACGCCTCGAGGCCTCCTACCCTACCCCCTACCCCTTGAAGCGCCACGCCTCGAGGCCTCCTACCCTACCCCCTACCCCTTGAAGCGCCACGCCCTGAGGTCCCCTACCCTACCCCCTACCCACCGAACCTCAAAGCGCCACGCCCCTAGGCCCCCCTACCCTACCCCCGAACCTCGAGGCGCCACACCCAAGGCCCCTTACCTTACCCCCTGGACCTCGAGGCACCACGCCCCAAGGCCCCCTACCCTACCCCTACCCACCGAACCTCGAAGCGCCACGCCCCGAGGCCCCCCTACCCTACCCCCGGACCTCGAGGCGCCACGCCCCAAGGCCCCTTACCTTACCCCCTGGACCTCGAGGCACCACGCCCAAGGCCCCCTACCCTACCCCTGTACCTCGAGGCACCATGCCCCAAGGCCCCCTACCCCCCGGACCTAGAGGCACCACGCCCCAAGGCCCCCTACCCCCCGGACCTAGAGGCACCACGCCCCAAGGCCCCTACCCCCCGGACCTAGAGGCACCACGCCCCAAGGCCCCCTACCCCTACCTCAAGGCGCCATACCCCGAGGACCCTCCCACCCTACCCTACCCCCTACCTCAAGGTGCCACACCCCGAGGCCCCCCTACCTTACCCTACCCCTACCTCAAGGCGCCACACCCGAGGCCCCCCCACCCTACCCCCCACCTCGAGGCGCTACGCCCTGAGGTCCCCCTACCCTGCCCTACTCCCCCACCCCCACCTCGAGGCGCTACGCCCTGAGGCCCCCCTGCCCTGCCCTACTCCCCACCCCCACCTCGAAGCGCTACGCCCTGAGGCCCCCTACCCTGCCCTACTCCCGCCCCCCCTACCTCGAGGCGCCACGCCCCGAGGCCTCCTACCCTACCGCCCTTTCCCTCCCCCCACAACCTCGAGGCGCCACTCCCCGAGGACCCCTATCCTACCCCCTTACCCCCCCACTCCATTCTCGCTGCCTTCTCTGCTCCAGTAAGTGCATTCTATCCATTTGATGCAACCCTGAGTATAACAAGTTTCAAGTATAAATGGAAAAAAAAAAAAAACACAGATATGAAAGTGAAATAAATTGAATTATATGATTTTTAATTTTCAACCTTAAGTTGAACAGTAGAAGTTTGTCCTTTGAAAGAGAAATTACAGTTCATAACAAATATCTAGAGATTATTCACAAGTTGTTTATGCAGACCGGGCAACATGAAGAAACTATGGAGTAAAAACTAGACATGTTGTCCAAACTCAAAAAAAAGAAAAGAAATAAGCTTATACCAAAGAACATAAAAGAAATAATCTGTTATGAATGGAACCATTACCAATTGGACAATGCCAAACAGATAAAAGAGACAAAGGTCTTTAATAGAAATCTTAAGTCAATAATTTGCCTCATGCATGAGATCTTATTTGTGGACACTGGACAGTACCATTCTAGACATAAGCTTATCTAAGCGAAAATCAAAGATAAGTTTTTACTTTGAACTTGCCAGATTAATACACCTAAATAGTATTTTTGCAATTTTAATATATAAAGCAATTCAGTTGAGCAGGACTCAGATGAGGAAAATGTACAACGATAATTAAAAATATTGACGGGTGCATGTTGAATTCCCAGAAACTAGTGCGTTTTTAATGAATTTGACACGGGTGTAGGATCATTTTGAAGAGTCCGAGACCCTTTCTTACCTAATGTATGCTAGGTACTGAAAAGAGGAATATCACTTTAATAATATGTTGGCTCTTTTCATAAACAGTTACTACCCTGACCACACAATTGGAACATGTTTTATATTATTATGGAGTTCATGTTGTAATTTTTATAACTTGGAGAAACCTTTTATAGGAGATTATTAATACATTTTGAAATTGATAGTAGAATTACTCTAAGATACATTAAAATGATTTTATATGTCTATGGAGCAGATACTGTTTCAAACTATATATGTTATTGACATATAAAACTACTAGATGATATATGAGAGCAAATATATTCATATGAATCGATTTCCCTCTCCTCTCTAGGAACATGTGATTCCTTTAAATAACTTAAATTAATGCACATGATCCAAATAGCAGCTAACAGATCCACCACTTTTTATGGTGAGAAATTGGCGTACCTCTTGAATAGCAATTAACGCCTCATCTTGCCAACGAGTACCCTAGGTGCAAAAAAGTGACTAATTTCTCTAACCTGCCCAAGTCAGAAAAGAGGGATAAAACAATTAGGTTTGGTGAAAACTTAATAAAGGAAGGGTATAAATATAGCAGTTCTACAACACATTTTCATTTAGTGAATAGTCAGAATGCAGATTGAAGCCACAGAAAGGGATACACTGATTGAAAAACATTTTTAAGTTAACGCATATGGGTTGTCCTTACAAAGTTATGCAATTATCACTTTCATGCCGACCGTATCCCACTGATCTTTTTTTAGAAGAAAGACGAATCATTGGAAAGAGAGAAAGGCTTCTGTGGAGAATTTTAATAATACGTTAAAGCGACATACACTTGTCTTAAGGAAAAGAGACATAATGCGGCAAAAAGCAGAGGAAGAAAAGAAAAGAGTCATTAGCAGGCTTCTGGCTGCTGAAGGTTGGAGCTTGCAGAGGAGGACGATAAGAATCTATAGACGATCCCACGCATATTGGTCCGCCTCCACACACCTGGTGAAGAATACAGTATCTTGGAAAGCTACTTCAGGTTAAAACAATGTATTGTGCAATACAGGAAGAACCAAAATAGTTAGCTTTTTAAGTTATTTAGATGTACATCAATCATAGGTTAACTTTGTACTATACTGAACTTGGCAAGGTTGAAACGTTTAGTTTTTGATTTGCCATTGTCAACTCATTATCTGTGGGTATATTGATGCTTTCATAGATGTTGTATCTCTTTCTACTAATACAGATAGCAGGTGAAGATCAGGTACCTAATGAAATAGTCGAGATGTGTGTGAGCTCATCCTAACACTACCTTCATAAAATCTGAAATTACCAAACCTCCTACAGAAGTAGATCCTCACTAATTGAAAAGAGTTAACTAGTTTCCACTATTGTAAGTCCGGCAGATCATAAATGTACTCTGGAAACTAAATCCACATATATTCATGTCTGTTCGAACCAATTCATTTAAATACAAGAAGGAAATCAATAGCACTAAAACTGATCATGTCGGCAAATCGAGGGATAGTCAACTCTCTCAAAAAACACAACATATTCTCTTCTTGGAAAGACCCATATTAACAGAAACATCATGGAATGAAAATAATTTCCAGTGAACTTGAGATCAAATACAGAAAAATCAAGCTAGACCAAAGTCCAACCATATACTTGTTTTGTTCATTTTATTTCCCCCGGACCATTTTTTCTTCTTCACAAGTGTTATTAGGACAAAATAAAACCCAACAGAAGCATAAAGATTGAAACGATTGAAAAGAGACAAAGAACACAAACAGATTCAACTACAACTAGAGATCACATAATAACAAACTACCCTCCAATCTAGAAATCACCCACATCCCATTTGACTATAAACTAAGTTGTTGGTGCTCCACTGATTCAAATTAGGAAATTGCCAACAGTTAGCAGAGAAGGAACCAAATGAGAAAAGTTTGAAAATATAAATTGAACACAAGTTCATCAATATACAAGGAAGGTTTTGATTACTAAGTGCCATGATTGATATACCAATTTCCCCAAATACTGGTCAAACTAACCAGCAAATTGAACTCAACCAAGCCCAAACCAATAAAATACTAGAGTATAAAGATAAACTCAAGAAACAGAACGATTTTTTCTTTCTTCTATTTGTTAACATCAGTGTGCTCTCCATTGAGAAACTAAATCAGTTAGAAAATAGGTGAATGTTCATCTTGACGTAGTCCAAAGGAAAACGATAAACTGAGTTATGGAGTAATACATCAATTGAAGCGAAAATCCCGAAAAAGACCATCGATCAACCAACTACCCCCAATTCCAAACAAATACAAATCTACACAGATTACTAATTCTAAGCAGTAACAAGAGAGAGCTAACTACCATGACTGATATAACAATTTCCCCATTACGACGAGTTGCCCCCAACCCTAAGTCAGAGGAAAATGAGAAAAAGTACCTGAATTGAGAAAGAATTGGGAAATTGATCATCTGGAGGTTGAAGATCCATCTTCATGGCCTTATTCCGGTGCTTCTGTAACGGTCAAATCACCATATTGCAGAGAGAATTGCCACTGAAGAAGAGAATGAGAGTTTGAAAGTGTAACGGTCATTTCATTTGGGATGAAAACAAATACTTATATCAAATTAACAAATGGATGACGTGGCGGTCCAGAAATTGTTTTTTTTTTTAAATTGAAATTGTATTTCTTTTCGTAAAGTATTATTTTTCTTATTCAAATTTTCGGTATTTAATATAGCTGTATGATTTTATGTGATGGCAATTATTTATAAAGTGTGTTGTACAATCAATATAGAGAAAGTAATTCGTATTCAATAAAAAAAAAGGCAGCACTTTAACGTCATACACTTATAATATTTATATATAATTTTTAAATTTTTTTATCAATTATTTATTAATTTATTGATTTGTTTAACCTTTTAAATGTTAAGTGTGATGTCATATAAATGTGCATGGTTTTAATTAGTTTGATAACTTCATAGGAATTTTAATGTCCAGTGGAAAGGTTGAAGAGATTACAATTAAAGAACATTTTCTTTTATCCTGCATGATTTGAAGCCAAGAAATATTGACATGCATGTGAATTTAACTAGGACACAAGGCTCAGCAATAGATTCAGAATTTTCATTAAAATATAAAAAGTAAACACACGTGAAAATTCAATTGATTAAATATCTCCTAAATATATACAAACGTAAATTTGAACTTTTATGTACAATGTAGTTTTCAGGCAAAAGAGATACAAGTGAACACTCTTGCTCCCCTCTCCCAGTTGTGTCGTGAAAGTAAAATCCACAAAAAATTTAACAAGTATATACGAACCAATTATTTTAATAGTATAACATTAAGAACCTTTAAAGTTTTAAAATTCTGGATCCAACTCGTGTTGAAAGGAAAAACATGAAGGGCATGAGGCAATTAGGAAGTTGAGATATATTTGGAAAATGATTAGTAAGTAACGGAAAAAGTAGTTATCCTAACAGAATATAATGATCTCTATTTCCAGAAATGGCTTTAGCTAAAAAGCACTTTTTTTTCCAGTTCAGTTATATATATATCCCTTTTAAATTTGTTGATCTTCAAAAAAAGAAGCAATCACTATCCAAATCAAAATTTACAATTCTACGAAAGGTGAAAAGGTTCAAGATTGTTTAATTTGAGAAGCTAAACGATAGCGAAGAGTTAAAATATAATTAGCCTCCTTAGTAACTGTTTGTCTAACTACATAGTATAGCTATAGTTTCAATAGCTATTGTATCTATCTCGCTGAATTTTACAAAAAATACAAATTGGATTCTTAACTTAATTAATGAGGCGGTAATTTATATGTTTAAAAAGAAAAACAATCCCACAAATATTTATGGTTATTGTATATGAGTAGAATTTCTTATCAACATCGCAGATAAACATGTCAAAAAATAACTTAATAAAAACACACACAATTGATTGAAATATATAACAAATATATATATATATATATATATATATATATATATATATATATATATATATACAAATGTCGAAACTATACAAATAAATAATTGGAACGTATATTTGTTGATAATATATAAATACAAAAAAGTAATTGTATACTCTCTCCGTCCACTTTTAAGTGTCATTATTTCTATTTTTAGAGTCAAACTACAAGAACTTTGACTAACATTTTAAGATGTATTTTTTCATCATATTGATATGCAAAAAATTACAATTTATAGTACTTTTCATATAGTTTTTGAATATCAAAATTTTTTGTTTAAACTATCGAATTAATGTAATCTAATTTAACTTTAAAAATTAGTCAAATTGACTTTTCAAAAGTGTTGAAACGTATACTTGCTAATATTTATCAAACATAAAAAAACAAGATAACTATATACAATTTCAAATTTATGCAAATACGAATTTTTTATAACTTATACAAACAAAATATATCATAAAATCATATAAACAAGAAACTAATTGATACATACACATAAATGCTATTGTATAAGTACAATGTAAATCTGAAAAATTTTGCTATAAATCTCGAAATATGTAATGTTATACTATAATAATAAAAACAACTTCAATGGAATATAAAATCAATTTATACAATTCACCTCAATTTCTTCCCCGTCTTGTTGGTCCATTGAATCAGATTGAAGATCTTCTTCTTCGATGATTTTCAGTTATTGCCTGTAGATGCAATTTCTTTTACCTTACGCTTGTTTTTTTGAAACCAAAGCATCATATGTATTGTCTTCTTTCTGTTCATCTCATTTTTTCTTCTTATTTTTGAAATTAAGAACATGCCTAAGTTGTTGCATCTTTATTGGGTCATTCTAACACTTTGACCTAATTTCTTGTTAATTAACTCGAGATTTAATTAATTAGCAAGAGATTCTGAAAATTCATCAAAATCTTGAACTAAACCCAAAGAAAAAGATGAAAAATCATTCAACTTTTGTTGATGCGTTTGTATATACTAGTTCTGACACACGTGCGTTGCACGTGAATATGAAACCATATATTACATTAATAATAATGTGAATATTATTAAATTAAAAATTGTGTAAACAATTATAAACTAAATGATAAAGTATAAGTTCCTATGAATAGTGGATGTAAGTTTTCTTATTACTTCCTCCGTCCGGTATTGTTTGTAATGGTTTCTATATTTAGAGTCAAACTATAAAAACTTTGACTAACATTTTAAGATGTAGTTTTTTATCATATTAATATGCAAAAAATTGCAATTTATAGTACTTTTCATAGAGTTTTAGAATATCTAATTCTTTTGTTTAAAATATCGAATTAATGTGATCTAATTTAACTTTAAAAATTAGTCAAATTGACTTTCAAAAAACGTAACATGACAAACAATACCGGACGGAGGGAGTATTACTATTGAAAGTTAGTTATTTTTACAATATTTTAGCTGCACATCCTCTTAAATATACTTTCTCCTCCCTCCCCATAGTGCATTAATTTGTTATAGTTGTATTGTTAGAGTTCTTACTTCTAATATAATATAAATATTGATGTAAAATATAAAAGATATACTAAATTTGATAATATTTTTAGTTTGAGTATTATATTAATCAACATTCATGTTAGGGAATGTTCAAATATTCATTGAACTTTGAGATTGTCAAGTCTGAAAATCAAACGCGAGTTTTTAAGAATATACGAATAGAAAGCATAAAAAATCGTAGTTTAAAATGTGAAGAAACCCCTTCAAGTATATTTAACAAAGGCTAGTATGAGAATATGCATATTGTTTTTATCATAAAAGTCTCAACCATTTGAAAATGTCACAACTCATCGAAAAGTCAAACTCTTTCGAAAAATCATAACCATTCAGTGTGAAATGGTGTCTTCTTTTACTATAATATAATATAACATATATGTAAATAAGTAAATATATAAAATATAGAAGATATAGTAAATTGGGTGTTTTAAGAAGAAGAAGAACAATGAAAAACTTCGAAAGATTATAGTTTAAAAATTTGAGAAAACCCCTTTTTTTTATAACCAACAAAGGGTAGTGCATAAAAAAATTCTTCTTGTTAAAAAAAAGTGCACAACCCTTTAGAAAAGTCAGTTACCTTCAAAAAAGTCACCACTCATCGAAAAAGTCATACTGTTTGAAAATGTTACAATCCTTCAGAAAAGTCACAACTATTGGAAAAAGTCGCAACCCTATAGAACAGTTGCAACCCTTCGAAAATGTCACAAAGCATCGAAAAAATCATTACTCTTTGAAAATGTCACAATCCTTCAGTGTGATAAGGTTTCTTTTTTTAATGTAATATAATATAAATAAAATAAAGTATATTTTTATATAAGATATACTATAATTGGTGTTTTAAGTTGGTGGTATTATATAAATTATTACTTAAGTTATGTAGTTCATTCTTCTAAGTTAGTATAGAAGATAAAAAAAATAGATATAGATTTGTCTAATTTAATTTTGATATGAAATTTTAACTAATAAAAAAATACTTTTAATTTTAAGGATATGTATAATATATAAAAATGACATTTCACTTTGTGGTCTTAAAGATGCACCCCCCAACAACCAAGAAAAAAGAAAATTCATATTAAACTGAATATAAATAAAAGTACAACAAATAAATTGAAAACGTAGGAGTACTAAATCTAGTTTAGACACTTCAAACAAGTTTTTGATCAAATCGTTTTTCTCCAACAGTTTGAGACTTTTTACATCTTGAACACTAAGTTGTAGTTTGTGTAATGGAATATCATTGAACTTCTTGTCAAGTAGAAGATGTTGCAAAAATATATTTATGGTAATGAAAATAAGTACATATTTGGACTCTTCAAACAAGTGTTTGATCAAATCATTTTTCTTCTACAGTTTGAGCCTTTTCACAACTTTAACACCAAGTTGTAGTTTGTACAACAAAAAATCATTGAAATTCTTGTAAAGTTGAAGTTGTTGCAAAAATATATTTTTTGCTATGAAAAGGAGTAGATATTAGTTATCTAGATACCCTTCTCGTTTGAAGTTGAGTTATATCATTATCCTTGTTGCATTAATGTTTGTTGACCTATTTAATTTTGTCACATAAAGTATTGTAATTGCATAATTGAATTACTATCCCTATCTTCCTTGTGTTAAGAAGAAGAATAGAAAACATACAAGATTCAAAGTGTGAGAAAATCCCCTTATTTATAGACAATAAATGATACTATGAAAAAAGTACTTATTGTGCCTTATCAGATTAGTCCTAATCCTTCAAAAAAGTTACATTTTTTTGGAAATGTCATAACTCATCGAAAAAGTCACAACTCTATCACAAAATTATAACCCTTTAGAAAAATCACTACCCATCAATATTAAAATTTAAAAGGTGTCAGCTTTGAATATGATACAGAACAAAATAAATAAATAAATAAATATAATATTAAAATACAACAAGTTCACTAAATGAGTGTTTTAAGTTGGACTATTATAGTAATTTAACATTCAAGTTAAGGAGTTTATGCTTTGAAAGTAGTATAGATAGATATAGATATAAATATAGATACATATCAATGATATATTGTATCGATGATAATACTGAAAAATCAAAAGAAACCATTGCCATACAAATAGAAAAAAAGGAAGATTAAAACCGCAAAAAAAAAAAAATACTAGCTGAAACCACATCACAGTTATCCTGAAATCTGAAAGCACTATTTGAGAGGGAAAGAATAAAATTTTGAAATTTTAAAATCTGATTCTGTTGAGACTTGAGTGTTGAGTGAATAAGGTAAAAATAGTATGAAGAGAGAGAAAGTATAGTTTGTATAATTGGTTGGAATGCAATTATACTCTCTCATACAAACTCTGATGTGGCTCCGGTAATTATGGTATATATTAGTGGTGAAAAGTATCTTATTTAAACTATAATTGTATTAATTAATTAACTAGTATAAATTTGCTATTCGCTAAATTTTCTTATAATTTCAACATATTGTTAGTTAAGTTTTATAGACATAATTTCAATTTCAACTCAAATCTTTTTAAAAAAAGAAGTCACGATTAGATAGATAAATTCTAAAAAAATAAAAAATATACTGTAATTCATACATTCAATATAGAAACATAGATTACATCAATATAAATACAAAATATTAAAAGAGGTTGAAATTGAAAATTAATCTCAATTAAAAATTCTTTTAAAACGAGTTAATGCCTAAAATAGTTGAAATTAAACCCAATTCAAATTATATTGAATTCAACCCACAAAATTCTGGATGGGTTAATTATATTTGAGCCCATTTTTACACCTTAGTTTTTACCAATTAGGTTTCCCACCAAGGCAAGAATTAACTACTTATAAATATAAAATAAACCTGCGACTTATCGGAACTGCATTCAGCCCCCTCTCGACGCGGGCAAGCTCGTTCTGATCTTGGACGCAGTACATTGGAATTCTGAAGCACCAGCACAACGCTACCGCGCGTCCGCCTACGGTGTGGTAAGGCACCGCCCTGTTGTGCCAGCAGCAAACTCCAACGCGTCAAACCACTTACTTGATGGAATGAAGAAGGGAGACGTAAGTTGATTCTTCCAAAGAACAGGAAGCGAAGCGCTATGGACGAAAAAATGGATATGGAGTTGGATGTGTTTTGTCCTACTGAATCAGAGTTATTTACATTCCTTTTGAGATTTATTGCTAAAAAACCTTTGTATGATGATGGTTTTATTACGGAGCTTGATGTTTACAAACAACCACCATGGTTAACTTATAGCTATGGATGTGGGATAGACGAAGAAGACGATAATAGTAGTGTTCGATACTTTATTACCCCAATTTCGGAAAAAAACGCAAATCATTTTGGAGGATTGTGGATGGAAAAATTGGTAGGTGGAGGGAGACATGGAATAAGAAGATTATTAATGGCGGACGAATGATGAGACTGACTTATGAGGAAGATAAAAAGGATGAAAGATGGATCATACAAGAATATCAGCTTTCTGAAACTCTTATTAGAAAGTTCAAAAAGGATATTTGTACAGATTATGTTATTTGTGCCCTAAGAAAGATATACATAAACAAAAAAATCAGATACAAAAGGAAACTGAAAACTGCTGCTCAACGACCAAAGAAGAGAGAGGCGCTGAGTAAGAATGAAGATGAGATGATCAAATTTTTTGAAGAATCAATATTGATAGAATCTAATGTGCAAATTGAAGAAGAACGTATGATCACTGACTTTGACAAGTTGATGTTAGGAAATAATGAAACATCCGAGCAGAACAAGGAGAAATCTAGCTTGGTTGCTCACCTCGTGGAAGCCATGTCAGAATTGGAAGTCGACAAATAGGTCATTCTTACTCAGCACCTCACTGTTTTGGATTTTAATCTGTTTTGGATTTCCGTTTTGGATTGTGATTGTGAAATAGTTTAGAGTTGCTTCTTAGTTACTGATCTTTTCTTAATTACCTGTTATACAGATCATTGATCTTATAAAATTTCTTACACTAACGAGCTATGAATTGACATAATATATAAAACGTGTTTTTCAACTTGGTCTAGTTTAACAGACAGCCTTCTGTTTGAGCAATAGTTTGGCTAATAACATCAGAGGAGTTGGGATTTAAACTTGAGAAAGACAGAAATCAGATTGATGAACAAATCCGTGTAGAATACAATAATGAATCCTAAATAGGTTGGAATAATAAGAAACATTCAGAAAGTTAATCGACAGTACACTAGCTAACTTTTGCTAATGCAAAGATCCCAAATTGGCCATAGGAGTACTCCGAAATATAAAACAGACACCTTAAAACGAATTGTGCCTATCCATGACCTCATCGATTCTTCAAGGATGATGCCCGATTCCTAATGGATGATGTCCAACACCTAGTGGATGATGTCCATGTAGCTGACCCAAATTTGGGCTATTAACCAAATGAGCCAAAGTTGTCATGGCATGAGATTGCCCTGAAATTAGCCCTGCAGTTGAAGGATTTTGTGCCAAGATTATTGAGTAACCATCATCAAAATTGTCCATGCCTTGTGCCACTAGCTGCCATACTAAGCTCCCTCCCATCGACCCTCCTGCTTTCGCAAAATTGTACACATTTCTGTAAACTAAACTCATGAATGTGTCTCTTGCATTTTGACTGTATCCTGGATCTTTGCTCGACTTCCCAAATTCAGCCAGAACCAATGGCTTCTTTAATATTCTTCTTGAATCTTGCCAGTGACTTATCATCCATCTTTGCATGAATGTTGCTTGTGCATCGTCACTTTGCCCAGACAACCTGTTAACCAAAAAAGGTTTCCTTTATATTTTATGAGTTTAAGTTATGTGCACTAGCAATATAGAGATCTGTTTAGTACTCTTTACCATTGGTCGGTGTATGCATGTATAGTAGCAAAATCAATCTCTTTAATAAGATGGCTACTGATGAAATCTGTTCCAACTTGAAAACCAGGATTAACTTGCTTCTTCTCAGGCATTGAATCGCTATAAAATCCTTCCATTCCTATCTCCAACAAGTGTTTTTTGTCTAGTGATTTCACAAAACTTGCCATCTCTTGAACCCATCCCTGTCGATAAACATCACGTATTCACATAGTTAAAATAAAAAAACATGAGACTCATTACATAGTTAGCATACAAAACATCACATACTCACATTAACTATTTTTCCAGAATAATCAGCATTGCAGCGAGGCTCATTGATAAGTTCCCACGCCATTATTGTTGAGTCATCTCTGTATGCTATTCTAGTCATTGTATTGACCCTTGTCACTATTTTCTTAACATGGTTCTTGTAATAATCTTTAAGTACTGGATGAGTATAAAAATCATCTTCACTGTTAATATTCTGAATTCCTGCATTTTTTGCCCATTGAGCATATTGACTTCTCCCTCCAAAATCTTTGTAGTTATTCACAAAGCTCAATATTAGACGTATCCCATACTTTCTTGCTTCCGAGACCACAAAATCCAATCCCTATATCATAATTAAACGCCATAGATATAAAACAATGTCACATGAAACTTATAAGCCTCTAATTCTTGGGACATAATAAGTAAACAAAAAGTTTGTTCTGTCAAATAGTTTTTAACTTTTACATGAGCTTGATCAAATAAATAATTAAGCAATAATAAACGACCTGTAAAACACGTTCATCATAGACACCAGGGGAAATCTGCAATGCTGCATCGCCGCCATCGCTAAAAGCCCAAGTCCTGCATACAGAAAGGCTAGCAGCAGAGGCTTCTTTGAAAACCTCAGAGACTTTGTATCTCTCAGTTGGCTCAGCAGCAACATGCATTAGCCAATAAGAGTTGAAACCATTGAACAGAAAAGGTGATCCATTTAGTACAAAATGTGCACCTCTTGTTCTAACAAAATCAACATTTTTAGTATTTTCTATATTCCTAGCTTCTGTGACTATAGCTAGTAGGAGGAGGCAGAGCAATGCTCTACTAAAAGAATCCATTAATTAACTTGTTAGAACAATGTGTATAGTGAGTGTTATAGTTTGTAAAATGGAAAGGATGATTTGTGTAGCCAAGAGATGTTTGTATGGGTATTTATAGTTATTTAGAACTTACTAAAAATAGAAAAAAAGTAAGAAGTTGAAGTGATTAGGAGGATTTTGAGGATTGATATCCAATAGTTGGTTTGCTAAATTTGGCAAAAACAAATTTCTTTTTATCTTTAGTTTTGTGGAAAGCTGAACAAAAGTTAAAGTTCAGTTGGGAAAAAGGGAAAGAGAGATATAATAGGGAATTGATAAGAAAAAATAGAGGTGCCATGAAATATACAATGTGGGTGATGTCTTAGAAATTTGATAGGCACATAGGGACTTGAATATGAGTATATGATAGGTTGAAAGCTTAAACTAGAGAGGCGGATTTAAAATTTGAAATTTAGGGGTTTCCAACAATAGGGGTTCGAACCTTGATTCATATGAGTTTTTACTCGTTTACCATATATATGTTCAGGGTTCCCAAGGGAAATACTTAGTTTTACTCAAAGGTTTTACAATATGAGATTCATAGTCCAGGAAGGTATTTTTATTTTCCTATATATAAAGTCCGAGCAAAAGAGAATTCGGATGAACTCCTATATTCAGAAACAATGTACTTAATTTATTCTTTCATATATAATTATATTCAATAGAAGCTTTATTTTATTGATATTATTTTACAACGTCCACATGCTACAGAATCTCAACATTAATTACAATTGCATGTGTCAAGAGCCTAATACACTTTAAAAGAATTATTCTTATATATACTACAATATAATTATTTTGGCGAGAGAGAGTTTGGATGAACTCCGCTATAGGGGCAAAGCTAGTGCTTCACCGCCGAATTCAATCAAATCCATAAAATTTTCAAAAACAAATACTATTCTATACGAGAATTTTTGACCAAACTAAGTCATTATATGAAGTAATTTACCAAAATAATATATTTTTCTAAAATTTTACAAAACTAGTATAAACGTATTTCACAGTAACTTTTTAGGATATATTTCATTTTTTAAAAACTAACCGCGTTAGGTTGATATATGTTACTGTAAGTAATGTTTTGCTCCTAAAACGTTATTTTGAGTAACGTTTTACACCTAAAACGTTACTGTGAGTAACGTATATCAATTTAACGCCGTCAGCTTTTAAAAAATAAAATATACCCTAAAACGTTACTGTGAAATACGTTTATACTAGTTTTGTAAAATTTAAAAAAAAACATATTATTTTGGTGAATTGCTTTATATAATGGCTTAGTTTAGTCAATACCTCTAAATACGAATCAATAATTTTAAAAATACAATGAGTTTGAGTATTTACGAAACTTAAAAGTTGGCTCCATCAAGTCAATTTTCCTCAAGTTGATATCCTAACTGAAATACTCCATAAAATATGCATGACAGAAGCAACATAGTATATAGTATATATTTAATAAGAGAAATATGAGTATGAAAATGGCTTATGCATGCATTCCATGTGGCTACTTGGCATCACCTTCTACGTATACGTTGTAGTAGTAATAAATTCAGTTATCTCAACTTCCACTTGTAAATAACAAGTTACTATTTTGACGTAGAAAAATATGCACACAAACTTATTTTGTTGTGGAGTCATAAGTTTTAATAAGAAAACTCTCTAAATATAACGAAGTAGTCATGTGAAGAAGCTAAGTCGAGGAGATTCGAATATTACTATATAAACATATATTAAAAAAGAATAATTTTGACATTGTATATACATTGTAATTTTTCACATCCCTTCCAGCTTCTTTCCCGTATCCTAGCTCCGTCCACAAGAGAAATATATTCTTGAAAACAATATTAGGGAGATTTAGTTTATGTAACCCTATTTTCGATTAGTTTTAGTTTTATGAACTTTTTATAAAAGAGATTATGTATCTTCATTTTTATATTTAATTGATCTGAAAAGATTATAATTTTCTTTTCTTCAATTTGTAAATGATTTCCAACCATGGTTCACGGCAAAGACATGGAGTATTATATTTAATTTAATTTGCAAAGAGAATAAACATCCAGTTTTGGCTAAATAATTAGTATGACGAAATATAATTGTCATCAACTAATTGCTATTAGATTTAGTGGAGTAGTACTGTTGAAACTAAAACTCGAGATAATTAACGAAAAGTTCATTAACAAACAACATATACTAATTAAGACAGAAATTTTCCAATTAACTTATCATATAACAATACCAAGATGTGAAATTTGAAATTCTTAATAGAAAATTTACATGAATGGGTACATTTTAATAAATAATTACTGATTTTAGCAATACTTTTTATTTATTACCATTTATAGCAATACTATGTTAAATCTGCAATATGTATTAAAAGTGAATTATGTATGCAGTATGAATTATAATTGTTTTTTAAAATATATTATGTTTGTTTGATAAAAATTTGATACATTGTATTATAAGTGTATTAAAATGTGTGATAAATAAATTATCTATCATTAAAATTTGTATTATATGTGAATAAAAGATTATTCTTTGTAATATGAATTAAACTTGTATTATATATGAATTAAAAGTGATCAAGTAAAAAAGAAATAGTATTGCTATAAATGATAAATATTTTTTAATTATAGTATATTTATGTAAGTTTCCTTAATATATGTAGTATATGAAAGAAAATATGAAAATGCAATCTCTTCTCTCTTTTAATTTGGCTAAGATTATATATACGGCATTGGTAGTTAGTAAATGGAAGTAAAAATGGACAACTTTGCAGAAAGTCTGCTCTATTATTTGATACAAGTGATATCATATACTATACTCCCTCCATTTGTTTGTTTTAAAAACAAAAAATAATTTTTTTAGCTATTTTCTAATTCTAATTTTTCACCTTACGTGTTTATTTTTACACAAGATTAGATAGCATTTTAATATATTTCACATATCTTTATTTTAATATTTAAAAAAATTCAAAAAGAATTTCTATTTTCTTAAATTCGAGATCAAATTATAGCAAAAAACAAATTGAAACGGAAACAAATTAAAAAAACGCAGCCGCGAAAAGGATCAGTTAATGTTAGTGACGTATCTCTCTAATCCAGCTGACGTTTTAATTAGCACAACATATTGTATTTAGTTGTAGGCTCAAATTTTTTTTTTTTTTGAAGTATATAGATATCGGTCACATTTTTTTATAACAGTTATTATTATTCATGAGAAAAATTTGTTTTAAAATCTTTTACAAGTTAATTATTTTTATTTTTATGTTTGTTTTATGAGATATCTTTGTTTTATATAAGGCCATCTCCAACTCAATACTCTATTTTACTCTCTAAATATAGAGTTTTTTATTTTTTCAGACATTTAACTCTAACTCAATTCTCTATTTTACTCTATAAAAAGAAATTTTTTCTCTCTCCTCAATATTATATTATTATTTATATTTCTTTCTTATTTCATAATATAAATCATTTATTTATTTTTTCCTGAAATAATTGTTTATATAATTTTTAATATGATATAAAATTATATTTTATTCTAAATTTTTAAATAACATAAACTGCAAGAAAATATAATATAATACATAAATTAGGGGGGAAATTCAAATAAAAATGACAAACAATTATATAAACACTTAATTTTCAAAATAATTACGTTACTCCATAAATACTCTATTAATGCATTACGAAATTCAAAATAAACATTTTTGTCCTTAAATTCTTTTTATCTTTCAAAATAGAGTTCGTATACTTGGAGGCAAAACTAGGATTCCATGATAAATTTCAGAATTCATAGAGGAATCAAAGCATATTATTCAACTTAACGATAGCCAAACTTATAATCTTTTTTTATGTAAATTGAAGAATTTATGCCTAAATTCATAATTAAGCATAAATCATTTGACTCTTGAAATATAAAATTATGTCACATCAATTGAGACAAAACGAGTAGTTATTCTCATAATTTTGTTTGCTGTTATATATCGACTGTTTTTATTGCTGCTTAGTATGTTTTTCTTTTAGGCCGGGGAGTTTTTTCTTTCTTTTTTGGTTCATTTAATTTGGTTGTTGAACTTAGGTACATACCCTTTCTAGAAGTATCTTTTTGACACCACCAAAAAAAGTACTTTTTTTCTCTTTGATTTTCTTTTTACAAAAATTCTAACATTATATTTTGTTGATTAATTAATGACAATAGTTAATTACGGTAAAATATATATTTTTAGAGGCTAAGACTTTATAAATGACCATAAAGTCTATAGTGAATCCAATGAGAATTACTATTTTCGTCCAATAATAGTTGTCCCCTATATTATTTCGAAATGTTCAATGATAAATGTTCGCTTTATGTAATCAATGGATGATTTTATACTTAATTCTCAATTTATCCTTTATCATTAGTTATAATAATTTTCTATTGTACATTTTTCAAAATATTGTATTTAATATATCAAACGTTGATATAGTAAATTCATCTTTATTTAAAGATGAACAACTATTGTTGGTCAGACGGATTAACTAATGATTTATGCCGACAAGACTTTAACACACTTTATTAATATAAATATTTACTGCCGCTAAAAACTATTTTTTTATAGTTTGAGTATGTAAATCTCTCATAGTACTAATTATTTTCTTCCATAGCCACTTAAATGATATGGTTCTAAAAATAGTAGAAAATATATATAGGGTCACACGTTTTTTTATATATAAAAGGATTAAAACATACATTTTAATTAATTATTTGAATGTTAAATATACTTAGCCAATTATTACAAAGACACATTTCATAATTTACCAAAAAAAAAAAAAAGGGTCATGGAACTAATAAAGTATACTTATTTTTTTCCATGTCCTCTAATGTATACTTATATATAATAACTCCTAAATCTTAACCAAATGAGCCAAAGCTGTCATGGCATGAGATTGACTTGTAATAATTCCAGTAGTCGATGGATTTTTTCCCAATTCAATACAATAACCATCTTCATAATTTTCCATGCCTTGTGCAACGAGCTGCCATATTAAACTTCCTCCCATCGTTCCTCCATCTTTCGCTAAACTATAAATATTTCTATATATCGTGCTTATAAATGTATCGCGTATATTTTGATTATATCCTGGATCTCTACTTGATTTGCCAAATTCAGCTAGAACCAATGGTTTTTTAAGTATGTTTTTTGCGTCTTGCCAATGACTTGTCATCCAATTTTGCATGAATATCATTTGAGCATCATCACCTTGACCAGATAACCTATAATTCAGCATAAAAAAATATAATTAATTCTTGTTATAAAAAAATTTAAAAAAAAAACAGTTATGGATAACTAGGTATTATGTCACTAGATAACGTAACATATGGGTGATGTTATATATATATTGAATTTTTTATTTATTTTGACATTAACGGATATTTTATATTATAAAAAGTGGCGCCATACGTGATACTTTTGTTAGTCCAAAGGTAGAATGAATTCTTGATTCATAAAATTTTGGACCTATAATTTCAAAAATTTATTATGTTTAGTATTGAATACCTTAAAGTTTAGAATTCATTAAATTTAAATTTTGAATAAAGTTGATTTGATGTCAGGTAAATAATATATCAATATCATGATTTTTAGTGTGTTTTTAGCCCGATTAAATCTGGATCGTGTACTGCAAAGCTTATAAAAAAAAATTCATATTTAGGGTTCGAACCTAAGATATCTTGCTAAGAGTGAAGCACGTGAATTATAAAGAAAGAATAACATAATATACCATTGGTCAGTGTATGCATGAATAGTGGCAAAATCAATCTCTTTGATCAAATGGTTACTAATAAAATCTGTTCCAACTTGATAGCCAGGATTAACTGATTTCCTTTCTGGCACTGAATCACCATAAAATCCTTCCATTCCTATTTCCAACAAGTGTTTGTTATCAAGTGATTTCACAAAACTTGCCATTTCTTGAACCCAAGCCTAAAATAATATCAAAATATAAACATCAATTTATGCAAATTTATTAAATTTAAAATGTACTTAGTAATTAAGAAATTGATTTCTCAGATGATCACTCTATCAAATAATAGTTACTTTTTGAAATAATAACTAGTACTTATAATTAATCAGTTGATCGAGTGATCATTTGAGAAATCAATTCATTTAATTCAGACGTACGTACGTTAAGAGTATTTCCTGAATAATCAGCTTGGTTCCTAGGCTCATTCATGAGTTCCCATGCCATGATAGTTGAATCATCTTTGTATGTCATTCCAGTAATGGTATTGAACCTTGTAACAACTTTCTGCATTAACAATAATTGTACTTACTAATTAAAATTAAACATCACCCTAATTAAAATTAGCATGTGTTAATTAATTAATGAGTTCTAGGTTTTGGTTACCTTAATGTGATTCTTGTAATAATTTTTGGTAATATAATTAGTGTAGAAATCATCATCTCCATTTATCTGAGCTCCTGCATTTCGCGCCCATTGAACATATTGAGCTTTCCCTCCAAAATCGTTGTAGTTGTTTACAAAGCTCAAGATCAATCGAACTCCATACTTCTTAGCCTCCGATATAACAAAATCCAAACCCTACATAATGTAGTAATACGTTGTTTGACTGTATACAAAGTTCAAGAAATAAAGGAATTTTTGTTACGTACCAAAAGTACCTTTATTAAAAGTACTTGTGGTCAAAAGTTGAAAAAGAAAAACTTGTAGTGTTAAAACGTGGCTTTTAAAAACATGTTATTAAGGATAACATTATAGTTAGAAGTTTAATGTTAATAATAAATTAAAGAGTTTTCATATATAGAAAGGTGTCAGACTGTCAGTCAATGTAATGTGAAACGAAACAGATGAATGTACTACCTCAAAAACACGTTCATCATAAACACCAGGTGAAATTTGTAATGCCATATCGCCTCCATCACTAAAAGCCCAAGTACGACATACAGAGAGCCCTGCAGAAGATGCTTCGCGAAGGACCTCGGTGACCTTGTACCTCTCACTAGGCTCAGCAGCAACATGCATTAGCCAGTAGGAGTTGAAACCATTGAATAGAAAAGGTGATCCATTGAGTTCAAAATGTGCACCATTGACTCTAATAAACCCTTGATCATTTGCATTATTTTCATCAAGTAAAACCCTAGCTTCACATGCAAAAGCTAAGGACAAAAGAAAAAGCACAAAAATACAACTAGTTAGTCTTTGAAAATAAGCCATTATTATTTTGATAGACAAATGCATGTATATATGTATGTGTTTTTTGTGTATTGGTCACTTGTTGGGGCCAATATTTATAGTGATTGGAGTATAATGAAACTTGCTAAAAATAGTAATATTTCATTTTAATAAGTTAGAAATTAAATTAAAGGTGGTGGTGGTTTACTAAATTTGGCTGGAATATATTTTATGAGAGCTAAAGAGTACTTTATGGGAAGTTGATAGAAGATAAGGTTATTTAGTTCAGTTGTATAAAGCAAAAAATTCAGTTTAGAGAATTAGGAAGAGAAAAAGAATTGCTTCTATTTTTAAGAAATTAAAGAAGCTAGTGGAAAAGATGAAAACATTATTTTTATGTTAGTTATTGGATGAGTACTAAAAATTGATGATGATCAAACATATATGAAAGAAGTGTACTCAAAAGTTTTTGCAGTTAGAAAAGTTAGTTGGAGAACCTAATTTCATGTACCAACACGATTGTGTTGTAGTGATAGGATTACTTCACCGATATTTCGAGTTTGAGTCATGTTGGGAACGCCATCACAAATGAGCTTTGCAGTATGCCATCTAAATTTATGCGAAACTTTAATGCAAGCATCAGACACCAATTTAAGAAATAAACTAATTTATGCATATAGATTTTAAATTTAGTGTTTCTATTAATTGCAATGAGAATTTCGTGTTGGATATTCTAGCTAGTTTATACCGTTATTAGACTTATTTGCATAAAACTTTAAGAAAACTCTAGATATACGTTTCTCTAGTCTAGGGGATCGAGAATTGATTGTTTGAAGTTTGAAGGGTCACTAATTAATTTGTGGTAATTAGTCAATTTTTTTGGTTTTTTTTCAAAAGTTACCTTTATATTTTACCTTAAATAAGATAATTTTTGAGAGAATAAATAACTTTATTAACTAACTATATATCACAAGTTGAATAATCATTCAAACAGAGTCGTATTTAGGAGGAGGTCATTGGGTTCACGTGAACTCATGCTTTCCTCCTAAAATCATATATACTAGTATTAAATATATATTATTATATTTATCTTCAATATATACAAAACATTTAAATAAATACTCAAAATTTTGTACTCTTTGATTAATTTAAAATTTTGAATTATGAGTACTGAAAGTTGGGGTGCACATGCATTTTGTTGCATGGAAATCTAGACTTGTTAATTATATATTATTTTTTTTGTAACAAATTCGAGAAAAAAATGGCTTATATTTTATTTGTGAATAATATAATAGGATTGGATAGTTCATGTGAAGACTGAAAAAAAGCATGATAATGAGCAAAAGTTAGATCCTATGACGAGCTCCTAGATTTTCTTCTAATAAAGTGAATTTAAGTTGGTTAAAAATTTAAAATAAGTAAATTTATAAATGAGTGGGTTGATAAAACAATCAAATAATTAAGTTAGAGTTGAATGTTAGATGAATAAAATAAATTACTTTTATAATTGAGTTAGTCATTAATCCGTCTAAAATAATTTATAATGGTCATAATCCAGGCCAACTTGTCAATCCATACTAAATTTTAATTATTAGTTTTTATTTTTCTTATAATTTATTTAATTACCAAAATAGATGAATGGATCTTTTTATTTATTTATATTAGATATCAAACAAAAATATATATTTTTAAAAAGTATTAGCAAAATTTCTCATGAAGCATCTATGCCATATATTTAAGTCAAATCAACTCAACTTTTAGATAACTTAAACCGGTCGAATAAAGGAGTCAAAATAAATTTAGATAAGTTAGATTTGTCTCTATTTTAATGTATTTAATAGTAAAATAGATGTATTTAGGTATATATTCATAATATACAATAGAAACTTTTAATAATAATAATATAATATATATGATAATGGAGGGGAGTCGAATCCGTAGTAAAATGTGTCTAAATAATCTAATCACGTAGTTCTCCCTTCTTTTACTCTTGTTTATTTGTAAAAAAAGAAAAGGAAACTAACATAAATATATTATAATAAAAAAATATTTACCATATATAGCAATAATATTTTTTTTCTCTTGATCACTTTTTATTCATTTATAATACAAGTTTAATTTATATTACAAAGAATAATTTTTTATTCACATATAATACAAATTTTAATGATAAATAATTCATTTATCACACATTTTAATACACTTATAATTCAATGTGTCAATTTTTTATCAAACAAATATAATATACTTTAAAAACAATTATAATTCATATATAATTCATATATATTGCATACATAATTCACTTTTAATATATATTATAGATTTAACATAGTATTGCTATAAATGATAATAAATAAAAAATATTGCTAAAATCAGTAATTATTTATTAAAATGTATCAATTCATGTAATTTTTATAAAAAAATAATATAAAAGGTCATAAGATGGGCGCTGATTGCAGAGGACATGGGCTAACATATTTTGGGCCTTAATTAGAAAGGTGGATTTCAACCATTTTATAATGGATCAACTTTCACATTTAGCAAACATAAAAATTATATTTATATACTATAGCTATAATTTGTATAATTATTTGTTATGGAGCATTAGATTGTATAAATCGTTGGGGCATCAAATTTGTATAAAATTGTTGACAGCCACATTCGTATAAATTGTTGACAGCCTCTCGTTTGTATAAATCGTTGACAACCTCTTCAATTTTCTATGTGTTTGTATATTCTGCATAAAAGTTTGAGTTTGTATACATATATACATGCATTTGTCTATCAAAATAATAATGGCTTATTTTCAAAGACTAATTAGTTGTATTTTTGTGCCTTTTCTTTTGTCCTTAGCTTTTGCATGTGAAGCTAGGGTTTTACTTGATAATAATGCAAATGATCAAGGGTTTGTTAGAGTCAATGGTGCACATTTTGAACTCAATGGATCACCTTTTCTTTTCAATGGTTTCAACTCCTACTGGCTAATGCATGTTGCTGCTGAGCCTAGTGAGAGATACAAAGTCATCGAGGTCCTTCGCGAAGCATCTTCTGCAGGGCTTTCTGTATGTTGTACTTGGGCTTTTAGTGATGGAGGCGATATGGCATTACAAATTTCACCTGGTGTTTATGATGAACGTGTTTTTGAGGTAGTACATTCATCTGTTTCGTTTCACATGACATTGACTGACAGTCTGACATCTTTCTATATTTGACAACTCTTTAATTTATTATTAACATTACACTTCTAACTATAATGTTATCCTTAATAACATGTTTTTAAAAGCCACGTTTTAACAGTACAAGTTTTTCTTTTTCAACTTTTGACCACAAGTACTTTTAATAAAGGTACTTTTGGTACGTAACAAAAATTCCTTTATTTCTTGAACTTTGTATACAGTCAAACAACGTATTACTACATTATGTAGGGTTTGGATTTTGTTATATCGGAGGCTAAGAAGTATGGAGTTCGATTGATCTTGAGCTTTGTAAACAACTACAACGATTTTGGAGGGAAAGCTCAATATGTTCAATGGGCGCGAAATGCAGGAGCTCAGATAAATGGAGATGATAATTTCTACACTAATTATATTACCAAAAATTATTACAAGAATCACATTAAGGTAACAAAAACCTAGAACTCATTAATTAATTAACACATGCTAATTTTAATTAGGGTGATGTTTAATTTTAATTATTAAGTACAATTATTGTTAATGCAGAAAGTTGTTACAAGGTTCAATACCATTACTGGAATGACATACAAAGATGATTCAACTATCATGGCATGGGAACTCATGAATGAGCCTAGGAACCAAGCTGATTATTCAGGAAATACTCTTAACGTACGTACGTCTGAATTAAATGAATTGATTTCTCAAATGATCACTCGATCAACTGATTAATTATAAGTACTGAATTTCATTCATATTAATAAAATGGGCCCATTTCGATCATATTTAATGGCTTGGATCACTAATTTTTTAGTTGGTCAAATATGAGTTTCAAATTATTTTAAGAGTCTATAAATATGGTCAAAATGGGTTCAATATGGATATTCATTTAATTTATATTAGATCACTTATTTTCACTTTCACTCAAAATTTTTAATTGTGCTAAAAAATAAAAAAATAATATTAGTTTTTTAAAATTCAATTAATTTTCAAACTTGATTGAAAAACAGACTTTTGGTGGAGGGAGGATTTTTTTGGTTTTTTGAAAAATAAAAAAAATTAGGGGTAGGTTGGTGGAATGTAGGGGCGGGGGTGCCAAGGGGAGGGGGTAATTTTTTTTTTTTTTTTGAGAAAACCATTTTTTTTTGTTTTTGAAAAACAAAATGCTTTAGGGATTGGCTGTGAAAGGTGTGTGGGTGTATGGGTGGGGGGAATATGTGGGTACCACCATATTTGATCAAATTATATTTGGATGGATTGTAATCCAAATCATGTTTTCTCAAACCATATTCAACTCATGCAAATCCGATCAATCCAACCGTTTGCCACCCCTAGCCTACATATTCAGTAAAATTGTCTACGGAGCATATTTTAAAAGATAGACAATAAATAATTGAAATAGAGTTAAAAGCATAAGAAATTTATGAAATACCAAAATAACCATTGGTCGGCAAGCTGACAAGACACCCGAGCGGTGCTTGTCAAGCCGCTATTAATCATTATTAGGGTGTCAAAAATGAACCCTAACATAGGTAATCCGTCCAATTCGTCCAGAATTTTAAGGGGTGGACTCAAGATAATTTGAATTAGGTTTAATCTCAACCCATTCAAGCCTAATTAGGAGAATTCTCAATTGAGCTCAATTCAATCTCCATTTTCAACCTGTTTTAAAATTATTTACTAAGTTATGTTTCGATATTAAATGAATGAATTATCATCTATTTAACATCTTTTAGGATTATCTATCAATTGGTCACTTTTTTAAAAAATAATAATAATTTTGAGCCGAAATTTACATTGTGATTATAAAAGTTAAATATTCTTTGTTAAAATTATTGAGATTAATCGGGTCAAGTTGAGCGGGTCAAGACCCAACCCGTTTTTAAAGCCCATTTGAACCCAACCCATTTGAGCCCAAAATAAACTTGAACGGGTCAAGACCCTATCCGATTTCTATTCAGCCCATTTTAATATCTCTAATTTCAATCTAACGCGCTTATCTAACACCCCTAATCATTGTGTATAGGTTATACATAAAAAAAGGATTTTATACTTTATTTAGTCAATTGAAATCCTACGTGTTAGAAATTAGAAAAAGTTAAATAATTATTTTCAATGCCATCTTTATTTTCAAGAGTAAAAAAATGAATCATATTTTCTTAAGATTTTCTTGCTTATAATATGTACTAGATACAAGTGTTCGTGCAAGACACGAGCATATAGTAAAAATAAAATAGTTGTAACGAGAGACATGAAAATATGTAACATGAATAAAATAAATATCAGCATTAACACATTTCAATAATATATATCTAGTACATATTATAAGCACGAAAACCTTAACAAAATATGATTCATTTTTTTTACTCTTGAAAATAAAGATGGCATTGAAAATAATTATTTAACTTTTTCTAATTTTTGACACGTAGGATTTCAATTGACTAAATAAATTATAAAAACTTTTTTTTATATATAAACTACACACAATGATTAGGGGTGTCAGATAAGCGGGTTGGATTGAAATTAGAGATATTAAATAGAAGCGAGAATGCATCTGTAATGTTAAATTGTTTTGAAAATTACACATCACCTTGAATATAAGTTGTTTAAATTCGAGAAAATTCTAATTGACACAAAAGCATGAAAGAAATTACCTCTTCGACTTTATTCTGTTGTTTTCATTCACCTATATATTTTAAACATGGATAAATAGTCAGTTGGTTTTTCTAATTAGGAGTGAAAGATGATTATTAACTTCAATCACATTAGCTAGCTAATAAAAACAAATAAAGTACTATTAAGGACAACTTTATTTCCTCTTCAGCTAAGGCAAACATATAACTTTCTGTATCAAGAGTATAACGTTGATATTAAGTGTGATTTTACAAATGGTATGTGTCGAGAATAGAATGTACGTAGACCTTATCCTTATCTTGGAGGGTATAGGGAGTTAATTTCCGATAGACCTTCAGAGGGATAAAATAATCATGTCAAAATACTACTAAGATAATGTCAAAGAGGCGTCACTACACCTTATACATAATTTTTTATTTAAGCTACTAATATGAGACCTGATATCTAAAGATTCATACAAAAATATAATGGCCTGGCCAGAGAATATTACAATAGTTGCAATAACTGGCTACAACATAGACATTAGACAAATTCTGAAAAAAGATTGAAAGAATATTGCAAAGGCCATGCATTCTCCAAAAATATTATTCTCAGGAACAACATCAAGGGACCTGATAGAGCTGTCTTTGTTCCTAGTTGTCTTAGGATTATATTTCAGTGTTTAATTTCGTAGGTCGTTTTTTTCAACGCCCTTGAACAAGGGGATTTCCACGTAAACTGCTTGTTTCTTTTACTTTATTTACGTGTTCTTGCTGAGTTAAGGGACCTGGTCCATTAACAGATAGTGGACACATACATTCTAACAAAGGAGAACAATGTTTTTTTATTTATTTACGTAAACCGAGAAGTGAAAACACAATTACAAGAAGTGATTGTTCTTTCTGAAGCTATTTCAGAATAACAAATCTTTATTATAAGCAGTAAATATATTATTCAGAATTTTAAAAAAAGGGTAACGTTGACATTCTTCAGAAGGAGCTAAGTGCTTGTCAAATTTTGCCAGTAAATCATGTTATCCTAATTAAACACATTAATATATGTGTGACATAGGATAAACATGTATTGTTTAAGGATAAACTTCCATTAGAGACCTTAAACCAAGAGAGGTTATTATTTTGTATCCACTAAAACCAGCATCTAGGAAGAGTTTTTCCCATTCCTTCTTACTTCTCTCTTTGGAAGCACAAGTTATCCTCACTAATAAGTCCATCAAATGTTGTGATTGAACAAGCTGCTCATTATTGCTACAATTGTCCTCCATTACTATGTCTATGATGATCACTTTGCCTCCCTTTTCCTTACTTGGAATCGATTCTTTGCATTTCTTCAGTATCTTCACACAATCTTCATCATTCCAATCGTGCAAAATCCACTATTTTATCATAAAAAATAACGACTAATCAATTTGTAATTAGCTAGCAATATTTTGTAGAGATAGTTTTGTTAATAATTAGAGGACTAAAATACTAATTCATATCAAGTTTTGAAGTTTTTTTTTTTTTTAATAATATCATAAAGAAAATGAAATTCCGAAGATTTTGTCAGATATTACACATACCTTGAGAAAGATTGCGTTAGCATGAGGAATTTTATCAAACATATTTCCGGCAACAAACTCCAAATTTTTAGTTCCCTTTCGATCACCTATAGCATGAGGGAGATCAAGCACAGTACATTTCAAGCTCGGAAAAGCTCCGGCAATAGCCATCGCTACGGTGCCGGTTCAACCTCCAACGTCCACCAACGAAGTTAATCCCTCAAAAACACCGGCACAACAATCAGAAATTAACAAATTGGAGATCAATTTCGAATCACTAGCCATTGCATCGTTAAAAACACCACTAAATTCTGACTCTTCAGCGCAATAATCCCAAATGGATTTCCCGTGTGCTGTTTCAAAGGCAGTGGGGAGATCGTTTTGTAACCAATCACTCATGGAATCAACTATTTTGAACTGTGTTAAGAAAGTGAAAATTGACCTCTTGTTAGAGGGGTCATTTTCCACAAAGAGACGGCCAACGCTGGTGAGTGAATAGCCGTCTCCTTGTTGTTGGCGGTAGTTGAAAAGCCCCAAATCAACTAAAACTCGCATTAAAATTGGGATAAATGTAGTTTTTGAAGGATTCAAATTTGGCAAAGCGGCGATAAGGTTAGAAATAGACATGATTGGATCGGCATTTTTGTGAAGTATATCAGGGATTCCTAATTGAATTGCGCATCTTATACATGAAGGACGCAAATAGGTCAAATGTAATCCCAACTTTGAGCTTCAGCTTCTATTAGCTCATTAGCACAAATGTTGTTCTTATTCGCCATACTGTCAAATAACAAATACAACGTTGTATGAAATATGAATTACTACCTACTTTTTATAGAGAGCCGGCTCATCTCCAACTAGGGCTAACAAATGGTCGGACTAGATTGAATTTGGATGAGTTAAATATAGATTGAGAGAAAATGGTTTGGATTACAATTTATCCAAATATAATATGGGTAAATATGGTTCCAACCCATTTAAATAAATATATTTTTCAAAAAGAAAATTACTCCTCCCTACGGGCACCTCCACCCTCGAGACGCACCCCAATCTTCCACCAACCTACCCTTAAATTTTTTTGAAAAAAAAAATGTCTTTTCAAAAAAAAAAAAAAATCCTCCCCCTCGCCCCCCCCCCACCAACCTTCCAACATACCCCTAAATTTTTTTTGTTTTCCAAAAAAAAAAAAAAAAAATTCAAATAAATAAATAAATTAACACCCCACCCCCCCCGCGGTCCCTCAATTCTCACTTATATGGGCTGAATATGAATTCTCATGTTACCCATTTTGTCCATATTTGTATGAGCTTAAATAAGTTGAATACCATATCCAATTTAAGAAAAGAAAAGAAAATAAGAGTGATCCATTTAATTTAATATGAGCAAAATAGTTTTATTTCACTTATATATGCTGAAATTGTCACCCCTATCTCCAACGCACCTCTATTTTACTCTCTATTATTTATATTTGGAGAGTAAAATAGAGAATGAGCTCTCCATAGAACTTTTATGGAAGCAACGAATCATTTTGAAAGTTGAGTACTTATGTAATGTTTATGTAATTGCATTTCACTCATATCAAATTTGTCTATATATAATATTTTCATGCAATTTATATTATTTAGAAATTTAGAATAAATATAATTTTATATTAAATAAAAAAAATAAAAATAAAAATTATATCACATGGAAATTATAGTAATTACTTTTAAAAAATAAAAAAAAGGATTTATATTATGAAATAAGAGAATAAGAATGAAATAGAAATAACAATAAAATATTGAGCAAAAAGAAAAAAAAATCTTTTTACGAGAGTAAAATAGAGAATTGAGTTGGAATTAGTTGTCTGAAAAAAAATGCAAAACTCTATATTTAAAGAGTAAAATAGAGTTTAGGCATTATTTAATGCTATTGATTTAGGTGGTACTCCTTCCTTCCACTTTTATTTGTCATGTTGCATTTTTCGTAAGTTAATTTGATTAATTTTCTAAGTTAAATTAGATTACATTAATTTGCTATTTTAAATAAAAAGTTTAGATATTCAAAAATTATATGAAAAGTACTATAAATTGCAATTTTTTACATATCAATATGATGAAAAAAACACATTTTAAAATGTTTGTCAAAAATTTCCAGTTAGACTCTAAAAATAGAAATTATGACATTGAAAGTGAACGGAGGGAGTACTAACTCGAATTAGGTTGAGTTGCATACCCATTGATAGCAAGTACCAACTCTACAATATAGAATAAAACACATTTTAGTTAAAAGAAAAGAATTGTTCTAAATGTTGTAAAATATTAGCAATATGAAATTATCTAAGACAGTAACTATATAGACAAGATATATGGGAGAATGCTTTCTTATTTCTTTCTTCCGTACTTTTCAATTGATCCTTTAATAAAATAATCATCGCCTATTTATAATACAAAATGTCTCTTCAAAGTTACATGACTTAAAGTGTTCATTTATTGCGTACATGAACTTCAAAGAGAGTTACGGATGAGCTTTGAAGTGTGTTACAAATGACATCTACATTAATGCATTTATAACACTCCCCCTTGGATGTCCATATATAATGTGCCTCGTTAAAACCTTACTAAGAAAAACCCAGAGGGAAAAAGCCTAGTAAAGGAAAAAGAGTACACACATCTTGTAATACGCCTTGAGTGATGCCTCATTAAAAACCTTACATGGAAAACCCAATGGGACAAAACCTTGGCTAAGGGAAAAAGAGTACAGCGCGTATTTACTCCCCCTGATGAAGAACTTATTTGATATCTTGGAGACGACGCATCCCAATCTTATATCTTAGCTTCTCAAATATTGACGTTGGCAATGCCTTAGTGAATAAATCTGCAAGATTATCACTCGAACGAATCTGTTGAACATTTATCTCACCATTTTGTTGAAGATCATGTGTGAAAAAGAACTTAGGTGAAATATGCTTTGTTCGATCTCCTTTGATATATCCTCCCTTTAATTGAGCTATGCAAGCAGCATTATCTTCATACAATATTGTTGGAGTCTTTGTTTGCACAGAAAGACCGCATAATTGCAGAATGTGTTGAGTCATTGATCTCAACCATACACACTCTCGACTGGCTTCATGAATGGCTATTATCTCTGCATGATTTGAAGAAGTAGCAACTATTGTTTGCTTCATTGAACGCCATGATATAGTTGTACCTCCATATGTGAATAAATAGCCTGTCTGAGATCGGGCTTTATGTGGGTCAGACAAATACCCTGCATCTGCATAACCGATCAATTCTGACATGGATGCATTAGAATACAACAATCCCATATCAATTGTTCCTTGAAGATATCTGAATATATGTTTAACACCTTTCCAATGTCTTCTTGTTGGACATGAGCTGAATCTCGCCAATAAACTTACTGCGAAACAAATATCTGGCCGGGTATTGTTGGCAAGGTACATTAGTGCCCCAATAGCACTAAGATATGGTGTTTCATCACCAAGAACCTCTTCATTCTTTTCTTGAGGTCGGAATGGATCTTTATTTATATCAAGAGATCTCACAACCATCGGGGTACTCAATGGGTGTGATTTATCCATGTAAAATCTTTTCAAAACCTTTTCCGTATATGTTGATTGATGGATAAATATTCCATTTGTCAAATGTTCTATCTGAAGGCCAAGACAAAATTTTGTCTTACCAAGATCTTTCATTTCAAATTATTTCTTCAAACACTCAACGGCTTTTGAAAGCTCTTTAGGAGTTCCAATAATGTTCAAATCATCAACATAAACAGATATTATTACAAATTCAGATTGTAACCTTCGTATAAAAATACAAGGACAAATTGGGTCAATCTGATACCCTTCATTTAGCAAGTATTCGCTAAGACGGTTATACCACATTCGCCCTGATTGTTTCAATCCATATAAAGATTTTTGAAGCTTTATTGAACAACTTTCTTTTGAATTTTTATATGCTTCAGGAATATTGAGTGCTTCAGGAATTTTCATAAAAATATTATGGTCTAGTGAGCCATACAAATAGGCTGTGACAACGTCCATTAGATGCATTTCAAGCTTTTCATGAACTGTCATATTTATTAGATACCTGAAGGTAATTGCATCTACCACAGGAGAATACGTCTCCTCATAATCAATGTCAGGCCTTTGTGAAAATCCTTGTGCCACAAGTCGTGCTTTATATCTTACGACTTTACCATTTTCATTGCGTTTTCGCACAAAAACCCATTTATGCCCCACTGGCTTGACACCTTCAGGTGTTCGGACTATTGGTCCAAAAACTTCACGTTTTTCAAGTGAAGCCAATTCTGTTTGAATTGCTTCCTTCCATTTTGGCCAATCATTTCTCTGTCTACACTCGTTGACAGATCTTGGTTCCAAATCCTCATCTTATTGCATTATTTCAACTGCAACATTATAGGCAAAAATATTATCCACCACAATATTATTTCGATTCCACCTTTTTCTCGTCGAGATATAATGTATAGAGATTTCCTCATTCTCATTATTTTCAGGTACATGGACCTCCTTTGTGGTATCATCATTTATTATGTCTCGGAGCTCTTCATGAGCAATTGCCTCTATATTATGATCATCATCTTGATCATTTATTCCTTTCCTTTTCCGAGGATTTTTATCCTTGGAACCAATTGGTCTACCACGTTTTAAGCGTGGTCCAGACTCATTTGCCTTAACATGTTGTCCTATAGGGACATCAACTCGAACTTGAGCATTAACAGCTGGAATATATGATTTAGTAACCCGTGGAAGGTTAGTAAATGCATCCGGCAGTTGATTTGCAATATTCTGTAAATAAATTATCTTTTGAACTTCTTGCTCACATTGATTTGTTCGAGGATCTAAATGAGACAGTGAAAGTGAATTCCAATCAATCTCATTTTCCAACTGTTTTTGTTCTCCCCCTAATGTTGGGTATACTGATTCATCAAAATGACAATCAGCAAACCTTGCTGTAAATAAATCTCCAGTTCTATGTTCCAAATATTTTATAATAGAACGAGATTCATACCCAACATATATCCCCAATCTTCTTTGGGGACCCATCTTTGTGCGTTGTGGTGGAGCAATTGGAACATATACCGCACAACCAAAGATTCTAAGATGGGAAATGTTTGGCTCCTGACCAAAAACCAATTGTAATGGGGAGATGTCATGATAACTGGTTGGCCTTATGCGCACAAGTGCTGCTGCATGCAAAATAGCATGCCCCCAAACCGAAACAGGCAACTTTGTTCTCATCAACAAGGGTCTAGCTATCAATTGAAGATGTTTAATCAATGACTCTGCTAAACCATTTTGAGTATGAACATGTGCAACAGGATGTTCAACTGTTATTCCAGTGGACAAACAATAATCATTAAATGCCTGAGATGTAAACTCACCAGCATTATCAAGACGAATTGTTTTTATTGCATAATCTGAAAATTGTGCTTTTAACCTTATTATTTGAGCCAACAACCTCGCAAAAGTCATATTACGAGTTGATAATAAGCACACATGAGACCATCTTGTAGATGCATCTATCAAGACCATATAATATTTAAATGGTCCACATGCAGGGTGAATAGGTCCACATATATCACCCTGTATTCGTTCTAGAAATGCAGGGAATTCCACCCCAACCTTAGCCACTGATGGTTTGATAATCATTTTTCCTTGTGAACAAGCAGCACAAGAGAATTCCTTTGATTGAAGAACATTTTGGTTCTTCAAAGTATGCCCATGTGAATTCTCAATTACTTTGCGCATCATATTATAATCGGGATGGCCCAACCGATCATGCCAAATAATAAAATCATTAGAATGAGTCAACCTTTTGTTTACTACGGCATGTGATTCAACTGTACCAATATTTGTATGGTACAACCCAGAAGAAAGTGCTGGCAATTTTTCATGCACAGTTTTCTTATCCGCATTTATTGTAGTAATATAAAGGTATTCACCTTTTCTTCATTCGCAGTCTCAACATGATAGCCATTTTGGCGAATAACCTTGAAACTTAACAAGTTTCTATGAGACTTACTACAATACAATGCATCATCAATTACAATTAATGTTCCTCCCGGTAGTAATAAGGTTGCTCTTCCAGAGCCCTCAATCAAATTTGTACTACCGGATATTGTATTAACATATGCCTTTTTCATTATCAAACGAGAGAAATATTTCTTTTCTCTTAGTATCGTATGAGTTGTGGCACTGTCCAGAAGACACATATCTCCACTACTCATCTTGGATCCAACTGATGACTGAAAATTTTTATTTATCTTCACAAGAATAAAAAATACATAATAAGAAGTACGAAATTTAGCAAAAGAAATCTTAAGTACGTAAACTTTAATTAAGACATTAAAAATAAATAAAAATATTATTAATTTCCTAGTTCAATTATCAATCTCAGTTATGATCCCTAAAGAAGTCCTCAGCTTCCAGATGAGTAATATCATCGAGCCCATCAAAAGCATCATCTTTCAATGCTAAGTTTGCCTCAACATTCTCATTATATTTTTGAGAAGATCCTGCCTGAATATCATCTTTGATAGTCAAATGTGACTCTACTCGGGCTTTAGAAGAGGAGGCGCCACCTTTATTTTCTTTCCTTTTAAAGGAATTTTGATACAACCTGACAAAATGCTCAGGTGCCCGACATTCATTTTTCCAATGACCTTTAAGGCCACAACGATGACAGTGATCGCCCTTTCCTTTAGAAGGATTATTTTGAGAACCTATATTGTTCTCCCTTTTGTTATGACCACCACCTCGACGATTACTATATCGTCTTTTGCCTTTGTCACGCCTGCGCACATTGTCATGGCCACGATTATTTTGTCTTATTTCAGACTGGCCGTGTGCATCAATCGCGTGTGCCTCCGGTAATGGAGCACTTCCAGCGGGACGGGCTTCATGATTTTTCATCAAAAAATCATTATGTTGCTCAGCCACCAGAAGGCATGAGATCAATTCAGAGTATTTCTGAAAACCTTTTTCACGATATTGCTGTTGTAATATCATATTAGAGGCATGAAAAGTAGTTAGTGTCTTTTCTAACATGTCCTCATCTTTTATTGTTTCCCCACATAATTTTAATTGGGAAGTTATTCTAAATACAGCAGAGTTATACTCAATTACAGTTTTATAATCTTGAAATCGTAAGTGCATCCACTCATAACGAGCCCTTGGCAATACCGTTGCCTTGAGGTGGTCATACCTCCCTTTCAAACCTATCCACAATTCAAGTGGATCTTTAACTGTTAGGTATTCAACCTTCAGGCTTTCATCAAGATGATGGCGAAGGAAAATCATAGCTTTCGCTTTATCCTGACTTGATGCCGTATTTCCTTCGATTATACTATCACCAAGACCCTTAGCGGTAAGTTGAATTTCAGCATCAAGTACCCATGACAAATAATTCTTTCCAGAAATGTCAAGTGCCATAAATTCAAGTTTTGATAAATTCGACATGATGAAAACTATCATAAAATAATTTTGAGTTAATATTATAATGTTGGTTTCTTTACAATAAATGGTAAAATTAATATTTCAAATGATTAAGAATTAGTATAGAATATAATATATGCATGAACATGGGATGTTACAAAAGCATGTAACTCAAAAGTATGAAAAGGTAATTATTTTACAAAATTTATTACTAGTTCAATAGTTATTAACGCTAAAGTTTCGTAAGAGTTTTTTTTTTTTTTTTTTTTTACAATTATTCTAACTAACATGTTATTGTATGCCCTAATATTTAATTTAGAGTTACAAGTAACTAACATATAAACAACATAAAAATATAAACGTGAAACGTATTGATTATTATGCCTAGTAAAGTATTATAATAATACCTAAAGCAAGTAATATATGCAGTATAAAAATACTAATCAAAGATTTATGCAAGTTCTATTAGAGATGTTATAAACACACAAATATATACCTGACTCGGAAAGAAAAATGATTAACGTTTAGGGAAAAAAGTTAATTCCGAATTAAGTAGGTCTCAGTTGGTTAGAGACTCGTGCTGATAACGTGTTGTAAAATATTAGCAATATGAAATTATCTAAGACAATAACTATATAGACAAGATATATGGGAGAATGCTTTCTTATTTCTTTCTTCCGTACTTTTCAATTGATCCTTTAATAAAATAATCATCGCCTATTTATAGTACAAAATGTCTCTTCAAAGTTACATGACTTAAAGTGTTCATTTATTGCGTACATGAACTTCAAAGAGAGTTACGGATGAGCTTTGAAGTGTGTTACAAATGACATCCACATTAATGCATTTATAACACTAAATCATATAACACATGGGTATTTTTGGATCTTTTTTCGTTTTAAAATAACATTATAAACAATAGTTGCTGAGTTTTACTTAAAAAAATTAAGAAAACTATACTTGAAATGGAGTTAAATTACAACTTATAAATATTCTAATGTTTTCTTGTTTTTCACCCGGTGTACATACCGATGTCTACAGCAAAACCCTACTAACTTTAAATTCAAGCTAACTTTAATTATACCAAGAAGGATTATATAGGTAAATTATTCTATATTATGAATGAGGAATTAGTTTGAAGTTGGGGAAAGGCTCAAAATAGTCCTCCATTTTTAAATTTAGAATTATAGTAATCCTTGTCTTTTAGCATGGAGCACTAATAGTCCTCCATGTTTCAATAATTGGTGCATATTTAGTGCTCCCCTAAACAACCGTCTGATTTTTGACGGCACTTTTCTTTGCACGTGAGAAATGGAACTCAAACCTTCCCCGTCTCTGTTCTCCTTCAATTAGCATCAGCACCTAATTTATCCACCATAGCTCTGTTTCTTTCGTCTATTTGCATAAATGAAACAGACCGAGAAGTAATATTCAATATTGTTTCAATGATTGTGAGGTACCTTCTTTTTTGTTTATCTCCTTCAATGGAAGTCTCAGGCAGAAGAAAAATTCTCCACTTGCAAAGCATTCTTCATTATTATTGATATATGTGCATCTATAGGCAAGGTTTTTGCACACCAGATATTCGACCAAATGTCCCGATCTTTTTTATTGTCCCAATTATGACATATACATGCTAAACATCAGTGAGCTCGAAGATAATTAGAGGCACGCGATAATCTTGAAGAGAAAAGATCGAGGCAGATGCAAGCTCTACCTAGCGGAAATTTATCAGATGCAAGTTTTGATAGAGAATCCGAGATAAAAGGCGAAAAAAATGAGTCAAAAGTAGTTGAGATCAAATAATTGAAAACGGATGTTTTGAAATGCGATCACATGTTGACATAGTATAGAATAATGTATCTTTTCATTTTGCAATGTAATGGATTTTGCTATGGAACAAATATGATGTAAGTTTGGTTTCAATTTGTTTGGTCCCTTGAATCTTCACAAAAAAATATTCATAGTTTAAATCAGAATTGCATCATATTTGCACTAAAATTACACCAAAACAGCAGTAGAAAAGCACCCAAACTGCACTTGAAATTCACCACAACAACACCAAAACAACACCATATCTGCAACTCCTAATTTGCACTAAAACAACACTAGAATTGAACCACAAACAATAGCAGATTCGCACAAAAAACTATACCAGAAAAAAATATTGAAAAACGATAACAAATATAGTTTCTACTTGAAAAACAAGAGGTGATCTATTTTTTTGTAAAAAAAAAAAATGATCTTTAAAATGTAACTGCATTTTGTTGATTGGTAATATTTTTTCTTGTACAACTTCGACACATCTCATCCACATGTTGAATTATACCGCCGTTGATAGAGGTTGTTATTTTCGTCTTTTTCTTCTTTCTTTTTTTCTGCCACTCAAACCTGGTTCATTGTAGGAAGTGAGAGACAGGGGAAACAGAGATTCAGTATAATTTATAAGTCCGTTAAATATTAGACGGTTGTTTAGGAGAAGTACTAAATATGCACCAATTATTGGAACATGGAGAACTATTAGTGCTCCATGTTAAAAGACAAAGATTATTTTGATTCTAAATTTAAAGATGGAGGACTATTTTGAGCTTTTTCTCTTTGAAGTTCATCTATATGTAAAAAAAAAAAAGTAAATGAGATTAATAATGACAAACGAAAAGTAGATATTTTATAGGATAAGATAGGGAAAATGTCAACCATTTAAAGTTAGTGGTGGTATTTGCTTTTCAAAGCAAAGTTGAATGGCAAAAATGATTCTTAACCATTAATCATTATCTATACTTTATATAAAAAAGATTTCGTAATTTGTTTAGTTAATTAATTGAAGTCCTACGTGTTAGAAATTAAAAAAAATTAAACAATTATTTTCAATGCCATCTTTATTTTCAGGAGTAAAAAAATGAATTATATTTGTTATGGTTTTCGTGCTTATAACATGTACTAGATACGTGTGTCCGTGCAAGACACGGACATATAGTGAAAATACACAGTTATAAAGAAAAATGTAGAAATATGCAACATGCTTAAAATAAATAGTGCAACTTTTAAGTAAACATAAAATTCACATTTGTATACTATAATTATAGTTTGCATAATTACGCTCCATATCAAAAATAAATATGTATAATTCGCTATACATATATAAATGAAAGCAGTTGTATAAAATTTATTTCTGTTTCGGTATACATATACAAAAGATCATTGTATAATCCGTGTTTGTATAAAGAGAGAAAGAGATAAAAACAAAAGAGAATAGAGTACATAAATATTTGTATTGTATAATTATAAGTGTATAGGAGGAATATATATGTATTTGCATGTGTATACATAATTTTCTCTCGCTTTTACAAACAGAAACACATGCAATTTATACATTTTTATTTGTATAAGCGAGAAAGGTGAGAGAGAGACTGGCGAGCGAGATCTACGAGAGTGACAAGCGAAATCTAGAAGAGAGGAGAGAAGGAAACGAAAATATATGTATATATATATAATTTTCTCTCACTTTATACAAACACAAATGCATTTTATATATTTGCGTTGATATAAAAAGTAAAAGAGGCGAAGAAAAAAACGAGAGTAATAAGCGAGATTCAAACTATATTTATAATATTTAATTTAAATTAATAATTTGCTAGTATATACATATCATCATTAACACATTTCATAGTATGTTACATATATTTTGTTGAATATTATACGTGGAGATTCTAGGAAAAGCCAATATAGAGATATAGCTTCTGAATTCTGGAATCTCTCAATTAAAGTAGCTTTCTTTATTACATGAAAATAGAAAATAAACTAAAGGAGTGAACAACCAACACAATTTATACATCTATATAAAGGTGGATAATAAAAGTCCGACGTAACAACTTTCTTCGGCCAGGATTGTCATTTGTCTATTTTATCAATTTTTTAAACTTTTTTCCATAATTTGTTCTTTCTAAAATATATATATATAAATTTAAATTTTTTCTTTTTTCATAATTACTACACTATTTATATCTTCATAATATTCCTCCTTTTCTCTTTTTATTTTTCGTTTTTTCCGTACCAAAATAGTTATGCTTTTAATTTCTCCTTTTTCTTCTTCATTTTACGTTTTTTTCTTACCAAATTAAAAATTTGAGAAAATACATGCACACTTACATTTTCTCTTTCCTCATTAATATTATACAATTTATATCTTTCCAAAATTCTTTCTTTTAACTTCTTTATTTAATTTAAAAAATATTTACAACATTAATATTATACAATTTATATCTTTCCAAAATTCTTTCTTTTAACTTCTTTATTTAATTTAAAAAATATTTACAAATATAATTGTAAATAAACTATAAGTCTATAACAAACGTAATTGTTATTTAATTGTTATTTATATATACATAAATAAATAAAATTGGATATAGGTCAAATTATATTTAACTCTTTTCTTTGTTTCGTTTTTTTTTCTAATCTTTCACAACTAATTATTTTAAAAACTCTTAAACTATTACAAATGTAATTTTTATTTATATATACAAAAATAAATAAAATAAGATATAGTTATAATTAATTTTTCATCTCCATCATTTAATATATTGTTACTGTAATGATCGGAAAGTCATAAATGATGTTTTAATAAAATTATTATTTTATCCCTCTCGAAAGTTATCACGAGTCATTCACAATCAGTCAGTGAAGTTGATTTTAAGAAATTTGAATTATTCTATAAATACGATTATTTAATTGATGAATATTCATTACATAGTTATTTTATTTAGTTATTGATTAATGGATCAAGTCCATAATTGATTTGATGATTGCAGCATCAAGTCACAAAGTAAAAAGAGGTTTTGAGCAGTGAATCCTCTTCCTTTAGGTAAGAAATCTAACAACAGTTTTTATGGATAATTTTTATATATATTTGCAAGTGAAAGAGTTAAAAACCAAATAGTCCAATTGGTGAACAAACTTTTCCCACTAATAGTCATGTATGTGGCGTTAGTTCTATTGGAATTTGGTCTTTAAAGGATAAGTTTGAGTGGGAAATATTTTGACATATTGATAGCTAATAATTGGCAAGTTTTAGAAAGCACTAAATTGTGTTAAACAATAGAGAAGCTCTACGGGTGTAACGAGTTTGGTTTTTAAGTTTCTTTCAATATTGATGTTTCAAATTAATGTATAAGTATTGTTTTATTGATTACTATTGACAAGAACTGGGAACTATATCATAGGGAAATTATGACTAGTGATTAGGGGATGTGATATTATTGAATAGATGCACTAATAATATTCTTTCTAAAAGTATTCCGCGAGCACATATTAGTTTCTGTTTCAGTATTGATTTCGTGAGATATTGAGATATGTAACTAAATATAGGGATTATATTATATGAAAGTTATTAGGGTTGTATTGTTTGGAAAAATTATGACTTAATTATAGGCTTGAATTTGATAAACATGATAGTTGACATGTTAATTAACACCAAGATATAAAAACTTGATTTTAGATTTGGATGAGTTTTTGTGTCTAGGCTAGACACATAGTAATATGAGCGTTCTTAATTTCGAAATCTTATTGTTTTATTAATGTAAATAGATTGCTTTGAGTTGGAAGTTCAAGGGGAAGACTCAAGTCATAGAGTGAATTCTTGATTGATTGATTGAGGCAAGTGAATTTTAAACCCTTGTTAAGCGTATGAAATTCGTGTATTTATTCCTTATGGTATATGTTTGAGAGTAATGGAACTTGGTAATGGGTAGACTTGTCCATGGTGAATAATCCTAAATTTCTAATTATGGAAAACGGGTATTAAAAAGGTTATGTGATTAATTGTTAGTGTGTGATGTTTGAGAATGATTTGAGAGACTTATTATTTAATTGTCAATGTTATATCACGATTGTATTGTTGGGAATTGTGCATTGATATTAAAATGGTATTCTCTTCATTATTTGTATGAACATGTCATTTGTATTGGTTCTGAGACATGGTTATGATAAGTGTTATGTGATTAGAGGATGTATCATTTCGAGGAACGTATCGCGCACCGCGATGGATATTATATTTCGAGGGACGTATCGCGTCGCGATAGATGCTATATTTTGAGGAACGTATCGCGCGTCGCCATGGATGCATGAACAAATATGTTCCCCATGGGTTCCGAACTGAGAGATAGTAGGTGTGTATCGTTATGTCAGACATGCATCACTATACTTGACATTGCATTTCATTGCATTGCACATCTTTATAATTGGTGAACTTGATATTGTGTGTTGTGGATCTTGTGAGTGCCTTTTTGTGAAACTTGTGATCGATGAATAATGAGCTTGTTACTGAGGATATGTAATTTGTTAAAGTGTTGTTGTTGTTGACCTATGTGTTATGTAAACTGTGAGCTGTTAGGTTGTGGTGGTTTTATGCAAATTGTAGTTGTGGTGGTTCGGATGGAGTGCAAGGAGTATCTGTATTCTTTTCCTTTAGCTTTTGTTTAGAGGTTTGCTTGTTAAGTATCGTGCGGTTTGGTACTCACCCCTTGCTTCTATAAAATTTTGTAGGTTACGAGCCCGGATCTTCGTGATACCTTATATTCTCTTTATTTCCAGCTTCTTGTGGAGATTTGTGAGGTAGCGATTTGTCTTCTCAACGAAGCTTCTTACTCATATTTATGATTTTGTTTTATTTGAAAGACAATGTCACTTGAGACTTGCATATTTTATTTCATTCTAGTATTTACATTATAGGCTTGTACACGTAACAACCAGGTTTTAAGACTATTTTTAAGTTGATTGTAAATTTTTCGCATATTATCGTAATTGTTAAGTTTTAGGCTGACTTGTCTTCGTGGGATAAGACGAGAGTCATCACGTCTATTTTGGGATCGTGACTGTTACCACATATTAATAAAATTAATAAAGAATTATAAAAATTGAAGGTGAATAAATACATGAATATATATATATATATATATATATATATCTTAATAAAAAAAAATTATCGTTGGAGATGAAAAGTCGATTAAATTGAATAAATATTTTTTCATCTTGAAATGCTTGGTACATATATCAGATTTCTTCTTAGGTAATTTTATGAACTCAATTTTTAAATTCGTAAAATAAAGTTCTGCTCTAATTAAATTCATAAAATAAATTTAATATTCGTATATTAAATTTGCTCAAAAATATGATTAGTGATGGTGATGTGTAACTTTGAAAATTATTTTTAAGTTTATGATTCAAAAATATAGGCAAAAGTATTGCGAAAAATTAAAAAGAAATAAGAAGTTTTCTATTACAAATAAATCATTTGTAATGTTCATAAAATTAATAACACACATTATGTATAATATATGTTAATGTATTTGGAATAAGTGTATAACGATAATATTTTAATTTTTCATGTTAAAGATGCAATTCAAGTAAATTAGTAGTTTCTTTCTGTATTAATGACATAGTTAGAAGCTGGATAATTCATCATTTTTTAATCTTGTGTTTATAAATGTAGTTAACACCTTTTGTTTGAAAGAAAAAAAAAAGAAGAAAAAAGTGCATTATCTATAAAAGTAGAATTGTTTAATTTTATATTTATTCTATATTATAAATGACTCAATATTGTTAACCGATGGTCCATCAATTATTTTTATTTTCTTATATTTTTTTAATTATCTAGATTGTATATACACACAAAAAGAAAAGAATATGCAAAGCGATATGATTCTTTTTCATAACAAAAATTAATAATTATTATTTTTCTCATTTTCACTATTGTTTTCATCTAATTATTTCAAAGAATCTAATATATATTTAAAAACAGAAATTATAATTAAAAAAATCTGATGTCACACTTTTCTACGGTTAATATTTTAATTTACTTATTTTTTTTTAATCTTTTCTTCATGTATCTTTCATTTACTTGTGTTAAAGTTTATTGAATAAGACAAAGAAAAATAATATTCAGTATATTAGAGATATTTATGCATATCAATAACTATAACATATAAATGTAAGAATTAAAAGAAAATTTAATAATTGTTTAAGAGGAAAAACAAATCTTAGCTCTAAGCAAAATAAAAATTTTCTCCTTATTTCTACTTAATTTATAAAACCTTCATTCTAACTTATTGTTATACCGTGCGTACAAATTTCCTAGTTCAATATATATATATATATATATATATATATATATATATATATATATATATATATATATATATAGTAAAGAGAAGTGAGAATGCATCTACAATCTTAAATTGTATAGATAATAACACATCACCTTGGAGATAAGTTCTATAAATTCGAGACAATCTAATTGACAAAAGCATGGAAGAAATTATCTCCTCGACTTTATTATGTTGTTTTCATTCACCTATGAAGTAATATTTCTTCATTCACAATTGTTTGACAGATATACTAAAAGTAGATGTTCAAAATTAATTGTTAATTTAAACAATCAAGAAATAATTAGTCATTTTCTTTTAATTATGCCCTTAATAATTACTCCATTTTGTTCAATTGAAAAGTTATGCGAACTTTTGATATTCTTGGTATAGTAGGGTTATATTAGTCAAATTACACTTTGTATTAAATTTTTTCTTAAAGAAAGTGCATGATCTTACCCTGATAAACAATTGTGGATGGGGGTATAATTTAATAAATTATTACTTTATGGAGTTATTTATCTCTAAGAATAATATGAAGAAAGAAAAAAATGTAATAAGTCTCTCTTTATTTATTAAAATGGTCAAGTAAAATAAAATATCGATCTTTTTAATAGGAATCAAGTATATAATACAGAGTGATACTTTATAAGGTATCCATTAACGTTTGAATTTGAACTATCAATTTCGTTGAACCACCTGACCCTCGGATTGATGAGCTAACAATCATGACATATTTGAATTTATTGTACTCGTATGAATTTTGGCATCTCATTTAAGAAATTGTAATAAATTTAGTGATTTTTTTTGAAAAATAAATATGATAATTAATTAGATTATGAATTACAAAAATAACAAATCATCTTTTAATTTCTTACAATAAATATCTATTTATAATACATAACTTCATAAAAGTGAACGAAGGAAATACTATATTCTAGTATTATAGTGAGAGATTGAGTCTATTTTCACGTGGACAAATTAAAGTCAATACATAGATTGTCCCTAAAACTGTTAACAACTGTTACTTTGACATTATAACTTGGAGGTGTTTTTATTGCACACTCCAAACTTTAACTTCCTCATTTACTTTTATTTGTCTAATAATTTAAAAGAATCAATAAATAATAAAACTTGATTTACTTTGGTTTTTGTGTTTTAAAAAATTAATTTAATTGATTTGATTTTCTTCTTTTGGGAATTTTTTTATTCAAACCAAACCATATACTCCCCTAATGTGAATTGAAGTGTTCCTTTATAAGATGGAGAAAATTGTATATAATAACAAATTATTAATTTAAATTAAGTGTCATAATTATAGTTTGATTTAATTGTAATTACAGTAAACTGTTGTCATTCGCCTCTCTATCTGAAATTCTCGCTCGCCACTCTCCTTCTTTCGCTCGCCACTCTCCTTCTTTCGCTCGCCAGTCTCTCCCTCGCCCCTTTCACTTCATACAAACACAAATGTATAAATTGCGTTTCTGTTTGTATAAAGCGGGAGAAAATAGCATATACACATGTAAAAACATATATCTTCGTCCTATACACTTATAATTATACAATACAAATCTTTCCTGCCCAATTCTTTTTTGTCTTTCTCTCTTTCTCGTTACAAACACAGATTATACAAAATACAATGTATAATTTGTGTTTGTATAAGCGCGAGCGAGAGAGATTTGATATACAAATATTTTATTTCGATTCAATTGTATACAAACTCGAATTACTATGCAGAATATACGAACACATAGAAAATTGAATTGAGTGGTTGCCAACGATTTATACAAACGAGAGGCTGCCAACGATTTATACGAATGAGAGACTGCCAACAATTTTATACAAATTTGATGCCCCAACAATTTATACAATCTAATGCTCCATAACAAAAAATTATGCAAACTATACCTATAATATATAAATATAATTTTTATGTTTACTACATGTAGCTATAAAATGGTTTGAAATCCACCTTTCTAATTAAGGCCCAAAATATGTTAGCCCATGTCCTCTGCAATCAGGGCCCATCTTATGACCTTTTACTTATTTTTTTAACAAGGCGGAATGGTCTGATGGACTCTTATACTTGTATGAATTTGCATTCTAGACCCTTCTATTTACTCTTTTGTCAACTGAACCCTTACACTCGATTAAAATGGAAATTTTAGATCATCTGACCTTTGACCGAACTTATGTGGCATTTATTTTGCTGACTCAAATATGGCGCGTGGTTTCACACTTAAAAAGGCGAGTGAAAGCAACAAATTCACTTTAAAAATAATTAAATAGTACAAAGAAAAAAAAAGAAAAATGAATTAATGCTCCCAGCCCCTTCTTCTTCTTCTCCCTTTGCTTTTGACGATCTGAGAAAATGTGTAGATCTCGGTGGACCTTACAACGTCGTTTTGTCAGCAACTCTACTCATTCGGTGGCGATTTTGCTCTGGTGGCTTCCTCCGCCATTTCGTCCATTTATTTCTTTTCCTTTTTTTTGTGTGTGTTGAGATCTGGGCTTGATTGTAAGTCTTGGGTCTAAACAAAAAATGAATGCGCTCGATTCTGTTTTTGATTTCCTTAGAATTTTTGCCAAATACAACGTTAGGCTTGTTAAAGGTGTCACAAGCCAGATCGCAAAGAATTCACTAAAGTTGTCACTCGTACTACAATCGATTTCGTTGTGATGGAATTTGTAGGGATTTTTTGTCAAATTGATCTTCATTTCTATCAGCAACATCATTATTGGTGCTTCTTAATCGTCCATGTGAAGGAGAAACTAAATTGGGGACATTAAGAAAAGGTTGTTCGTTCATAGTGGTTTTGAGATTTGGATTTGAGTTGTGGCTTTCTAAGCTTCATAGTCATTTTCCAAAGAAGAACAAAATAAGGAGAAAGGAGACCACTAAAAATAATTCTTGTTCTTTTATGTTGTATTTGCTGTAGCCGCTGACAAATTTTGAGTTTGCCCAAATTATCTTTTCAGTTTAGGTTCAAGGAAGAAGAATTCATCATTTGGGAGATTAATTTTGGATTTTCATTTTTTTGTGTGTGTTTGGTGGTTGTGGATTAAGGGAGGTGGAGGAAAAGTGAGAGAATTAATTATTTTGTTTTATTTTTAAATAGAAATTTATAATGTTTAAAAAATAATTATGACATGACATTAACATATATGATGTGTATATGACATGTCATTTTTGTTAGGGAGAGTGAGTTACACACATGGTTGGAGGGGTTAAAAAATCTCATTTTAATTGAGTGTAAGGGTTCAGTTGACAAAAGAGTAAGTAGAATTGTCTAAAATACAAATCCATACAAGTATAAGGGTCCACCATACCATTCCGCCTTTTAACAAATAAACAAGAGTAAAAGAAGGGAGAACTACGTGATTAGATTATTTAGACCCATTTTACTATGAATTCGACTCCCCTCCATTATCATATATATTGTATTATTATTAAAAGTTTTTATCGTATATTAATGAAGCTACATCTATTTTACAATTAGATACATTAAAATAGTGAAATAGAGACAAGTCCAACTTATCTAAATTGAGTTTGTTCTTAACTCATTTATTTTGACTCCTTTATTCAACCGGTTTAAGTTATCTAAAATTAAGTTCAGTTGATTTGACTTAAATATAGGGCAACTTTCACATATAACAAACATAAAATTTATATTTGTATTCTATAGAAAAGGAGTTTGCATAATTACACTCCATAGCAAACATATAAATGTATAATTCGCTATACATATACAATTGAAGCGAATTGTATAAAACGAAGTCTATAAAACGAGAAAGAGAAAGAGACTTGGCAGAAAATTGTATAAAATTAAGTGTATAAAACGAATTGTATAATTATAAGTGTATAGAACAATTATATACAATTTGAATTTGTATAAAATGAGAAAGAGGGAAAGACAAAAGAGACTTGGGCAGGAAATATACAATTGAATCGAATTGTATAAAAAGAGAAAGAGAGAAATTATATACAATTTGAATTTGTATAAAACGAGAAAGAGAGAAAGGCAAAAGAAACTGGGCAGGGAAGTATTTTTATTGTATAATTATAAGTTTATATGACGAAAATATATGTATTTGCATGTGTATATACAATTTTCTCTCGCTTTATACAAACAGAAACACGATTTATACAATTCGTTTCTGTTTGTATAAGCGAAAGAGGCGAGGGTGACGAGCGAGATCTGTGAGAGGGGGAGAGGGGAACAAAAATATATGTATTTATACAATTTTCTCTCGCTTTATACAAATAAAAACAGATTCTATACACCTGTGTGTTGTATAAAAGTGAGAGGAAACGAGGGAGAGATGGAGCGAGAGAGGAGAGTGGCGAGCGAGAGTTTGAGGGAGAGAGGTGACTAGCAAACAGTTTGCTACGGGACAAAATTAAGTCAAAGAATAGTTATAACAATTAATTTGATTTATTAGTTTGACATTATATACAGTTCTCCCTTAAATATATGGCATAGATGATACATGAGAAAGTTTGTTAATACTTCTTTAAAAAATATATTTTTTTGTTTGATATCTTATATAAATAAATAAAAAGATCCATTCATCTATTTTGGTAATTAAATAAATTATAAAAAAATAAAAATTAATAATTAAAATTTAGTATGGATTGACAAGTTGGGTTGTGACCATTATAAATTTTTTAGACGAATTAATGAGTAACCCAATTATAAACGTAATTTACTTTATCCATCTAACATTCAACACAACTTAATTATTTGACAGTTTTATCAACCCACTCATTTATAAATTTACTTATTTTAAATTTTAAACCAACTTAAATTCGTAATTATTTATTTACTTTATCCGAAAAAAATCTAGGAACTCGTCATAGGATCTAACTTTTGCTCATTATCATGCTTTTTTTCAGTCTTCACATGAACTATCCAATCCTATTATATTATTCACAAATAAAAAATAAAATATAAGCCGTTTTTCCTCGAATTTGTTACAAAAAATATATATATAATTAACAAGTCTAGATTTCCATGCAACAAAATGCATGTGCACACCAAAATGCATGTGCACACCAAAATGCAACAAAATGCATGTCAAAATTTTAAATTAATAAAAGAGTACAAAATTTTGAGTATTTATTTCAAATGTTTTGTATATATTGAATATAATATAATAATTTTTATTTAATACTAGTATATGATTTCAGGAGGAAAGCATGAGTTCACGTGCACCCAATGACCTCCTCCTAAATATGCCTTTGTTTGAATGATTATTCAACTTGTGATATATAGTTAGTTAATAAAGTTATTTATTCTCTCAAAAATCATTTTATTTAAGGTAAAATATGATAGTAACTTTTGAAAAGAAAATAATTTTTTTTGACTAATTACCACAAATTAATTAGTGACCCTTCAAACTTCAAACAATCAATTCTCGATCCCATAGACTAGAGAAACGTACATCTAGAGTTTTCTTAAAGTTTTATGCAAATAAGTCTAATAACGGTATAAACTAGCTAGAATATCCAACACGAAATTCTCATTGCAATTAATAGAAACACTAAATTTAAAATCTATATGCATAAATTAGTTTATTTCTTAAATTGGTGTCTGATGCTTGCATTAAAGTTATGCATAAATTTAGATGGCATACTGCAAAGCTCATTTGTGATGGCGTTTTCAACATGACTCAAACTCGAAATATCGAATGAAGTAATCTTATCACTACACCACAATCGTGTTGGTACATGAATTAGGTTCTCCAACTAACTTTTCTAACTGCAAAAACTTTTGAGTACACTTCTTTCATATATGTTTGATCATCATCAATTTTTAGTACTCATCCAATAACTAACATAAAAATAATGTTTTCATCTTTTCCACTAGCTTCTTTAATTTCTTAAAAATAGAAGCAATTCTTTTTCTCTTCCTAATTCTCTAAACTGATTTTTTTGCTTTATACAACTGAACTAAATAACCTTATCTTCTATCAACTTCCCATAAAGTACTCTTTAGCTCTCATAAAATATATTCCAGCCAAATTTAGTAAACCACCACCACCTTTAATTTAATTTCTAACTTATTAAAATGAAATATTACTATTTTTAGCAAGTTTCATTATACTCCAATCACTATAAATATTGGCCCCAACAAGTGACCAATACACAAAAAACACATACATATATACATCAGACGGAGGAAGTATTACTTTATAGGTGAATGAAAACAACATAATAAAGTCGAGGAGATAATTTCTTTCATGTTTTTGTCAATTAGATTTTCTCGAATTTAAACAACTTATCTCCAAGGTGATGTGTTATTTTCTATACAATTTAAGATTGTAGATGCATTCTCACTTCTTTTTACCATATTATTGAATTGTGTTAGTTGTTCACTCCTTTAATTTATTTTTAGGTAATAAAGAGGTTTAAACCTAAAAAAACCTACTTTAATTGAGAGATATCAGAATTCAGAAGTTATATCTCTATTTTGGCATTGTCTAAAAAGCTCAATATATAATGTATCAAACATACTATGAAATATGTTAACACTGTTATTTATTTTAATCATATTGCATATTTCCTAACATTTTTCTTCATAACTATTTTATTTTCACTATATGCCCGTACAAGACACACGTATATAGTACATGTTATAAGCACGAAAACCTTAACAAAATATAATTCATTTTTTTACTTCTTGAAAATAAAGATGGTATTGAAAATAATTATTTAAGTTTTTTTAGTTTCTAACACGTAGGACTTCAATTAACTAAATATTTTAAAAAAACTATACATAATATGATTAATGGGTAAGAATCATTTTTGCAATTCAACTTTGCTTTAAAAAGCAAATACCTCCACTAACTTTAAGAGTGTGTTTGATATGAAAGAAAATATTTTCTGGGAAATGTTTTTTCAATTTTTCTATGTTTGGTTGGGACAAAAGTTTTGGAGAATATTTTTCAAATCAACTCATTTTCCTCAAAATTAAGGAAAATGACTTTCATTCAAAAATTAAGGAAAATATTTTCCAAAACTCATTCTATAAAATATTTATTTTTTCCCTTAACTTATTCTATAAAATATTTATTTTTTCGTTTGTCATTACTAATCTTATTTACTTTTTTTACATATTGATGAACTTCAAACTAAGTACTCATTCATATATAGAATAATTTACCTATCTATTTCCTTTTGGTATAATTAAAGTTAGCTTAAATTTAAAATTAGTGAGATTTCACGGTTGACATCAAACACCACGTGAAAAATAAGAAAACAGTAGAATATTTATTGTTATAAGTTGTAATTTAACTCCATTGTAAGTAAAGTTTTTTTAATTTTTTAAGTAAAAATCAGCAACTATTGTTTATAATGTTATTTTAAAAAGAAAAAAGATCAAAAAAATACCCATGTATGATATGATTTAGAACAATTCTTTTCTTTTAACTAAAATGTGTTTTATTCTATATTTTAGGGTTGGTACTTGCTATTAATGGGTATGCCACTTAACCTAATTCGAGTTAGTACTCCCTCCGTTCACTTTTAGTTGTCATAGTTCTATTTTTATAGTTTAACTAGAAAAATTTTAACTAATATTTTGATATGTATTTTTTCATCATATTTGATATTTAAAAAATTGCAATTTATAGTACTTTTCATATAGTTTTTGAATATCTAAACTTTTTATTTAAAATAGCAAATTAATGTAATCTAATTTAACTTAGAAAATTAGTCAAATTAACTTAGAAAAAACGCAACATGACAAGTAAAAGAGGATGGAGGGAGTATCACCTAAATCAGTAGCATTAAATAATGGCGGAATGACCTAGAAAACCCTTGTACTTGGCTCAATTTGTCACCTGGACCCTTCTACTCACGATGTTGCCAATTGAACACTTAAAGTTATTAAAACACAATATTGCAACTCCCTCTGATCATGTGGGTCTCCAAATCACGCTGATGTGGATAACACCTCACTTTTTACATCAAAAATATATTGCTACATCATTTTTTTATTACAAATAATATTTTTTTTAAAAAGAAATCTCAAACTAATCTCCAAAATTATTTCTTACCATCTTTTCTTCTCTTCCCACATTGTTCATCTATTTTGCTACTAATCATTCGCTTTTTACTTTCCTAGTGAATTTTTTATGTTGAAGAAGAATTAGAGATAAGGAAAACTTTGTTATGTTTTTCATTATAATTTTTTCTATTTTAATGGTGGTGAGAACTAAAGTGGCTAAAATGGAGGATGAGAGAAAGAAGAGAATGAGATAAAAAAAAAAGGTCATATAGAAAACTCTTCAAAAAAGCTCTCAATAAAATTGCCTTACATTTAGAAAGAACTCAAACATATGTTTTTCAAAAAACCATCTAAAATCTGCATCTACTTCACAATTTAGAACCTCTTTTTTCACCCTCTTTTACCCAAATTTAAATAAATATTTTTCTCCCCAATCATTATAGAACTCTCAAATGATAGGTAGCATATGAGAAGAGAAAAAGAATGAATAGTGTGTAAAAGTATTGGAAGAGATTGGAGATGTGTGTGTGGTGATGGGGAATGTTTTTTTTTTCTTTAATTGTTATATTTTTCTTTTAATTGTTTTTTTTAAAAAAATTAAATAATTGTCTTCACTTGCTTTTCAAACGTGTGTAATCACTCTCTTGATATGAGTCAGCAAAAAACACACCAAGTAAGCTTAGTCAACGGTCAAAGGAGTTTAAAATAACGTGTTTTAATATCTTTAAGTGTTCCGTTAGTAAAGTCGTGAGTAGAAGGGTTTGGGTGAGAAATGGAGCCAAGTACATAGGTCTTCCAGGTCATTCCGCCTCAAATAATCCAAAACTCCAAGCAACAGGGCATCGCAACCCTAAACTCTATTTTACTCTTTAAATATAGAGTTTTGTATTTTTTCAGACAACTAAATTCAACTCAAATCTCTATTTTACTCTCTAAAAAAGAATTTTTGCTTTCTACTCAATATTATATTGTTTTTTCTATTTCATTCTTATTTTTTAATTTCATAATGTAAATCTTTTTTTCTTTTTTTATAAGTAATTACTTTATATAATTTTCATGTGATATAATTTTTTTTATTTTTTCAAAATTTTTATTCAATATAAAATTATATTTTATTCTAAATTTCTAAATAACATAAATTGCATGAAAATATTATATAATAGACAAATTTAAATATAAGTGAAATACAATTACATAAATATTGCATAAACACTCAACATTCAAACTTATTCGTTGCTTCCATAAATGTCCTATGGAGAGCTCATTCTCTATTTTACTCTACAAATATAGAAAATAGAGAGTAAAATAGAGGTGAGTTGGAGATAGGGGTGACAATTTCAGCTCATATAAGTTAAATGAAACTGTTTTGCCCATATTAAATTAAATAAATCACTCATATTTTCTTTTCTTTTTTTAAATGGGTTAATATGGTCTTCAATCTATTTAAACTCATACAAATATAGACAGAATATGTTAACATGAGAATCCATATTCAGCCCATATAAGTGAGAATTAAAACAGAATCGGTTGGTGGAAAGTGGGGGCCGCGGGGTGGGGGCTGTTAAATTTTTATTTTTTTTAAAAAAGTAGATTTTTTTGTTTTTGGAAAACAAAAAAAATGAGGGGTACGTTGGTGGAAGGTGGGGGTGGAAAGTGGGTAGGTTGGTGGAAATCACTCATTAAATTAATTAAATCATTCATATTTTCTTTCCTTTTTTTAAATGGGTTAATATGGTCTTCAATCTATTTAAACTCATACAAATATAGACAGAATAGGTTAACATGAAATCCATATTCAGCCCATATAAGTGAGAATTGAAACAGAATCGGTTGGTGGAAAGTGGGGGCCGCGGGGTGGGGGGCTGTTAAATTTTTATTTTTTTTAAAAAGTAATTTTTTTTATTTTTGAAAAACAAAAAAAATGAGGGGTACGTTGGTGGAAGGTGGGGGGTGGGGGGAAGTGGGTAGGTTGGTGAAATCACTCATATTAAATTAAATAAATCATTTATATTTTCTTTCCTTTTTTTAAATGGGTTAATATGGTCTTCAATCTATTTAAACTCATACAAATATAAACAGAATAGGTTAACATGAGAATCCATATTCAGCTCTTATAAATGAGAATTAAAACAGAATCGGTTGGTGGAAAGTGGGGGCCGCGGGGTGGGGGGCTATTAAATTTTTATTTTTTTTAAAAAAAGTAGATTTTTTTGTTTTTGGAAAACAAAAAAAATGAGGGATAGGTTGGTGGAAGGTGGGGGGATGGGAAGTGGGTAGGTTGGTGGAAATCACTCATATTAAATTAAATAAATCATTCATATTTTCTTTCCTTTTTTGAAATGGGTTAATATGGTCTTCAATCTATTTAAACTCATACAAATATAGACAGAATAGGTTAACATGAGAATTCATATTCAGCCCATATAAGTGAGAATTGAAACAGAATCGGTTGGTGGAAAGTGGGAACCGCGGGGTGGGGGCTATTAAATTTTTATTTTTTTTAAAAAAGTAGATTTTTTTATTTTTGGAAAACAAAAAAATGAGGGGTACGTTGGTGGAAGGTGGGGGTGGGGGGAAGTGGGTAGGTTGGTGAAATCACTCATATTAAATTAAATAAATCATTTATATTTTCTTTCCTTTTTTTAAATGGGTTAATATGGTCTTCAATCTATTTAAACTCATACAAATATAAACAGAATAGGTTAACATGAGAATCCATATTCAGCTCTTATAAATGAGAATTAAAACAGAATCGGTTGGTGGAAAGTGGGGGCCGCGGGGTGGGGGCTGTTAAATTTTTATTTTTTTAAAAAAAGTAGATTTTTTTGTTTTTGGAAAACAAAAAAATGAGGGATAGGTTGGTGGAAGGTGGGGGGATGGGAAGTGGGTAGGTTGGTGGAAATCACTCATATTAAATTAAATAAATCATTCATATTTTCTTTCCTTTTTTGAAATGGGTTAATAAGGTCTTCAATCTATTTAAACTCATACAAATATAGACAGAATAGGTTAACATGAGAATTCATATTCAGCCCATATAAGTGAGAATTGAAACAGAATCGGTTGGTGGAAAGTGGGAACCGCGGGGTGGGGGGCTATTAAATTTTTATTTTTTTTTAAAAAGTAGATTTTTTTATTTTTGGAAAACAAAAAAATGAGGGGTACGTTGGTGGAAGGTGGGGGTGGGGGAAGTGGGTAGGTTGGTGAAATCACTCATATTAAATTAAATAAATCATTTATATTTTCTTTCCTTTTTTTAAATGGGTTAATATGGTCTTCAATCTATTTAAACTCATACAAATATAAACAGAATAGGTTAACATGAGAATCCATATTCAGCTCTTATAAATGAGAATTAAAACAGAATCGGTTGGTGGAAAGTGGGGGCCGCGGGGTGGGGGCTGTTAAATTTTTATTTTTTTAAAAAAAGTAGATTTTTTTGTTTTTGGAAAACAAAAAAAATGAGGGATAGGTTGGTGGAAGGTGGGGGGATGGGAAGTGGGTAGGTTGGTGGAAATCACTCATATTAAATTAAATAAATCATTCATATTTTCTTTCCTTTTTTGAAATGGGTTAATAAGGTCTTCAATCTATTTAAACTCATACAAATATAGACAGAATAGGTTAACATGAGAATTCATATTCAGCCCATATAAGTGAGAATTGAAACAGAATCGGTTGGTGGAAAGTGGGAACCGCGGGGTGGGGGCTATTAAATTTTTATTTTTTTTAAAAAAGTAGATTTTTTTATTTTTGGAAAACAAAAAAATGAGGGGTACGTTGGTGGAAGGTGGGGGGTGGGGGGAAGTGGGTAGGTTGGTGAAATCACTCATATTAAATTAAATAAATCATTTATATTTTCTTTCCTTTTTTTAAATGGGTTAATATGGTCTTCAATCTATTTAAACTCATACAAATATAAACAGAATAGGTTAACAGGAGAATCCATATTCAGCTCTTATAAATGAGAATTAAAACAGAATCGGTTGGTGGAAAGTGGGGGCCGCGGGGTTGGGGGCTGTTAAATTTTTATTTTTTTTAAAAAAGTAGATTTTTTTGTTTTTGGAAAACAAAAAAAATGAGGGATAGGTTGGTGGAAGGTGGGGGGATGGGAAGTGGGTAGGTTGGTGGAAATCACTCATATTAAATTAAATAAATCATTCATATTTTCTTTCCTTTTTTGAAATGGGTTAATATGGTCTTCAATCTATTTAAACTCATACAAATATAGACAGAATAGGTTAACATGAGAATTCATATTCAGCCCATATAAGTGAGAATTGAAACAGAATCGGTTGGTGGAAAGTGGGAACCGCGGGGTGGGGGGCTATTAAATTTTTATTTTTTTTTAAAAAGTAGATTTTTTTATTTTTGGAAAACAAAAAAATGAGGGGTACGTTGGTGGAAGGTGGGGGGTGGGGGAAGTGGGTAGGTTGGTGAAATCACTCATATTAAATTAAATAAATCATTTATATTTTCTTTCCTTTTTTTAAATGGGTTAATATGGTCTTCAATCTATTTAAACTCATACAAATATAAACAGAATAGGTTAACATGAGAATCCATATTCAGCTCTTATAAATGAGAATTAAAACAGAATCGGTTGGTGGAAAGTGGGGGCCGCGGGGTGGGGGGCTGTTAAATTTTTATTTTTTTAAAAAAAGTAGATTTTTTTGTTTTTGGAAAACAAAAAAAATGAGGGATAGGTTGGTGGAAGGTGGGGGGATGGGAAGTGGGTAGGTTGGTGGAAATCACTCATATTAAATTAAATAAATCATTCATATTTTCTTTCCTTTTTTGAAATGGGTTAATAAGGTCTTCAATCTATTTAAACTCATACAAATATAGACAGAATAGGTTAACATGAGAATTCATATTCAGCCCATATAAGTGAGAATTGAAACAGAATCGGTTGGTGGAAAGTGGGAACCGCGGGGTGGGGGGCTATTAAATTTTTATTTTTTTTAAAAAAGTAGATTTTTTTATTTTTGGAAAACAAAAAAATGAGGGATAGGTTGGTGGAAGGTGGGGGATGGGAAGTGGGTAGGTTGGTGGAAGGTCGAGGGGGTGCGCCCAGGGGTGGGGGTGCCTGTAGAGAGAGGGGTAAATTTTTTTTAAAAAAAACAAATTTATTTAAATAGGATAGAATCATATTTGTCCATATATTATATTTAGATGAATTGTAATCCAAATTATTTTTACTCAATTTATATTTAATTCAGCCAAATCTTATCCAGTCCAACATTTTGTCAGGCATATGGGGATGACCCGGCTCTCTATAAAAAGTAGGTAGTAATTCATATTTCATACAACGTTGTATTTCTTATTTGACACAATGGTCAATAACAACAACATTTGTGCTAATGAGCTAATAGAAGCTGAAGCTCAAAGTTGGGATTACATTTTGACCAATTTGCGTCCTCCATGTATAAGATGCGCAATTCAATTAGGAATTCCTGATATATTTCACAAAAATGTCGATCCAATCATGTCTCTTTCTGACCTTATCGCCGCTTTGCCAAATTTGAATCCTTCAAAAACTACATTTATCCCCATTTTAATGCGAATTTTAGTTGATTTGGGGCTTTTCAACTACCACCAACAACAAAGAGACGGCTATTCACTCACCGGTGTTGGCCGTCTCTTTGTGGAAAATGACCCCTCTAACAAGAGGTCAATTTTCACTTTCATAACACAGTTCAAAATAGTTGATTCCATGAGTGATTGGTTACAAAACGATCTCCCCACTGCCTTTGAAACAGCACACGGGAAATCCATTTGGGATTATTGCGCTGAAGAGTCAGAATTTAGTGGTGTTTTTAACGATGCAATGGCTAGTGATTCGAAATTGATCTCCAATTTGTTAATTTCTGATTGTTGTGCCGGTGTTTTTGAGGGATTAACTTCGTTGGTGGACGTTGGAGGTGGAACCGGCACCGTAGCGATGGCTATTGCCGGAGCTTTTCCGAGCTTGAAATGTACTGTGCTTGATCTCCCTCATGCTATAGGTGATCGAAAGGAAACTAAAAATTTGGAGTTTGTTGCCGGGAATATGTTTGATAAAATTCCTCATGCTAACGCAATCTTTCTCAAGGTATGTGTAATATCTGACAAAATCTTCGGAATTTCATTTTCTTTATGATATTATTAAAAAAAAAAATCAAAACTTGATATGAATTAGTATTTTAGTCCTCAAATTATTAACAACTTTAAAAACAACGGTTAAATCATTTTAAAACACACATCTTATACCATTTGTCATCAACCTTTTCGTATATGTGAAACTTTCAGTATATATGACATACTACGTACGAGGGTGTTTTAAAATTATTTAATCAAGTCAAAGGGTGTTTTTAAAATGGTCAATAGTTGGAACACTAAAATAATAATTCACGTCAAATTTAGAAATATTTTGAACACTTATCTCATGTAACAAACAAAATCACAAAACTATCTCTACAAAATATTGCTAGCTAATTACAAATTGATTAGTCGTTATTTTTTATGATAAAATAGTGGATTTTGCACGATTGGAATGATGAAGATTGTGTGAAGATACTGAAGAAATGCAAAGAATCGATTCCAAGTAAGGAAAAGGGAGGCAAAGTGATCATCATAGACATAGTAATGGAGGACAATTGTAGCAATAATGAGCAGCTTGTTCAATCACAACATTTGATGGACTTATTAGTGAGGATAACTTGTGCTTCCAAAGAGAGAAGTAAGAAGGAATGGGAAAAACTCTTCCTAGATGCTGGTTTTAGTGGATACAAAATAATAACCTCTCTTGGTTTAAGGTCTCTAATGGAAGTTTATCCTTAAACAATACATGTTTATCCTATGTCACACATATATTAATGTGTTTAATTAGGATAACATGATTTACTGGCAAAATTTGACAAGCACTTAGCTCCTTCTGAAGAATGTCAACGTTACCCTTTTTTTAAAATTCTGAATAATATATTTACTGCTTATAATAAAGATTTGTTATTCTGAAATAGCTTCAGAAAGAACAATCACTTCTTGTAATTGTGTTTTCACTTCTCGGTTTACGTAAATAAATAAAAAAACATTGTTCTCCTTTGTTAGAATGTATGTGTCCACTATCTGTTAATGGACCAGGTCCCTTAACTCAGCAAGAACACGTAAATAAAGTAAAAGAAACAAGCAGTTTACGTGGAAATCCCCTTGTTCAAGGGCGTTGAAAAAAACGACCTACGAAATTAAACACTGAAATATAATCCTAAGACAACTAGGAACAAAGACAGCTCTATCAGGTCCCTTGATGTACGTTGTTCCTGAGAATAATATTTTTGGAGAATGCATGGCCTTTGCAATATTCTTTCAATCTTTTTTCAGAATTTGTCTAATGTCTATGTTGTAGCCAGTTATTGCAACTATTGTAATATTCTCTGGCCAGGCCATTATATTTTTGTATGAATCTTTAGATATCAGGTCTCATATTAGTAGCTTAAGTAAAAAATTATGTATAAGGTGTAGTGACGCCTCTTTGACATTATCTTAGTAGTATTTTGACATGATTATTTTATCCCTCTGAAGGTCTATCGGAAATTAACTCCCTATACCCTCCAAGATAAGGATAAGGTCTACGTACATTCTATTCTCGACACATTCCATTTGTAAAATCACACTTAATATCAACGTTATACTCTTGATACAGAAAGTTATATGTTTGCCTTAGCTGAAGAGGAAATAAAGTTGTCCTTAATAGTACTTTATTTGTTTTTATTAGCTAGCTAATGTGATTGAAGTTAATAATCATCTTTCACTCCTAACAAAGAAAAACCAACTGACTATTTATGTGTAAAATATATAGGTGAATGAAAACAACAGAATAAAGTCGAAGAGGTAATTTCTTTCATGCTTTTGTGTCAATTAGAATTTTCTCGAATTTAAACAACTTATATTCAAGGTGATGTGTTATTTTCAAAACAATTTAACATTACAGATGCATTCTCGCTTCTATTTAATATCTCTAATTTCAATCCAACCCGCTTATCTGACACCCCTAATCATTGTGTGTAGTTTATATATAAAAAAAAGTTTTTATAATTTATTTAGTCAATTGAAATCCTACGTGTCAAAAATTAGAAAAAGTTAAATAATTATTTTCAATGCCATCTTTATTTTCAAGAGTAAAAAAAATGAATCATATTTTGTTAAGGTTTTCGTGCTTATAATATGTACTAGATATATATTATTGAAATGTGTTAATGCTGATATTTATTTTATTCATGTTACATATTTTCATGTCTCTCGTTACAACTATTTTATTTTTACTATATGCTCGTGTCTTGCACGAACACTTGTATCTAGTACATATTATAAGCAAGAAAATCTTAAGAAAATATGATTCATTTTTTTACTCTTGAAAATAAAGATGGCATTGAAAATAATTATTTAACTTTTTCTAATTTCTAACACGTAGGATTTTAATTGACTAAATAAAGTATAAAATCCTTTTTTTATGTATAACCTATACACAATGATTAGGGGTGTTAGATAAGCGCGTTAGATTTGAATTAGAGATATTAAAATGGGCTGAATAGAAATCGGATAGGGTCTTGACCCGTTCAAGTTTATTTTGGGCTCAAATGGGTTGGGTTCAAATGGGCTTTAAAAACGGGTTGGGTCTTGACCCGATTAATCTCAATAATTTTAACAAAGTGATATTTAACTTTTATAATCACAATGTAAATTTCAGCTCAAAATTATTATTTTTTTAAAAAAAAAAGTGACCAATTGATGGATAATTCTAAAAGATGTTAAATAGATGATAATTCATTCATTTAATATCGAAACATAACATAGTAAATAATTTTAAAACAGGTTGAAAATGAAGATTGATTTGAGCTCAATTGAGAATTCTCCTAAAATGGGTTAGGCTTGAATGGGTTGAGATTAAATCCAATTCAAATTATCTTGAGTCCAAAGTCCAAAACTTAAAATTCTAGACGAATTGGACGGGTTACCTATGTTTGGATTCATTTTTGACACCCTAATAATGATTAATGGTGGCTTGACAAGCACCTCTCAGGTGTCTTGTCAGCTTGCCGACCAATGGTTATTTTGGTATTTCATAAATTTCTTATGCTTTTAACTCATATTTTCAATTATTTACTGTCTATCTTTTAAAAAAAAAGCTTCTTAGACAATTTTACTGATTATGTAGGCTAGGGGTGGCAAATGGTTGGATTGGATCGGATTTGCATGAGTTGAATATGGTTTGAAAAAAAATGATTGGATTATAATCCATCCAAATATAATTTGATCAAATATGGTGGTACCCACATATTCCGCGCCCCCCGCTCCCACCCACCAGCACACACACACCTTTCACCAGCTTATCCCTAAAAAATTATTTTTCAAAAACAAAAAAAATTGTTTTCTCAAAAAAAAAAAAAAAAAATTACCCCCTCCCCTTGGGCACCCCTACCCCTACATGCCACCAACCTACCCTATTTTTTTTTTTTTCATAAACCAAAGAAATCCTCCCTCCACCAAAAATCTGTTTTTCAATTAAGTTTGAAAATTAATTGAATTTTTTATCTTTTAGCACAATTAAGAATTTTGAGTGAAAGTGAAAATAAGTGATCTAATATGGATCAAATGAATATCTATATTAAATCCATTTTGACCATATTTGCAGAGATTGTTAAAAGAGATAATTGTATATAATAGCAAACTAATAACCTAAAATAAATGGAGTAGCTAGGGTTTGATTTAATTGTGCTCCATAGCAAACGTTTGCAAAAAATTGTCAGGCGCCTCTCTCCCAATATCTCGCTCGCACTCTCCTCCAATCTCTCCCTCGCTTCCTCACTTTTTATACAAACACAAGTGTATAAAAATTGTTTCGAATCGTATAAAGCAGAGAAAATTGTATAAATACATATATTTTTGTTCCCCTCTCTCCCCTCTTCCAATCTCGCTCGCCACTCTCCCAAATCTCGCTCGCCACCCTCGCCTTTCTCACTTATACAAACAGAAACGAAATGTATAAGTTGCGTTTTTGTTTGTATAAAGCGTGAGAAAATTGTATATACACATGCAAGTACATATATTTTCGTCCTATACACTTATAATTATACAAAAAAAATTCTCCCCTGCCCGGTTTCTTTTGCCTTTCTCTTCTTTCTCGTTTTTATACAATTTTCAAATTGTATCTAATTTCTCTCTTTCTCGTTTTATACAATTGGATTCAATTGTATATTCCCTGCCAAGTCTCTTTTGTCTTTCTCTCTTTCTCATTTTATACAAATTCAAATTGTATATAATCGTTCTATACACTTATAATCATACAATTCATTTTATACACTTTATTTTTATACAAGTCTCTGCCCAAGTGTCTTTCTCTTTCTCGTTTTATACACTTCGTTTTATACAATTCGCTTCAACTGTATATGTATAGCGAATTATACAGTTTCTATGTTTGCTATGGAGCGCAATTATGCAAACTTTGCTATAGCATACAAATATGAATTTTTTATTTGCTATATGTAAAAGTTGCCTTATTAAAATAGTTTGAAAGTCATATTTGACCTAATATAGGCCCACTTTGCATTGTACTCCATACACGTATGATTGCTAATTCGTAAGGGTAATGTTAAATGAATGAAAAAATTGGCTAGAAATTGATCAGAAATTTATTTATTTTAAAATTAATTAAAAAATATTTCAGTTTTTGATTAAAAACATTAAAATTAAAAGAATAAAATTATTTTAAGAGGTAAAACATAGGTAAAATAATTCTAGCTAACTTCTAAATAAATTTTCTGGCTAAACTAATTTTTCCAATTGCTAATTAAATATTTCATTAATAACCTAATTCTGAAAATTTTTAAAAAATTGGTACGTGTTTCAAACGACAACATTTTGGTAACTTTATCAAATTATATAAAAATATTACAAATTATAATAATAAATTAATCTAAAATATTTAAAAACATCCGGTTAATTAGGACAGAGGAAGTTAGAAAAATGACATAAAAATTAATATAATTTGTGATAATTAATAAATTAAAAGTCAAAACATATAAAAGTTTAGTTGACTATCAAAATTCTATCAATGCTAATAGATGGAATGGATAGAGTAATAAATATTATAAATTACAATAGTTAACGACTTAAAATATCTAAATATCATATTAAAATTGAATTGACTTTTCAAATTTTATTTATGTCACATAAATTAAAATAAAAACATATTGTCTCCATTCAATTTTAACTGTTATCGTTTCATTTTTTAGAGTCAAAAGATAATAACTTTGACTAATATTTAACGATATATATTTTAATCATTGATATGTAAAAAAATGAAATTTATAATATTTATTCTATAATTTTTTAGTATCTAAATTTTTTATTTAAAAAATCAAATTAATATAGTATAATTTAATTTTGAAAATTAATCAAATTAATGTTTGAAAAACATAACATAACAATAAAAATCAATAGAAGAAGTAACATGTATTGAATCTGTACTACTTAGGGGTGTACAAAATCGAACCGAAAATCGAATCAATCTGTAAATCGAGTCAAACAAAAAAAAGAACCCGACTAGTAGTTTGGTTGACTTGGTTTGGTATTGGAAAAAAAAAACCCGACTATATTTGAGTTGTTTTAGTCTTAACTAAAGAAAATCAACCCGATAGGTCGAGATCAAACCAACCCGACATTATATATGTAATTTTAAAATTTTGTTTAATACATAAAAATATTTACTTTGATATCATTTTAAAGTGTTTCTTATACTATTTCATAGTTTTTATATTTTAATATTATTTCAAGTTTAAAACTTAGAATTCGGAATGGTCCAATAAAGATTATAGTTCATAGATATTGATAATTATAATAAACCTTAAATCAAAATCAAATTAATACTAATGCAAAAGAAAAATCAATTCAACACTAAGAATGACAATAATATTGAATATTTGTTCTTTAGGTTTTACATTGGTTTAGACAATTAAATCACATAATCTTATTTTAATTTTTCTTAAATATTTAGTAATGTAACTAATACTTATTAAACTTATTTTTATCATGATTTAGTGCTTTTATATTATGATTATTTTCATTTGGAAACTTTCACATATAGCCACTTAAAAATAATTAATTACTCTCCATAACTATAGTTTGATAATTACAATTTGTAGCTACATGTTATTTGGAGGAGAGAGGCGAGCGAGACTGGGAGAGAGAGGAGAGAGGCGAGAGAGAGGGGGGAAAAGAGTGGAGAAAGGTGAATTGTATATGTATATTGGTTAGATAATTGTATATTATACATATGTAATTGTATATATGGCAAGAGAGAATGGGAGAGGGAGGAGAGAGGCGAGCGAGATTGGGAGAGAGAGGAGAGAGGAGAGAGGCGAGCGAGAGAGGGCAAAAAGTGGGAGAGACGTGAATTGTATATGTATATAATTGTATATAACTATATATTATACATATACATTTGTATAGATGGCAAGCGAGATTGGGAGAGGAGGAGAGAGGCGAGCGAGATTGAGAGATGGAGGAGAGAGGCGAGCGAGAGAGGGCAGAGAGTGGGAGAGAGGTGAATTGTATATGTATATAGGCTAAAAAATTGTATATTATACATATTTATTTGTATATCTTGGCAAATTATACATATACAAATATGACTAAGTATACAAACTCGAAGTCAACCCACGTAATTAATGTATAATGTTAGTCGTGACTGGTAATTATAGCAAACTATAGCTATGATGAGTAATTAAATAGTATAAATTTGCTTATCCGCGTAATTTTCCCTTTTCATTATGACTTAACAATATTTATTTTATATGATGATTTCATTATTATTTTTTATCAAATATTTTTGTGTCATCAATATGCATCTCATATTTTGTGTTATTTTTTTAAAGAAATACCTTAGATAATTATATTTTGGTTGGATTAAAGAAATAATTTGAGTACAAGTTAATTATATGTTTGTATGCAAACTTTACCGAAAATCCAAAAAATTGGAAAAATCCAAAATTTATTAGTTTGGTTTGATTTATAAATTTAGAAATTCGACACAATGATTTGATTTGATATTTGAAAAATCCAAACAAATCCGAGGTTAAAAAACCTGGAAAAAATCCAAATTTTATTAGTTTAATTTGATTTATAAAATTTATAATTATTACACAAATAATTTGATTTGATATTTGAAAAACTCGAACCAAACCCAATCATACACCCCCCCTACATACTAGCACGAGTCCTATAATTAGTAAACTAAACATAATGATTAATGGATAAGAATCATTTTTGCCTATCAACTTTGCTTTAAAGGCAAATACCTCCTCTTACTTTAAATGTTGATATTTTCCCTTATCTTATCCTATAAAATATCTATTTTTGGTTCGTTGTCATTAATCTCATTTACTCTTTTTACATATATAGATATAATTTTAAACTATTGGGTGAAATTGGTGAAAATTGGTGAGACTTTATTATGGACATTAAATATTGGGTGAAAAACAAAAGAAAACATTGATATATTTGTTATTGTAAATAGTAATTTAACTCCATTTTAACTATTATTTTTTATAAAAAAAACTATTTAATTAAAAATCAGCAACTATTATTTATGATTTTGTTTTAAAATGGAAAAAGATTTTAAAATACCATATGTTATATGATTTAGAACAATTATTTTTCTTTTAACTAATAAAATGTATTTTATTCTATTTTGTAGTGTTGGTACTTGCTATTAATCGGCATGCAACTCAACCTAATCCTAGTTAGTTTCACCTAATTAGTAGCATTAAATAATCCCTTAACTCCAATCAACAGGGCATCCCAAATCCTAAACTCCATTTTACTCTTTGGATGTACTGTTTTTTTATTTTTTTAGACAACTAATTCAAATTTAATTTCCTATTTTACTCTTTAAAAAAAAACTTTTCCTCTCTTCTCAATATTATATTTTTATTTCTATTTCATTATTATTTCTTATTTCATAATGTAAATTCTTTCTTTCTGTCTTTTTCAAATAATTACTTTATATAATTTTCATATGATATAAAAATTTATTTTTTAAATTTTTTATCTAATATAAAATTATAGTTTATCGTAAATAAGATAAATTGCAAGAAAATATTCTATAATATGCAAATTAATTATACAAATTCAAATATAAGTGAAATACAGTTACATAAACATTGCATAAATGCTCGACTTTTGAAATTATTACGTTGGTCTCATAAATGTTCTATTAATGCATCACAGAGTTCAAAATGAGTATTTTTGTCCTTAATTTTTTTTATCTCTAGCTAAAAATGGTTCAATTCAGATATTTTCGTCTACCACACATCTTAGTTTTTTTTCAAATAGTACTAAATTTGAAAACGACCTACCGGATTACTAAAATATTGTTGTGATAAATTAATTAGTATGTTATGTATTGTATTGTATTTTATCTTGTATTTAAATTATTATGTTATGTACTGTATTGTATTTTATCTTGTATTTAAATTAATTAGTATGTTATGTATTGGATTGTATTGTATTGTATTGTATCTTGTATTTTTCCTTATCTTATCCTATAAAATATCTATTTTCATTAATCTCATTTACTTTTTCTTTTATATATATAGATGAACTTTAAACTAAGTAACTTGAATTCAAAATTAGTGAGACTTTGCTATGAACATCGAACATCAAGTTAAAAATATTAAAATATTTAATGTAAGTAAGTAAGTTGTAATGTAACTCCATTTTAAGTATAATTTTTTTAACTATTTAAGTAAAAATCAGCAACTATTATTTATGATTTTATTTTAAAATGGAAAAAGGTATAAAATACCATATGTTATATGACTTGGAACAATTCTTTTCTTTTAACTAATAAAATTTATTATATTTTATATTGTAGTGTTAGTACTTGCTATTAATCGGTATGCAACTCAACCTAATCCTAGTTAGTACCACCTAAATTAGTAGCATTAAATAATCCCTTAACTCCGCAATAGGGCATCCCAAATCCTAAACTCCATTTTATTCTTTAGATTAGAAAAATATGGCCCGTGTCACGGGCTCAACGTGAAAATTATTTGAGCTAATTAATTGATATTATATATAATAATAACTGAAAAATATATATTAATTATTTGATAGTACACGTATTTTTAAATTTGAAATTCTGAATCATAAAACTAAAATCCTTATGACCATTTTTATTACCATATTTATAACAAAAAAAATATAAGCACACATTCTTTTTATGATTATTCTTCAAATTTATAAATGATCAACATACATATATATAAAAGAAGGAAAAAAGAGTTCAAAATCTATAATCCTCAGACATATGTATAAAGGTATGCTTTAAAAGGCGTGCGGCCCTAGGCCTACTATCGGGATGGGCCTATTAGAGGCCACACATATGCCAACTTTGTTGATGTAGGCTAGATTTTATGAATTTAGACAAATTAATCCTAATAAGGCGATACAAATCTTAGTGCTAAATTTAGAAAATCACATGCGGTGGGAACAAATTTCAATGAGGACGTAGAGTTCATATAGGACGAATATGTGACACCCTAATACTTCGTTTGTCCTAGATTTACTTTTTTTATTTAAAGAAGGACACATTTCTATATTTACTAATAATTTATTTTCAATATACTTATTTTATTTTAAATAAAATAATTTTTAGCCACAAATATCTATTACAATTACAAGTTTTAAAATTTTATCTTTTCAAAACTCCGTGACTAACTCATATAAATTAAAATAAAAAAAGACTAAATTTTATACGTGAAATACATGAATCACATAATTTGACACCTCCAAAATCTCTTTCATACTTTACTTCATCAAAAAAAAATACTTCTCTAATTTTGACTAAAACAATAATTTGAACCCACCAGCTCAGCAAAGAATCAACCTTGATGGGCATTTCTTTACTTTGAATTTTTTCTCTCATACAACAAAAAATCAAGCCAGACAAACTTCATCTGCAAATTCAACTCTTTCATCAAAATTTTTGGATCGAACAAAGTCTCATTTTCTATAGTTCAGAGCAAAACGTACAAAACTAGTAAATTGATCTGATTATCAAGAATGAATTTAATCGAATTTGATTTTCTTTCTTCCATAATTCTTCCATTAAAATTTATGGAGAAAAGAGAAATCTGAAAGCAAAACCTAAAGATCCAACCAAATAACTAAAAAGGATAACAAAAAACTGAATGAATAATACAGCATAATAAATCTAGGGAAAACACTCAAATATGTCATTGAAATTTTAGAAAAGGTTCAATTATGCTATCAGTTAAAAGTTTAGCTCATTTATGCCATTACCGTTAAATAAAAAGCTCATTCATGCCATTATTTTTTAATGGTGGTTTTGCAAAACTGTTTTTGACACGTGGCCAATTATAATTCGGTCACGTCATCACTTTTTTTAATTAAAAAAATCACAATTCTAGAAAAAAATTGAATTTTTTTTTAATTTTTTTATTAAATCAATTGATGTGGCCCAATTATAATTGACCCCGTCATCAATTTTTTAAATAAAAGAAATCAAAATTCTGAATAACAATTGAATTTTAACTGATGGTATAATAAGTCAAACTTTTAACTGATGAAATAAATGAATATTTTCTAAAAATTTAATTGCATATTTGAGTATTTTCCCATAAATCTATATGATACACCTTATGCTTGCTCTTTCTTTTCCTAAAGAGAGAACTGTAATACCCATCTGTTAGAATCAATTGCTATAGAATAAATGACCATGATATCCATATTTTTGAATTAATTCACCAAGAAGCATACATGTTGAAAAACATTGAAACTGTTTCTTCTATATATTTTTTGGACAATCTTGTCATTGATTTTTTAAAATAAAATAATACCTAAAACGTTATTATTAAATATGTTTATTGTAATTTTGTAAAAATTCAAAAAAATATACTACTTTAATGAATTGATATAAATAATAACTTATTTTGATAAAAAACTATCCACACATATATAGCAGAGGCATCAGAATGATTATAAAACACATATAGCAGCCAAAAACACAGTTATCCAAAAAATGTTTATTCAACTTTACAATACAAGGCATGTATATAACATAGGAAAATGGAAATGAACAAGAGTTATCATTGATAAATGTAAATGACTAAAATATATTTGCCTTTTATTTTAAAGACAAACAACACACATGTTTGAAACTTCCTCTTATATTTATAAAAAAAAAAAAAATATTTCTATTTCTTCCTATTGAAATAATGTAAATTTTTTCTTTCTTTCTTTTTCAAATAATTATGTTATATAATTTTCATGTGATATCAACTTCTATTTTTCAAACTTTTTATTTAATTTATAATTATATTTTATTATAAATAACATAAATTGCAAGAAAATATTATATAATATGCAAATAGACAAATTCAAATATAGGTGAATTATAATTACATAAACATAGCATAAACATTCAACTTTCAAAATTATTATGTTAGTCTCATAAATGTTCTATTAATGCATTACATAGTTCAAAATGAATATTTTTTATGTCTAGCTAAATATTGTTCAAATCGGAGATTTTCATCTATCATCATATCTTATTTTTTCTGAATAATGCTAAATTTGAAAACGACCTATCGAATTACTAAATTATTGTTGTGCTAAATTAATTAGTATGTTATGTATTGTATTGTATTTTATCTTGTATTTAAATTAATATGTTATGTATTGTATTATATTTTATCTTGTATTTAAGTTATTGTGTTATTGTATTTTTATATTAATTTTTTCATCTTACCATTTTAATTTTGTGCATTCTTTATCGTGAAAATTAATAATAAAATAAAACTATATTATTAACGAAAATTAGAAAAAAATTAAAATACTTTAATTCGGATGAAAGTAATATATATTAAATAATATATTTTCTAAAATATTATATTATATTTAAAAAGAATTGTGAATATTAGATATTTAATTAATGACATTAATTAAATAATATGTTAATTAAAAAATATTAATAATAATAATAAAATATTGAAATAAGTGGAGAATAAAGAATAATAAGTGGAGAATAAAGAGAGAAATAGAGAATAATTTTAGATGTAATTTTCTATTTTACTCTATAAATACGGATAACGAAAAGTAAGATAAAGACAGATCGGAGATGTGGAGATGACCAAGCGGTATAAAGTAGATATAAATTCATACATCTTCGTTTGTTAACGCTATATATTTTTTATTTGACACAATGGCCAATAAGAACAACATTTGTGCTAATGAGCTAATAGAAGCTGAAGCTCAAAGTTGGGATTATATTTTGAGTTATTTGCGTCCTTCATGTATAAAATGTGCAATTCAATTGGGAATCCCAGATATACTTCACAAAAATGCCGATCCAATCATGTCACTTTCTGATCTTATCGCTGCTTTGCCAAATTTGAATCCTTCAAAAACTACATTTATCCCCATTTTAATGCGAATTTTAGTTGAATTGGGGCTTTTCAACTGTCAAGGAGACGGCTATTCACTCACTAGTGTTGGGCGTCTCCTCGCTGAAAATGACAAGAGGTCATTTTTCCTTTTCGCCCAACATTCCGTTGTGCTGAACACGGCTGCTTCCATGGGCGATTGGTTACGGGACGATCTCCCCACCGCCTTTGAAACGGCGCATGGAAAACCCCATTGGGATTATTGCGGTGAAGATCCGGAGTTTAATGGTGCTTTCAACGATGCTATGGCTGGCGATTCGAGATTGATCTCCAATTTGTTGGTTTCTGATTGTTGTGCCGGTGTATTTGAAGGCTTGACGTCATTGGTGGACATCGGAGGTGGCACCGGTTCCGTGGCGATGGCTATTGCCGGAGCTTTTCCGAGCTTGAAATGTATTGTGCTTGATCTCCCTCATGTTATTGGTGATCGAAAGGGATCTGGAAATTTGGAGTTTGTTGCTGGGAGTATGTTTGATAAAATTCCTCATACTAATGCAATCTTACTCAAGGTACGTAATTGTTTTGAATTTTATCGAAAATTGACTTGTTAATAAAATTCCTCATACTAATGCAATCTTACTCAAGGTACGTAATTGTTTCGAATTTTATCGAAAATTGACTTGTTAATAAAATTCCTCATACTAATGCAATCTTACTCAAGGTACGTAATTGTTTCGAATTTTATCGAAAATTGACTTGTTAGAAATGTTTTCAATAATGTTTTGATGAAAATTTTGGAAACTATAATTGAATTTATATCATGAAAATTACATATAGTCTTATAACCAACTTTAGTTTTAATTTGTCATCATAGTGGCTAAGTTTGATGAATTTACGGGTGAAAATGCACAGTATCCCCAGTAGATTATAATCGAAATCTCAAAAACACACATTAATTAAATTAAGGTTCTATTACCCCTGAATGTATCTTTTTTTGTAATTTTGTGCACCTTTTTTATTTACCTAACATTCAAATATCTCTCACGTGCCTCAATTGTGTGGAGTCACAAAGTGTATCACGTAAAATAAACGTTGTATAAAATTACAAAAAAATAAATTCAGGGTAATAGGATCTTACTTTAGTTAAGGTGTGTCTCTAAGATATCGGTGATAGTATAAGGAGGTGTACTTGTGCATTTTCTAAATTTATTGTTATAAGTAGGTAAAGTTTTGTGATGTAACATACCTATTACGATGAGTAAAGTAAAGTCCAGGTAGTTACTTTAATATGATAAGAATTTCATATGTTCCTATTATAATATAAATATTCTTAATTATTTACTAAATAATTGTTGTTTTTAATAGTGGATTTTACATAATTGGAATGATGAAGATTGTGTGAAGCTACTGAAGAAATGTAAAGAGTCAATTCCGAGTAAGGAAAATGGAGGGAAGGTGATAATCATTGACATGGTAATGGAAGATAATTGTAACAACAAGCAACTTGTTCAATCACAACACTTGATGGACTTAATAATGAGGATTACTTATGCTTCAAAAGAGAGAACTGAAAAGGAATGGAAAAAACTTTTTTTGGATGCTGGTTTTAGTGACTATAAAATAATAACCGCTCTTGGATTTAGGTCTGTAATTGAAGTATATCCTTAAAAAATTCACCACTAAAAAATTGAAATTGACTACGAACGCTCAATATTCTATCGCTAAAAATGATTAGCGATAAATTTTTCATTTTTGTTAGTAATGGTTTTAATTTAAGTTTCTGCCACAAATAAAGTCACATTCATACGAGAGAATGGAGGTTAATTTATATGTAATAATATTAGTGCAGCACTATGCTTTTCCTATGTCACTTAATAAAAATGTTGTAGCTTGTTATATATAGTTTCTTCCAGTTATCAAAATTTTTATAAGCAATTAGAAAATATTTGAAATTGTCAATTATCATGATCTATAGAATTTTTGACGTAATTTTTAATTATATAAAAAATAAAATAAACAAATTAAAACGAAAAAAATATATACATGTGTAGTTGTCAGGCAGGCATGCCAAGTATCCCCACTTATATATACCTTGCACTAATGTATGGTGGGCTAAGAATAGTAAATTCTATATCATATTTTCTCCAATATACTCCGTCAAGCGATTCCTAACAATTAAAAAGATATAGTTAAAATACACGTGAGCTAATGTGTTTTAGAAGTTTTTTATTTTCTAAAATTTAGTATTTTGTTAAATAATTACACGTAACTAAAATTTAAAAAAATATTTCAAAAATTTAATATGTAGCTGAACAAAATTTTGAGGGAAAAAAAGTGCTATGGCTCACCCGTAATGATCATGTCCTTATCATTGTGAGTGTATCGGGGATATGCACTATTGCGGTTAAATCAAATAATTAAATAAAATAAAATCAAATTTTTGTTTGGATTGATTTTTTATTTTTTGAATTGCTTTTAGATTAATAAATATTCTTTTTTTTTTTTTGATATCAGATTTTAAAAATAAAATCGAAAAATAAAAAAATAGAATTATATCTCTCTATATATATGGGGGAAAACTTATCCGCACTGGATGATTACACCAAACTAATTTAATTTTCATTATTATGTGATTTAATGAAGTAATTTAACAACTTTTGTTCCTTTTTTGTTATTGTCTTTTTACGTTTATATTTTATGCTTGAATATCTATAATATGTATATTTATAAGTATTGTGTTTTAAGTTTTTTTTATAATTTGTATTATAAAATATATTTAAGGGATTCAATATTATTACTTTGATTATGTTATTAATTATTGATATAACCGAATAATCAAATATAAAAAAATATCGAATGGAATAGATAAAAATCAAACTAACCAAATTTATTTTAGATATAATTGAGTTACACTTTTACAAAACTAAAAATCAAAAAATTCAAAATTGTAAAACTAGATAAATTACAATTAAAAGATATTATAATTATAAAATTCATACAAAATACTTACGCACATTATACTTGCTCACATTATTTAATTTAATCATGATTAATTGACTATTGAATGCATAGATGAAAGCTAAGTATTTCATGTATTAATTAAGCGTGAAATTTATGTATTGTTTTAAAGTAGATATTATTAGTGCGAGCATTAATCATTTAATTGTATATGCATTAGTTATTTCACATTTTACCTTACACAAATTACTTAAAGATCAGACAAAATTTTAAATTGTCAACCAAACATTAACTTAAAACACTTTTCCATTTAATAAACTTTGGTGCATATAGAAGAACAAAGAATTGATTTTACTCATACTATTATTATAAATTTAATTAATATTTTTTAAAATATAAAATTTGTATTTAGAATTTTTTTTTAAGAGATAATTATATATAATAGAAAACTAATAATCTAAAATAAATGAGCTACGGTTTGATTTAATTGTGCTCCATCGCAAATGTTTGCCAAAGTTTGCCAGTCGCCTCTCTCCCAAAAATCTCGCTCGCCACTCTCCCATTCTCGCTCGCCACTCTCCCTCTGCTCGCCTCTCTCGCTTTATACATAGAAGTGTATAAATTATTTTCTGTTTTGTATAAAGCGAGAGAAAATTGTATATACACATGCAAAAACATATATCTTCGTGCTATACACTTAATTATACAATTTACAAACATTTTACTTCGATTCAATTGTAGACAAATGCAAATTTTATACAAATATTGCAGCGAAAAAGGCCAACGAATTATACAATTGCAGTGAAATACAATTTTCTCTCGCTTTATACAACAGAAGTGTATAATTATATAAAGCGAGAGAAAAACATATATCTTCTTCATATACACTTATAATTATGCAATATACAAACATTTTACTTCGATTCAATTGTATGCAAAACAAATTTTATACAGATATTGCAGCGAAATAGGCAGCAAATTATACAATTGCAGTGAAATAGGCCAGCGAATTATACAATTGCAGCGAAATAGGCCAGCGAATTATACAATTGTATATGTATAGCGAATACAGTTATATATTTGCTATGTAGCGCAATTATGCAAATTTTGTTATAGCATACAAACATAAATTATTTGTTTGCTATATGTGAAAGTTCTCCCTTTTTTAATGGTTAATTTTGCTACTATCAATTTTTCTTTTCTTTTCATCATGCCTTAATTATATTAATTAATGATAATATTCGTTGACGTACATTGTCGGCATCAAAATTCAAATGGCTAATTTCTCTGTACAGTAACTTAAATCTCCATAGCTGAGCTGAAGCTCCTATTCTTCTCTGTAGTAATTATTTGTTCTTTGACATTTTGTGCTTCTAATGGGTTACTATTTTAGTCGTTTTCATGTTTACTTCTCAAATTTTTGGTACTATTTTGTTTGTTAATTCGAATAGAGGTGACGAAGACTCCCTGCAAGCTACTGGGGCTTTGCTAATTTCATATATTGTTGTTAGATGGGGATTGAACTTCAATTCCAAAGGTTATGCTGTGTTCATAGCGTCAAAAAATTGTTATCAATTTTTGGAATTGTAATAGCTGTTGTTGCGGTGATATCACTATTACTAGCACTTCCATATGAGAATCACATATCTCTTCTATCAAATGTGGATGGAGTTGGGTTCGAAGCTGAAACTGATTTGGCCACTGATGAAAAGACGAGTAATGTGGAAGTTGATTCAGTGTTAGGGTTTCAGAATTTGGGCAACAGTAGTTATGTAGAAAAGAGATTGAATGCAAATTCAATTATAGGGTTCTATTTGAATGTAAGTACATATTCAAGTCTAGGGGAAATGAGGAATGAATCGGGTCAGATTTTGCAGCTTAAGTCACCTGCAGCTCTTCCTAGTGGTCGGGAGTATGTGATTGCTGATACCGGTGATAAGTCGGTATCGTTATCGGAAAATGAGGCAACGAGTTCCAATTCTAACATGTTACGAGCTGGTATCAACAGTAAAAGAGGAAGACCAGCATCCATCTCCTACATGAACTCTTTAGTGCAGCAGAATTCTAGTATTAGTTTAGTGGTATGAATTTTAGATGTCAATTCTAACTTGAGTTGAGATTAATTACCAATTCATTTTTGTTATCTAACTGCTTGAGTTTTTTGTTGTAGAGATCACAATGGCGTTCTGCACGTGAAGAGGAACTCCGATATGCAAAGGTTCAGATTGAAAATTCTCCGATAATTAGAAACATTCCTGAACTTCATTCATCTATCTTTCGAAATTATTCCAAGTTTAGGAGGTAATTCGATTTGTTTTTGATTCTTGTAGTTAACACTTATATCAATGTGTTCATACTTTAATGTATTGTGAGATGCTTTATTAGAGTTTATGTAATTGCAACTCATGTGGTCATTACCAAAATCTAGAGTCTTCCTACTGCTGCAATATAGCTATTACATTTTTCATCTTACATGTTGTTTTTATTACCTTTTCCTTAGGTCATCGTATTATTTGTTATTGGTACGGTTCTTTTCTCCATTATTTTCAGCATGGTTTCTTCTTTGCTACTGTCATTCCTTTTCATATTGTTTTTTTTATATATGCATTATTTAGGCCGAAGGCGCATGAGAAACAATCTCGCTACCTTGGCAAGGTAGGGTAAGGCTGCGTACACATACCCTCCCAAGACCCCACTTGAGGGACTATACTGATTACTGGATATATTGTTGTATTGATTCGGCAGAGATAGGAAAAGATTGAGAAAAGCTTATCAACTAAGAAAATTGATTCCTCCATGCCAAAATATCTGGGTTTTTTTTCTTCCAGATGTGTACTGTTAGAAAGATCAATTTCTTGAATATTAAAGCCTAAGAAAATGGCATCTCTATTTTCAAGTACAACTATATATTCCATGAGCTGACTAATTATTACATTCTTTTCTGCTTAGTTTTGTTTCAAGTGACCCACCTGTTGGAGGTGGTATCTGGTGCTCAATGATTAGAGTTTTTGCATTTGTTGGTATGAGATTGTGAGACACTATAGAAAATTGAAAGAGATTCAATTTTCTCTCATAGTCATCGAGTCAAATATTCAACCTTATTTTGGGGAAAAGTGTGTTAGATGTTGAATTGTTTGATCCTTTTGTAGGAGCTATGAGCTGATGGAACGTGTCCTTAAACTTTATGTTTATAAAGAAGGGGAAAAACCAATATTCCATCAGCCGTATATGCGAGGTATTTACGCTTCTGAGGGGTGGTTCATGAAACTGATGGAGAAGAACAAACAGTTTCTTGTGAAAGATCCCAAAAGAGCTCACTTATTTTACTTGGCTTTTAGTTTTTTGAAGCTACGAGAAGCTCTATCAAAACAAAATTTTACACATCGGAAAGATATGGAAAATCATCTGAGCAATTATATTGGAAGAATTTCTAGAAAATATCATTTCTGGAATAGAAGCAGAGGAGCTGATCATTTTTTTGTCGCTTGTCATGATTGGGTATGCTTTTTCTTGAACTCTATTCCATTGCGAATGTTGCGTTCCATAGTGCTTTGGCAGTCTAATTGTGTCAATCTACTCATTCTCCCAAGAAACCGCTTTTTGACAACTTAAGGGAAGCAAAAGAATGTAGTAGTTTTTTTCCTTTTCAATAATAAGTTTATAGTCAAAGCATATAGTAGTGTTTTTTATTCTTCCATTTCTCTGGGAAAAGGTAGAGTTTGAAGAATTATCGGATGTTTTCTGAATCTGCAACTTGGATAGGGTTCTTTTTTACAAATCTGGAGTACTATCACCTTCAACACTTTATGTTGCTGTGAGGTGTCCATCTATCATTCTTTTACTAAAAGTAAAAGTACGTTATAGGCACCCCGACTCACGAGGAAGAACATGGAAAGCTGTGTTAGAGTCCTCTGCAATTCAAATATAGCTGGAGGCTTCAAGATTGGGAAGGATGTCTCTCTGCCAGTAACCTATGTTCGTTCAGCTGAAGACCCGCTCAAAGATTTGGGAGGAAATCCTCCTTCAGCAAGACCTGTGCTTGCCTTTTTTGCTGGAGGTATTCATGGTTATCTCCGTCCTATATTATTGCAACATTGGAGTGAGAAAGAACCTGATATGAAGATTTTTGGGCCTATGCCTCGTGATCCTGAGGGTAAAGCAAAATATAGGGTACTTATGAAAAGCAGCAAATATTGCATCTGTGCCAGGGGTTATGAAGTACATACTCCAAGAGTTGTGGAGTCCATACACTATGAGTGTGTACCTGTGATCATATCAGATAATTATGTGCCGCCTTTCTTTGAAGTTTTCGACTGGGAATCATTTTCTGTCTTTGTTTTGGAGAAAGATGTTCCAGACTTGAGAAACATCCTCCTTTCAATTCCTGAAGAAAAGTACATGAAGATGCAGCGTAGGCTGAAGATCGTTCAACAGCATTTTCTTTGGCACAAAAATCCTGTAAAGTATGACTTGTTTCACATGATCCTTCACTCAATTTGGTATAACAGAGTATTTCAGGTAAAATCTAAATAAAACATGCTACTGTAGTTGATCAGATGTTTTAGCTACTAATGAAGTGTGATCATTTTCAAAGTCACCATGAATGTTACATGATCAAACCATAGGTAACAATTAGGTAGTAAAAGTAGGTATAGCACAACATAATTGTATTATTTGCACCTACCCCAACTCATGTTGAGCAAATGTACTAACCAAAACCAAAAATTTCACTTTCTTGGAAAGAAAAAAACACTATATATATGCATTGCCTAAAGTATAGCTAAGCATTGCAATATTACTAATTATAACATTTTTAGATAATAATAATATATAGACATGGCAATGAAATGGCTAACCCTAGTGCTAACATTGATTGTCATATTTGAAGGGAATTTGATTATGGCTAATCTTATGGAGGTGAAATGTATAAAACATTGCATGAAAGATTGCAAAAAAGTTGGCATTCCCTCTGTTTCCTGCCTCAAATTCTGCCCACTTCACTGCGTTCCACCACCACCTGTGCTTTCATCTGAAGTCCGCCACTGCGATGCTCGATGCATTCTTGATCGTTGTCTTGACTACAAGAATGGTATGCATATCCATCTTCTCTTTTTATCGAAAACAGTTTCTCTATCTCTATGACTATACGACATAAGAGAAAGAATGCATAGGTGTAGGTGAACTCACTTTCCTTCTACTTAGATATGCCTTGGTTTTCTACAATGTTAGAGTAATTTCAAGGATTATCGCATTATATATATTGTTATACATGTCTAAGAGGGGAACATTAGTGCACGTGAACCTATACTGCTCCCACTAATTAGAAACTCGCATGTTTATATGTATAATTTAATTGGTAACAACAAAATAATAAGGTATATATGCCTTATCGTGCTTGTGACTAAAAGATATTATATGTCGTTTTTAGTATGATAGAGCGATAAAAATGAGTTTAAGTAATATACGTTGTTAGTATAAACAATTTATTTTTGTATATATTTTTGCAGAAGAGGAGAAATTGGAAGGTTGTGCATCCAAATGCAAGAACAATAAAGATTACTGCTAAGTGTGTTTTCCATCGCAGGAGATTAATTACTACTACAATAATGACAACTATACTTCTAGTCTTTTGTTTCTGTTTAGTTCTCTTTTAGTATAATTTTAATACAGAATTATTAATTACATAATAAATGTAGGGCCATGATATGTATAAGGTGGAAAAGTACTTAATAAAGTAATTAGTTTTTTTTTAATCATTGCTTTGCACACATTTGTGATCGAATTTTAAAATTTGAGTTTCAAAACTCTTCGATGGGGAATTTTAGTAGACATTCAATTTAAATCTTCTTTAAACAGTTTTAAAATTTAGATATGAGTTTTTTTTTGAGATATTTTTAAATTTATTTAGTTACCAATATCTAGTTTCTAGCTAGAATGATAAATTTCTACATAAACTGAAAGGAAGAAGACCACCAAAAAAAAGGTAGAGGAAATTTTCAAAATAGCTAAGACTAGAAATTTAATCAGGACGTATAATTCACATTTCCGGTCTGTTACTTGTACAAAGATATTTGACATTCAACTCCTTGAGAATCTATTCTTCGATTTCCTCGAAATTAAATTAACAAAAAAAATACATCTATCAATAATAACTAATACAAATAAGAAAGTATACCAGTATAATTGACTGTTTGTTGTAAAATGGATCTCCACACAATATACTTTGTTTGTGGCCAAGTTTTATTACCTATATACTATCCCCTCTTGTAATATGTAATAACAACAAGAAGTAAAAACATTCGATAATAAAGAAAACTTACTATTACCTTTATTTTATAACACTCTTAGATAAATTAGCAAAATATTGGAAAAATATAATAGAATGCAAACAAATAACGTTAGACAACTATTAGAGATATATAAATAATCAATTATATACAATTCGTATAAATATACGAATAAGAGAGAAACCCAAATACAATTTCCTGAGTATACAAAATGTATACAAAGTACAAATACATATACAACACTAATTAATTAGAGAAATTTCACTGATATAAATACAATTCCCTAAAATCATATACAAATTTTTACACAACACTAATGAAACAACAATTTATAGCAAATGTATGGATGCGATTATTAAATTGATACAAACATTAAAATATATGAACGATAGAAAATGAAAAATTAATTTTTAAGAAAGACCTCTAATTGTTCAACATCTTCATAAATCAGTTTAGAATCAACATCATTCATATCTCGACCTTTTGAATTCTGAAATTGCGCGGAGCACAATTTGAAGGAAAAACACATATTTTATAATTTAAATTATGTGTCGATGAGTAAAATTAAACGAAAAATTAAAGAATGAAAGAGATGAGAAAACTTATTTAACGTATGAAATGAAAGGAGAAACTGTGGGAGAGATGAGATGTATTCTTTATTTTGATACAAATGATATATATACATGGAACCAACATTAAAATGACTATATTAATTAACAATATATGTGAATCGTTATTGAATTAAACCCAAATTGTGTTTGATAATTTACATGATAAATGTTTGTCATACCGAAACAAAATGACTTCGGACGAAGGGCTAAATCGGTAATAAACAGTAATTGGGCTATTTTGTAAAGGAAATTTTGACTTAATGGCCCATTCTGTGTAGTAATATTCCTAAAAGATTATTTTACCATATAGTGCATATTAACTAGACAAAATTAGTAAATTAGTCACAATTCCTAACTTAATTAGTAAAAATATCTACACTTTAAAATATTTATTCAAAATGTCAAAATATCAATATTTTAAAATAATTTTTATCCAAATACTATTATATGTCTTTCCTTTTATTTCTCAAAACAGTCCAACATTAAATATATTCACTACCCATTTAGACTTCTTCTAGACTTTAATACCATTAAATTTATTTCCATCTTTCTGAAATTGCGCGGAGCACAATTTGAAGGAAAAACACATATTTTATAATTTAAATTATGTGTCGATGAGTAAAATTAAACGAAAAATTAAAGAATGAAAGAGATGAGAAAACTTATTTAACGTATGAAATGAAAGGAGAAACTGTGGGAGAGATGAGATGTATTCTTTATTTTGATACAAATGATATATATACATGGAACCAACATTAAAATGACTATATTAATTAACAATATATGTGAATCGTTATTGAATTAAACCCAAATTGTGTTTGATAATTTACATGATAAATGTTTGTCATACCGAAACAAAATGACTTCGGACGAAGGGCTAAATCGGTAATAAACAGTAATTGGGCTATTTTGTAAAGGAAATTTTGACTTAATGGCCCATTCTGTGTAGTAATATTCCTAAAAGATTATTTTACCATATAGTGCATATTAACTAGGAAAAATTAGTAAATTAGTCACAATTCCTAACTTAATTAGTAAAAATATCTACACTTTAAAATATTTATTCAAAATGTCAAAATATCAATATTTTAAAATAATTTTTATCCAAATACTATTATATGTCTTTCCTTTTATTTCTCAAAACAGTCCAACATTAAATATATTCACTACCCATTTAGACTTCTTCTAGACTTTAATACCATTAAATTTATTTCCATCTTTAAGATTTTCAAAAAAAATTCTCTTTTACCATTTCACCATTATTCTCTCTCATTGTTGAAGAAGAACTAATTATTCAAGTTTATATCAATTTGTTCAGATCTATCGATTAATTCAAGAAATCTCTCAATACATAAAGGTATTTTCGAAATCATTATTTATTTTGCCATATTTCATGAGATTTTATTTTTGAAATAAAAAATTATGTTGAATTTTGAATTGTATGTATTACAGATTTTTGGTCATTTTTTTTATTTTTATATGAGTTTGTTAACATACTCATAAGATATTTATGCATTTTGAAATTTTAGTATTTGAAACACTATTTTTTATGATTTTGTTTTCATATTTGAGATTTAGTAGATTGTAATTTGTAGTAATTCACATAAGCATTCATACATAATTTCTTGTTTGATTTTTTTTATATTCATATTTAATAATTTTGAATTTTGCTTATAGGGTTATTAATTCACAAATAAATACAGATTTAGATTTGAATTTGGTGAAAAGAATTGAAAAAAAAGGAACATAGCAGACGAGGAAGAAAGAGAGAGTCAAAGAAGAAGGTTGCGAAATTGTATTCATATCAAAATACTATTCATATTAATTTTTGTTTGTCAATTACTTTTCTTTTACTCATCATTTGTATTTTTATTAAGAACATTGTATTTCTTTTTTATTTGTAGTCATTCAAATATGTATCTCATATAAATTTGTATTTCTTAAGCATAGATGTATCCTATTTTTTAACAGTCAATTTGTATTTTTTTAGAATACTGTATTCTGATTATATCATTTTCACTATGTATGCTATCTCATATGAATTTGTATTTCTTAAACATATATGTATCCTGTTTTTCAACAGTTAATTTGTATTTTTTTTTAGAATATTGTATCCTGATTATATTATTTTACTATGTATGCTATCTGTTTTCTAGAATCTTGTATTCTTATTTCTTTCATAGTCAATTTTTATTTTATTTTTTTAAATATTATATCATTTTTCAACAGATTTATTATTCCCCCCCCCCCCCAAAATCTTCTACCCTTTCATAAATCATATTCATATATATACGTGTATATATATATATATGGCAATCAAGTAATACAATTTTGATCACCGAAATATGATTTGTAGTTTGAAAAGAAAAAAAATCAATATTAATTTGAATGGTAAAGTGAGCACATAAAATGTAAAAAATTTGGTATACAATTATAGTGAAAACATAAAATAAAAAAAAGTTGATCTAATAGAATGAAAAAGGAATTTTTTTTGAAATTGTAAATGATGAGAATTTTAAGTGATATGTTCCTTTTCTAAATAATATTATCTCACTTTTTCATCATACTATTTTTTTGTATTTTATATATTATTATACAATATTCTAAATAAAAACTAGAATAAATAGAAATACAAATAAAATACACATTGAAATGAATGTGAAATACAAGATTTTCGAAGAAACAAATAAATACACATGAAAAAAATATATAAATACAAATATATTTCTTAAATAACTATAGATTCATTTGGCATACCTATTGAAATGAAAATAAACTAATAAAAAAAAGGTTGAGATTCTGGGTAGAAAAAAAAGAACAAAGTTTGAGTTTTCTTTGAAAATATAACTGATGAGAAATTAAGTGATCTTTACCTTTTTTTTTTGAAATATTCTCTCCCTTAATTTTCTCCTTTTTGTTATTAATAATTGTATTTTTTAAATAAAAACTAATAATAAAAACATAAATAAGATACCTAACAAATTAAAATGTTGACATTTTTACTAAATATTGAAAGTATTGCTAATAAACTCTCTTAAATATTAAAATATTGACATTTTGAAAAATTTCCCTATTAACTAATGATCCTTAGTTTCTTAATTCAAGTCATTTTAATTCGTTCGATTTAACTTATTTAAAAACTGTATTAATATATAGTGCAAATTGATTTATAAAAATTTATATATATATATATATATATAGAGAGAGAGAGAGAGTGTTTGATACGTTATATATTAGCTTAAATATAAGAAAAAAATTACTAGGCCCTTAACAAATCAAAGTAAAACAATCAAAGAATTTTAAACTTATAAAAATTGAGTTGATTGGGTTTTAGGAAAAATGACAAAAAATTCACCTTTAAGTACTTTTATTACCATTATCCCCCATTAGTTTTACAAAATTTCAAAAATCTCACTTTCACGCATCAAATTAATGTATCAGCGCATCAAATTAATGTATTTCGCGCATCAGATTAATGTATCTCGCGCATCATATTAGTGTATCATGTATGAAATGTAATGTATCTTACTTAACAATTAATGTATCTCGCGTATCAGATTAATGTATCAGCGCTTATATTATTGTATCAGTTTGAGGAATTTCTGTAGTTATAAACTTACAAGGGACAAATGGTATTTAGACTATAACAAAAATAACTTTTAGCGGCATTAAATATTGACAGTAATAAAGAGTGCTAAAGTCTTTAGTGACATTAGTTAAGTGCCATTAGAACTAATGTCGCTAAAGGCTTTAGGGACATATACAAAGAGTGACAATTGCCGCTAAAAATATATATTTAGCGGCAATTAAAAATTAAATGCCGTTAATGATCATTTTTGTTGTAGTGTTACTTTAAAAGTATGTGATTTCTGTCATTTGCCCTAGGTTTTAACCTGTTTTTTATAAGTTTTTTCAATTGCAACATTGTCCTGACAAGTTTAAGACCACAAGATTTAAGCACATCTTTAATTTAATAATTATAGAATTTATTAACCAGTCAAACTAAGACACTTAAATTTTAGAAAAAATGGCACATCATAACATCCCATTTTACTAATTGGCAACATATAACCTCCTTTTATTTTATTGACAAAAAAAAGTTTTTTAAAATCAAATTTTGCAATTAGTAGCCCACATATTGGGAAGTTTTTTTAAATTAAATTAATGATTTTAAAAGGTGGTAGCATGATGTCCTTTTTATTGGAAAGTGGTTTTTTTCTCCATTTTTTTTCTCTTCTCTGCCATACATACACGATTCTTTTAAATCATGTTTCTTTATTAATTATCTTCTTCATTACTTTGAATAAAAGATGATTTGCTTTCTTATTTATTAGTTTTACATATTGAATTCTATAAAAACATTCATTCATAGTTTATTTTTTCTCTTTCGCTTTCAAATTCTTGATGGTTTGTTGATATTTACCCATCAATTTCTCTACTTGTTAGCTTATGTTTGACCTCCTCTTGTATTGTCGTTCGATTTTTTTTATGTTTTAATTTGAAATTGAAGATTATACCTAATTTAGGTAAAAAATTTGGTAATAGTAATTAATTGTAGGTACCAATTGTCATGTTTAAGAAACTTATCCTAAGATTATTCATAAAATTGGGGAGTCTGATTCTAATTTTGTGAATTCTACATCCATGACAAAAATCTTCTCGTTATCCGATTTAACTTGTGTGTTTTTCATTGAGCATTTTATATTTCATGTGCAATCCTCATTTTCTGAAGGAAGAATCTGAAATGTATACATTTTTAAGAGAATGAATACACGAATATGCATACATGAATGCAATGCATACATGATCTTCCTGATTAAAAAAATTCAATGCAGTGTATACATATTATGAGTGAATGAATACATAAAGTGTTTAACTTATGTATATATTGGACGGGATAACATAGCTATAAATGTATAGTAATACTAAGTGAATGAATACACCATTATTCTACATATCATCAAGTATACAATTGAATTTTTTATTAATAATGAATAAAAATATATGAATATATAATTTTGTATGTTTTCGTTACTTTTGTGTTTGAGTGATTTTGGTTATACGAGAAAAATAAAAATAAAAACTATAACAATGTCATTAATTAATTTGGGTCATTTTGTGCTTATTTTTTTATTTATCTATTAAATGCTAATTAATGTTGGGCTATTTATTGCTAATTGTAACTATAAGTTGTAGGAAAACTTTCACATATAGCAAATAAAAAATTCATATTTGTATGCTATAGCAAAGTTTGCATAATTGCGCTCCATAGCAAACATATAACTGTATAATTCGCTATACATATACAATTGTATAATTCGCTGGCCTCGCTATACATATACAATTGTATGATTCGGTGGCCTAAATTGTATAATTTGCTGACCTATTTCGCTGCAATTGTATAATTCGCTAGTTTATTTCACTGCAATTGTTTAATTCGCTGGCCTATTTCGCTGCAATATCTGTATAAAATTTGCTTTGCATACAATTGAATCGAAGTAAAATGTTTGTATATTGTATAATTATAATTCGCTGGCCTTTTTCGCTGCAATATTTGTATAAAATTTGCATTTGTATACAATTGAATCAAAGAAAAATATTTGTAAATTGTATAATTAAGTGTATAGCACGAAGATATATGTTTTTGCATGTGTATATACAATTTTCTCTCGCTTTATACAAAACAAAAATATAATTTATCAGAGGCGAGCAGAGGGAGAGTGGCGAGCGAGAATGGAAGAATGGCGAACGAGAGTTTTGGGAGAGAGGCGACGGGCAAACTTAGGCAAACGTTTGCTATGGGGCACAATTAAATCAAACAGTAGCTACTCCATTTATTTTAGGTTATTAGTTTGCTATTATATACAATTATCCCTAAGTTGTATATATATGTCATTTCCTCTAAATTTTAGCTATATTATTTTGCAACGATGGGCTAATTGTTTAATTAGAGGGAACGAAAATGGCCAACCCGTGCTAAGTTCTTTCTTCTTTTTTTTCTTCTTTTTAAAAGTAGTCCAGGCCCAAATTCACAAAAGTTCAGTAAAGGCCCAGTTAAGTACACATCTTAAACCCTAAAAACTCATTGTCATCCGTCTCTGTATATCAGTGTGTTCTTCTCCATCTAGGGTTTGTTCATCAGATCGTGGTAGCAGACTCAAGAGCAAAAAAATGGTATGCTCTCAGCCATGGTTACATTTTCTCTTCTCTACTCGTTTTTTGGAACTTGTATTAACGTATGTTTCCTTTTTTTTTTTCTTCTGTAGGCTCCAAAGAAGGGTGTTGCAGTAGCAGCAAAGAAGAAGCCGGAGAAGTCTAAGGTGGTGAATCCACTATTCGAGAAGCGTCCAAAGCAGTTCGGTATCGGTGGAGCTCTTCCGCCAAAGAAGGATGTAACAAGGAACGTAAGATGGCCTCGGAATGTTACCCTTCAAAGGAAGAAGAGGATTCTCAAGATGCGATTGAAGGTTCCTCCAGCACTTAACCAGTTCACCAAAACTCTTGATAAGAATCTCGGTCAGTATACTATTATTATGCTAATTTCCTATTGCGTTTTTTATTAGTTATTGCTGTATCTTTGTTAAAAACTAGACAATCAATCATCTATGTCCGATCCACTGTATTTGCAGAAGCTACATTTCTATAATGATTTCTTTTTACAATGTAAAAGCTAAATCTGTGGTCTCTCTATATATTCATTCAACTCGATTTTGATTTTGTCCAGCTACTTACTATTATTTTTTAGCTTTTATTTCAGTATGTTTTATGTTGCATGTTATCGATCAGAACGTTCATAGGAACTGGTGGCTTAATGAGTTGTATATGTTTGAACCTATGCCTCGCTGTGTTGTATATGAAACTATAACGTGTTTCCGTATATTTTTGTATCATGCCTCACTACGAAGAACTTGAAGGATCGGTTGTTTGTGCTTTGCTTGTGGATTCTTATGACTCCAATTTTATCACATATTGTTTAGATATTGTAAACACCTCGTCTTTTGCCCCGTGAGCAATATGTACTACATATCCAGGCTAACACATCTGAAACTATCGACAGACTGATATTATAGTTCCATTGACCATGTGGCTGGTTAACTGAGATATTATTGTCCTTTTTAGAATCCACTGCTACAAAATTAAATAAGAGAAGCTTCGTTTTTTTTCCCGGAGAGTGATATTGTTTAGTAACTACTAATATAATTTGACTGAACTATTCTGCGGCTGCTACCATTTTAATTTTTACCGTTATGTTGTGTCTTCCCACATATTCAGTATACCAAAATTGATGGTATTGTTTATCAGATCACAAGTCATCTTTTGTTTCGTTTGACTCTCATGAGGTATCTTATGAATTGAATGTTTTTTTTGCGTTTGAACATGCAGCTACAAACCTTTTCAAGATGCTTCTTAAGTACAGACCTGAGGACAAAGCTGCAAAGAAGGAGCGTCTTGTCAAAAGGGCTCAAGCTGAGGCCGAAGGAAAAACTCCCGAAACAAAGAAACCCATTATTGTGAAGTATGGGCTTAAGCACATCACTTACCTTATTGAGCAGGTTTGTTTTGGTCTTGCAAATTCTCTTCTACTTTCTCAAGCATACCTTTTTCATCTATGTAGTAACTTTTTTCCATTGATGTCTTTTCAGAACAAAGCTCAGTTAGTAGTGATTGCTCATGATGTGGACCCAATAGAGTTGGTTGTCTGGCTTCCTGCACTATGCAGAAAGATGGAAATTCCTTATTGCATTGTGAAGGGGAAAGCACGATTAGGATCGGTAAGTAATCCTAAGTCTGTATTCTCAATGCTTCCCAACAGATTAGATTAGATACTGATATTAATTTTTTGCACAGATCGTGCATAAGAAAACCGCTTCAGCCTTGTGTTTGACAACCGTGAAGAATGAAGACAAAATGGAGTTCAGCAGAGTTTTGGAGGCAATCAAGGTATCTATATTAATGGCTAGTTTGGTTTGCATTTTGTTGTAAAGCTCTTGTAGAATTTCTCTTGATTCTTGTTCACTTTTTCAGGCTAACTTCAACGACAAGTACGAAGAGAACAGGAAGAAGTGGGGTGGTGGTATCATGGGCTCTAAGTCACAGGCCAGAACCAAGGCCAAAGAGAGAGTCCTTGCCAAGGAAGCTGCCCAGAGATTGAACTAAGAGCTTGCTGTGATATATACACTGCAATTTAATTAGAGAGATGCTCTGCCAAGTTTTGTATTTGGTTCACATGCTTTACATTGTTAAAGATATCAAGTACCTTTATGTTTGCCTTGACAATGAATTATCAGACCTTCTATTAAATTTTTTGTTTAGTATGTGTTTTTATGCCTCTGAAATGGCGTAGTTATTCAAATTACTACACTTCACTTCACAAGTTTTTTCTTGAATCAGTGCACCTAAATGGATGCTTCAAAGCTCAATGTTCTGAGTCTGAACTGTGCCATGTACACCACCTAATTATACATGGAACTCTTAGAAATTTTGGTAATCAATCCAATAGGAGTTTTGAACTTGGGAAAATAACCATTAAGAATTTTGAGTTTAATTAGCAACTTTTCTAGCGTACAAAAACAAAACTGAAAAACACTTTTCCGAGAGTTTATTATCACACTAGTGAATCAAATATTAAGAAAAATATTTAGGGACAAGGGAAAGAACCTAATATGCTTTTCGAAAATCAAAGAAAGCAAAAAAGTGATTCATAATTGACAATATTAGTCATTAGTCAATCTATTTGAAATCCATCTTGAAGGCAAAACAAAGAGTGAACCATTTGCAAAACATGATTTTAAATCTAAAGGCATAGCTTCAAATTTTAATTATATTTATAATCAGATTTGATTCCATATTGAATATGACCATTTTTCAACTAATGTGCAAACTGGCTATTATTTAAATAGATTGTCGGAACTGGCTAGGCCATGCTAATTTTTTTCTTATTGAAAGGAGTCCATGGCCCAAATCCATACAAATTCGTTTAGCCTTATATAAGATAGGCTGTTTCTCCGAGTTCTGTCCTCCGGTCGCCGTCTGAAGCAAAAAATGGTAAGCTCTTAGCCATGGTTAACTTCCTTCTTCACAGCTCCTTTTTGGAATATGTATTTCACATTTTTGTTTCTTTCTTTGCGGCAAATGTAGGCTCCAAAGAAGGGTGTTGCAGTAGCAGCAAAGAAGAAGCCAGAGAAGGCGAAGGTGGTGAATCCACTGTTCGAGAAGCGTCCAAAGCAGTTCGGTATCGGTGGAGCGCTGCCGCCGAAGAAGGATGTAACAAGGAATGTAAGATGGCCTCGGAATGTTACCCTACAAAGGAAGAAGAGGATTCTCAAGATGCGATTGAAGGTTCCTCCTGCTCTAAACCAGTTCACCAAAACCCTTGATAAGAATCTCGGTCAGTGTACTACAGTTATCCTAATTTCCTGTTGCGATTGTGGTTAATTAGTTGATGTTGACAATTAGACAACCAATCAGCAGTTGCTTATAATGATAATACTTTTTACATGTAAATTCATTTCGGACTATTTTGTCGAGTTTATTAGTATTATTTGTTTTAGATTTTATGTAAGTATGTTTTATGCTGCATGTTATCAATGTGAACTTTTACTGGTGTCATTTGTAGCAAAGAAATTATTAGGAATGGAGTATTTTACTGGAACTATAATGTGTTTCCGTATATGTTTGAACTATGCCTTGCTTACTTGAACTTTGAAGACAATTGAATGAGTTATTATTGTGCTTGGCTTGTGGATTCTTATGATTCCAATTATGTCACACCTCTGTGAAAGTGATTGTAACTAGAAGTGAAGAACCGACAAAATAGAACAAAGCAAGTAGATTTATTGAAAATAGTTTGTGCAAGTATCTTAGACACAACTATACAGATAAAGTTGTCCTTATGGAGAGGACAAGACTCCAGAATATAGTAGTTTTGATTCTTAATTACATAATACTAATAACTAATCTTGATTACACATATATAGAAAATATAAAAGGATAAGACTGACAGTATAAACTATAAACTAGGAATAATAACTGCTAGACAACTGCTTTTAGCAGTTGTTTGTCCAGAATTCAACTCTTTATTCTTTTGTCGATATTTTCTTCTAGAGTACATCTTGAGAGGTGGGTTGGTATCAGAAAGTTTGCTAAGACCTCGCCTTTTGATGGTGAGCAATATGGATGACACATCCAGGCTCACATCTCTGAAACTGTTGGCTGGCTTATATTATTAGTACATAAACAACTAACCCAGTGGCAGACTGAGCTATTATTGTCCCTTGTAGAAACTGTGGAGAATATTATTTTTGGGGAGAAGAACAATTAATTTAGAAACTACCAATGTTATATTTTGTTGGAATTCATCATGGAATAATACATTTTGCATATTTTTAGTTCTATACATTTGTGTTGTTTCTTTAAGGGGTGTTAGATTTGATTGCACCAAATCAGATAGTGATATTTGTTCAAGACCATTTTTTTCCAGCATGTTGGACTTTACTGTCTCTGTGCCTATTGAATCATGTTGGACTTTACTGTGTCTCTGTCTATAGAATCATGTTGGACTATAGGGAAATTATTAAGTTGTGGTCAGTGTAATTGTGTCTCTTCATTTCTTATTTCTCATTTTCGTTTGTAAAATGGACTTGTGCTTTTGGAAAGTAAAAAAAAATCTGGGACATTTATTATTTTTTGTTGCATTTGCTTTTCACTGCTAACCTAACACCTGAAATTATCCTGAAAATATATCGATCATTTTGTGGAAAATACTTTTTGGGAAAATGTAGTATTACCTTCTTGTGGTCATTCTTAAAAGGCTAAGCTGCTGCCAGGTGCCATGTAACCATTATGTCTTCCTACTTTTCCAGTAGACCAAAATTGATAGTATTATTTATCATCTCTCAACTCATTTTGTTTTGCTTTACTTGCATGAGTTACTTTATCACAGTGATACTGATTTGAATTTTTCCAACGACTTTGCCCTCTAAATGCAGCTACAAACCTTTTCAAGATGCTTCTTAAGTACAGGCCCGAGGACAAAGCTGCAAAGAAGGAGCGTCTTGTCAAAAGGGCTCAAGCTGAAGCCGAAGGAAAAACTCCTGAGACAAAGAAACCTATTATTGTGAAGTATGGGCTCAAGCACATCACTTACCTTATTGAGCAGGTTTGTTTCAGTCTTGCAAATTCTCTTCTACTTTCTCAAGCACACCACTTTTGATCTTTCTAGTAACTATTTTCCATTGATGCCCTTTTAGAACAAAGCTCAGTTAGTAGTGATTGCTCATGATGTGGACCCAATAGAGTTGGTTGTCTGGCTTCCTGCACTTTGCAGAAAGATGGAAATTCCATACTGCATTGTGAAAGGGAAAGCACGTTTAGGATCGGTAAGTAATATTAAGCCTGTATTCTTAATACTTCCCAACAGATTAGATACTAATATTGATGACTTTGCACAGATCGTGCATAAGAAAACTGCTTCAGCCTTGTGTTTGACTACCGTGAAGAATGAAGACAAAATGGAGTTTAGCAGAGTTTTGGAGGCAATCAAGGTATCTTTATTAGTGACTAGTTTAGTTTGTATTGCATTTTGCTGGAAATCTCTTCTAGGATTCGTCCTTCATGCATGTTTACTTTTTCAGGCTAACTTCAATGACAAGTATGAAGAGAACAGGAAGAAGTGGGGTGGTGGTATCATGGGCTCCAAGTCACAGGCCAGGACCAAGGCCAAGGAGAGAGTTCTTGCCAAGGAAGCTGCCCAGAGATTGAACTAAGAGCTTGCTGTGATATTTACACTGCAATTGGATTAGAGATCCGCTCTGCCAATTTTTGTGTTTGGTTCACATGCTTGACAATGTTAGAGACATTAGTTCGATATGTACCTTTATGTTTGCCATTTGCATATTATTGCTCTGTCGAAGAAGCTTTAAACTTTATGAGAAGTTTTTGTTACATGAGTGTGTTTTTTGTGCCTGCGAATTGCTCAGTTACAACTTATTCCTCATTAATCTAGTGCTTACTCTCGTCTACGAATTTGTGCATTTAAACTCTTCGGCACTGTGTATGTATGTCTTCGTGTTGATACGTAGGGTTAAAACTCAACCAGGGTGCGGGTTTAGATGAGAGACCAACAACCCACTTTCCTAATTTTTCAAGCTATTTTTTTTGGTGAAAGAGTTGATACTATAATTTTACATCTTTTGTCTTTGAGTTGAGCCAAAAGAGTTGCACAATTAACATTAATCCCATTTTGGCTATCTGGTGAGATTATTTGACTAGTTATCATATTAGATCTACAAAATTTGAAAGTAAATTTCATTGTATAAGGTTTGAAGATAGTAGCAGAAGAAAAGCTGTAGAAGTTGCAAACAACATTTGGCTGTTGGAAGTGTTTATGTATGACACACTTTAGCAAATGATCGAATCTAAATGTGCATCTAGTATCGTAATTTTTCAACAAAAATTATTACCTTGCACCCCTCGACTTGCTTAGATACCGCGTTATAAATAAAAATAATTGAGCCTGCACCTGTATTTAATTTTCTTCCTGTCACTATCCTATTTCCCTCGTCTCATTTTTCATCCACAAATATACAAAGATATTTTTTTCCACTTGTCACCAAACCAAACAAGTACTCATACGACGCCGTTCGCTTCTTTATTTTCAATTTGTTGATACATCCCTCTCTTCCCTTGTTCTGTGTTGAATCAAGAACCCCAAATCCCCCGCAGCAGAAGTAAAGACTTTTGTGAAAGCTATTGATGGCGTGTACACCTATATTTAATTCTCTTTGAAAAACGTAAAAGAAACCCCAAAAGATAAGAATATCCACAAAGTTTATTGTTTCAAATTTATTCACATTTCAACCCCCTTTTTCCCTGTTCTAACGAAACCTACATGATCCACTACCTAATGGGCTTACCTGTGAATCAATTGTTTTTCTCTTTATAACTGTGTTTGTGGATTTGGGTTGGTGTTGAATTACATACTTGAAGGTTGAAAGTGAAGAAAGAGTGAGGAAGAGGAGAGGACACAAGATGGTTAATCAGATTGTATCAAAAATTGGTTCTTGGACTCGTAACAAGATTGTTGATCCTCTTTATCACATCCTCCAAAGGTAGCAAACGATTACTCTTTTCCCCTTTTCTTTCTTATGGCGTTTTAATATATGCTTCTGATGTATGAGTGAATTGAAAGGGTTATTCAGGGAGAGAAGATTGCATTTTCTTAATTAGAACTAGTTTGGATCAGTATTAGCTTTGTTTGGATGGTTGTTATGTATCATTTCATACTGTATTTCGTTTTGGAGATTGTATGGATCAGTAATAGATTGTTTCATTTTCGGTTTCGTAATATCACTCACCAGCAATTTGAATGAATGGTTAAGTAGAAGGTAACTAAATACTCTTTCAATTTGTTTGTTGGGTTGAGACTTGAATTCGAGTTTAAGAAAGTAAATACTCCTAACACTTTTGAATCTTGTGGTTTTAAACTAAAGATAGGTAGAATGCACCAAAATGTCTTTTTAATCTTGTGGTCTTAAATATGTCAGGTGGAGAGTTGGAACTAAAGAGTTGCCGAAAAAGAAAGAGATATTCTTTTTTAAATTGAATGAAAGAAAAGTAAGGCAAATAAATTGAAATAGGAGTAGTAATTCAGGGAAAGAAATAGGGTAATGAGCAATCTCACAAAACCGGTTGTTACATAAAGTTTTACTTTTCATTGTTACATAAAAACAGATTTAACAATATTACACAATAAAATTTAAGTAGCAATGAAAGCATACTTTCAAAGTAATAATAGGATACAATAAAACATGTAACAACCATCCAAACAAGTTGTAAGCTTTACCTTAGGTGATTTTTTTGTAATCAAGTGTCTGATTAATATTCAATTACTTGTAATTTTCTAATGACAATATTGCAAATAAGAAGCTTTACTGATTTTTACAATGAATGGTTTTCTCGATTTGCTTTAAGGGGAGCAGAGCCAAAACTGTTGGCGTTCTCTGCGGCTCTCGGAATCACCTTTGGGGTATTTCCAATTTGTGGTATGTTCTGTTAAGCTGGAATTAGTTCTTATAATCCCTGTTTGTGTAAATTCATCTGTATACTTTCATAAGTTTGTGGTGTATCTCTAACTATGCAGCCAAATTCAGATATTCCTAGGACATAATTTTATGAAAAAATAGAAGGTTCTCTTGACTCTAATTTAGTTATTTAATCAATGTATTGACTATGGAGAAAAGTGGGAATGTTGAATTGCAGGGAGATGACAATGGTAGAAAAATTATTATTAAGTCAAACCAGTGAAGTTACTTTTAATGAAGTCGAAATGGCTTGAACCTTGCAAAATCGAAATGCTAATGAAATACTATATTATAAGATGGTAATTTGATAGACTTCTCATAGATAATCTTCCAAACACTTCTGGGAGACTTCATTGTTACTGGTTTCAACATGTTTTACAGACTTTTGGGATTGTAGAAGTGAATCTATTGATTGGGAGAAAAACCGACGTGCTTGTTCATATTACACTTATTGAATTTCTATGTGGATTTGGAATTGATGGTCCTTTGAATGGGTCAGCAATTGATTAATTGCCATTCAATGTCATTTTAAGTGTTCCCATAAGCATAGGCTTGATGTTTGAATTATCTTCCTTCAAAGTTAAAGAGGTTTTTTTTTGGGACATGCTGTGGAACTAATATGTAGTCTGGAGCAAAGCCAGCTTTTGTACTTATTCCTTTGGTATCAGTTTGGTTAGCTGAATATCATCATCTAGAATCGCAACTGTAAATTCATGTTTTTACTTCTTTTTTTATGGTTATATGATGGAAATGTTCTTAGTTGATGAAGTATCTGGGTTATGTTTTCCTAAGAAGCTGACACAACTATGTATTGAGAAAGAAACAGCTGTTCAATATCTTCCTCTTGACTATCCTTAATTCTTTTTAGTGCTGCTGCTACCTGTGAACAACTCTGACTTCCAGCACGGTGTGTGTATAGTTGTTTTCTTCCTGCCCCAAGTTTGTCTCTAATTTTAAAATCCTTGCAGTTGATCGTCACCTCGTTTTGCTTGCTTCAATCTGAGACAGATCTTCAGTAAATTGTGAAGCTTTGAACCCCATATTCCTGATACATCTCTTCCACCTTCTTCCTCTTTCAGAAAATCTGCAATGTGCCCTCCACCTTTGATACTCATAAAAGTTTGCTGAACCACCCTTCTGGAAATCAATTCTGATTTAGCCCTCAAACCTTGTCCTTTGTTCAATGATCATGTAGCACACCCTGCATGTGCTGCGTTGTTCAATCACCTTAAATTCTCAATGGGATGAAGAAGATCCATCTCTGCATTATCAAACTAAGTCCATTTCTGCATTATCAAACTGAATCATGTACTCTAGAAGATTTGATTGCACTTCACATAGCCATAGATATGGTTACGTTGCAGCGCAACGACAACCATATGTGGACTTAGTTTGGCGACCATAATGTTGCTGAAATTTTTAGACAGATCTGTGTGTGATGAGAAACGTGGTAGGTAATAATTAACCAAATACATATAAATTGATGTAAACACAGTCTGTCACTTTGTGTTACACAGACTTTTTCAAACAGAAAATGATAATCTGCAGTTTAATTTTTTGTTGCTAGCTAGAAACATTTGGGTGAGTTGACTTCTGGCTTGATTAAATCCTATTGAATTTTGTTAAGGCAAATACAACTTATGTGCAATCTATTCTTCTCAACAGGTGTCACAGTATTCCTATGTGGTATCGCTATTGCGTTGTTGGGATCCTATTGTCATGCTCCTACGATGATGTTGGCTAACTTCATTGCTACTCCTATTGAGTTGAGGTATTAGCTCAGTTATTTGATTGTTTTGCTGTGACTGCTAGAGCCCTGATCTTTTCCCCAAAGACTATTCTCATCGTGCCCCCTACCTGGTCCAAGATCTTTTTTGTAGTTAGACATGTGTATTATAAAATAGGGATTCTTGTTATCAGTTTAATATCTATTTCTGCCATAGTTATTAGTATTGCACATGCTTCTTGTCACCAACTTTTATGCTAGGATTTGTAGAACAATATCTGTGGGTTGTGAGAAGTGGGAAATAGACAAAGACGAGGCATCATATTCTGCTTTTGATTATTAGCATCAATGCTACGCATTTGTTAATCTATGATCCCACATGATTTTAAGTTTTTTCAATTGCAGAGGCCTTCATTTGGACATAATATATGTGGGTATCTTTTTCTGTTCGTCATTAAACTGTGTCAGAAAGGAGCAAATTCTCTCTTTATTTTTTATTTTTGGGCCAGGGGTAGGATTTTTAATTTTTTTTTGAGGGGGGGAGAGAGAGAGAGATAGGGTTCTCTTTTGTTCAAACTGTATTGAGAAGAAGCTTCAAAAAGTTGTGATTTCTTTTCATTTGCAGTCCCATGATTTGCAACCATACAGCTTTTTGTGTGCAAGTAAATGTCCATTCGCTCCAGCAATCATTGCATACTTTCGGCTTTAATATTGTACTTGAAATGACAATGAAAGGATTTCAGGTTAACAAAAACTATTGAATAAATAAATACATTTCAAGTCTTAAAAAAATCATGAGTTGAGAATTTAACTTAGGTAATTCAGAAGCTATGTTATGGTGAAAATTGTACAGCCCTATTTAGTGTTGGGGGGTGTTGACTGTTGGTTCTGAATTTCCTCCACCATTACGTTTTAGGAATAACATTAATTAGTTCTTCAAAAGGGTTTAAATATGATGCTTTCCAGCTGCGTAGGTTAGTTTGCCCAGCGTAATCTGCCTGTGTTGTTGATGATGTCTGCTTTGAGGTGAGGAAAGATTGTTCTGTTACTTTGTGTTCAACAAAGCAAGTCAGAGGGTAGTCCCAGTGAGGTTACACTGTGATCTGTCACTCTTTAGTTTAAGCTATATTATGTCAGGCTTTCAACGTCTCAGTAAACTTGTAATTTCATTTATGCTTAAGTCCTCACTTAGTGCTCTGCCTTCCACTTTGCAGTCTGATGATTCCATTTCTACGCCTAGGTGAGTCTATCACTGGTGGACCTCATTTTCCTTTGACTGCTGATGCACTAAAAAAGGTCTTCTCTGGCGAGGCTTCAAAGGAAGTCTTGTTCAGCATTTTCCGTGCGGTAAGTGAAGAAGTTTTTGCATCCGAGCATCTCTTCCTTCCTTTCTTTCTTATATCAGTATCATCTTCTTGATAGTTAGATCAATGCATCTATTTGATATGGTTTTCTTCATGATTTTGACGGGCTTCTTTATTCATTTATACTACATGCTGCATTATAAGTACCAAAAGAAGAAGAAAGGGCATTTTTCAGTTATCCATTCTTTGTCGTTCTTTGAAGTTCTGCAAAGCATCCATTTCCTTCATCCTGAATACTTATCGAAGAGTCATATGTTATGCATGGATGTGTGAAATATGTATTTCTGACTTGATTTTAACATATCTATCTCTGCATGAAGGATTATTTTTCTGATGCTGTTGTAAGCTCGTCGAGACTTCTTCTTGACACATTCTTTGACTGACTTTTAGCAATGAACTTTGGACAACTTTTTCAGATGTTGGGCTGGCTTGTTGCTGTACCATTCATCATAGCAGGACTTTATCTAGTGTTTCTGCCATGTTTTATGATCTTGGTTCGTAAGTTCAGTACCCGTCCTCCAAGCCCGAAGACTCTTCTCCAACCCCTTACAGAAGTCAGTGTTAAAGCCAGGGATGCATGATTGATAATTGTAGTTTAAATGTGTTAAAAAGCTCCTGCTAATACTTATTGCTTGTGAATAGGAATTGGGGGAGTCTAGCACTAGCAGTTCTGTACTTGTATGAAGTTCAAATATTTTTCCCAAAGTTCTTCACTTGCTCATGAACTCGCAGCTTCGCCACAAGTGATGAGTGGGGGAACTAGGGAAGGCCGGCGACTACATGAGGTGGGGAGTTTCAATCACCTCCAGTGTCATCTCTTTATATATATATATAGTGAACGGGTTTAACTGAATCCATTATTTTCGACATAGAGCACATATATCTACGACGTGTTTGGGAAATATAACTTAAGTTAAAGAACTAGTACTAAATTCTTAACCTAACTTCTGAAGTGTAATGGTTTCCATGGTAAGATCCTATTAGGTTGAACTCGTTAAAATTTAAATCATCGACTTGCATTTCCGTAGAGGTACGGGCTCTCATCGTCTTTGTCATGTAAACAACTAGCTCTATATTTGATCACATTGTTATGAAACACAAATTAGTATATGTATTAAATTTAAATTCTATAGGTTGAACTCGTTAAATTTAAATTATGAACTCGTGTTTTCTTAGAGGTACATGCTCTCATTGTGTTTGTCATGTAAACAAATCACATTGTTATGAAACATTAATTAGTATATGTGTGAAATTAGTAGTTGTATTTCTCATTGTACTTATTGCCCTCTATTCACATCATTAAGTTAATACCCAAAGGCAGATGGAACATTTATACTTATTGATTTCAGTATTTTCGATAACATAGTTATATGGTGAAATTCATATTGAACGTAATCTCAATAATATTGTTCTACTTGTATTATATATTAATAAGTAAAACATAGTTATATGGTAATTAGGTCACTTATATGAATTTATTCAGAGTATTGGGTCAAACTACTAATTAATGTTATGTGAGAATTTAGACAGAATTTTTTAAACTTTTTTTGAAATAAAATTTATAGGTTTAAACTAAATTAAAAGTACTATAAATCATAATAAAATATTTGATTAAATTATGATTTTTTCTTAATCCAAATAGTCAAAATTGAAACAAAGTAGTATGACTTTAAATCCCAAAAAAAATAAATCCTATTGCAACATATATAAGACAATGGAGTAAACCAAACTATTAATTCCAACTAATATTAGAGAAAAACTAGCACAACTTAACCCTAACTTTCACTAGATTAAATAGAAAATCACTAATAAGTGCTAATTAACACTAATCAAGATGAATAAGTGTTCATTAACACTAATCAAGATGAGAAAAAAATAAATTCTTAGTCTATATTGGTGTAATGTCTTCTCTCCTTAGTGAGAAAAATCTGATAGCTAATAAATCCTTTCACCTTATTTCCAACGTCATCAAGTTTGACTAATTCAACGATCTCCTCTCTCTTACAATGTACATCTGGCACTATAATTGTAGCCCTTCCTACCACTTTTTCACCCGTAGAAGTTCCTGGATCTTTATAGCAATTTTCGCGAACCACCGTCAACTTTAATTCCTTATTAACAGGAGACTCTTTAAAACATATTTCAATTATATCATTCCACATTGGCGCTGTTGTCCCTATTCCCCTTCTGGTCTTGAATTCTCTTCCGTTCTCATCGTTCACGATCACACGATAAGTATTGCTGATAGAATATGGGAAAGTATCGTTCACTAGAGAAATACTCCAAGCTTTTTGTATTAAAAGCTTCATTACGTACACTTCTTCCCAATTGTTGTTAAAATTGTACATTGATCTCCTTGAACGGTTGAAATTTCTTAGTGAAAAATCCATTAAACAAGAGACTAGAGACGAGGTGAATCTTGTTTAGGTCTTTAATTGTATATATAGTATGGACTCTTAAATACAAGGTGATATTTATGTACTCTAACTTTGGATGTACGCAAGTAGATACTTAAATTTGTATAAAATTGAACAAATAGATACATTCGTCCTACATGACAATTTGTGTCCTACGTGGTGTCCTGCCAAGTAGGACACAAGTTGAATTTTATACAAATTTAAATTTTTACTTATGTACCCCAAAGTTAAAGGATGCAGATGTCAGTTGAATCTAAAATTTATTTATATATTGTGCATAAATAAAAAAAAAGGTTTTAGTTTTCGTAGTTTTAGTCCAACTACAAATCAATTAAGGTAAGCTACTAGGCTAGCATTTAAAAGAAGTTGGAAAAAGAAAAAGAAATATATGTGTGGGGAATTAAATAGAGCTCTAGAAATACCAAAACTAAATATAAGTTCAACAATAAAGTGATATTTATTAAAACGAAAATTATAGGGAGAGTATAATATAAATATTAAATAATTTAATTTGTCAACTCATTTATAATTTGAATAAAAAAAAAATTCTACAAAAAATCTTTGATATAATTTTTAAGCAACACGATTTATTCAAATGACCTTGTATAGCGATTTTTTCGTGTTATATTTAAGTGATACAACAAGGTCTTAACTTTTTTATTTTTTATTTTTTTGGAAGAAGAAATTGAGATTTATGGTAATAAGGTTTATTCTGTTTATAATTAGCATATACCCACCCCACCCTCACCCACCCCATTTATTTATTTTTAATATTTTTTTTGTTTCTTGAGTAATATTTTAAATCAAGGTTTAACATGGCCAGCTGTCTACAGATTTCTTGTATTTTTTTTGTACTATATAGTATATTATTAGTATACGTTTTATCACCATGTTTGTTTATTGAGTTATATTTATTATTATTACTTGAAGAGAATGGACACTTATAAATTGGAAGTCAAACAAATTAAAATTATTTGTAGTTAATTTCATCAAAACATAAGTTACCGTCTATGAGGTTAAAAGATTACAACAACATATTCATACTTAGTGTAATTTCACATTTAAAGAAGGTATAATATACACTGATCTCATTCATAGTAAAGAGATTGTTTTCTAAAAGAAACTCAGATCAAAAGAAAAGTATTCAAAAGAAGAAAAAAAAAATACAAAATAAATGAAAAAATAAATATCAATACACATCAAAAGAAAAACTTTGCGATAAAATATTACTATCGCTAAAAGGACGAGGAGAGGAGGAGGTTTATCCACTCCCTCTCCTCCTAACAAAACGGATAACACTCAATTATCTATTAACTTTTGTAGTATGAATATTAAAAAAAAAAAAGGGGGCTTCTTATTTGTTATTTTTATCTATTTGTCTAAACCGAGAATTCTCCTAACAAAACTAAACACATTATTAAACTAATAGTAAATGTAAATAGATAAAAAACTAATTGGCATGTTGAATGTTAATGAGATGCTAAAACTCGAGAATGTGTAAGTTTCTGAAAAGAAAAAGATAATCATAAATTATAATGGATAAATATTAAAATAGATGTTGATCACGTTGTGGATTTTGACTCACACTTAATTCTTTTGCAATTTGCAATAACAAATTCAACTAATTAAGAAAATCAATTTTAGAATACTAAGTCTCTTTTTTTTTTTTGGTTAAATTAAATAATACTAAATTGCGATACATATTAAACAATGTTAAGTCGCCACATATAACCGTAGACGCAAGATGAAACCTTCCCTATGTCCATTATTTTTTCAAATTTGAAAAAATGTTACTAGTAGTTTCCCTTCATCTTTTAATTAACTTTAAAATCTTTTAGTGCTTATCCTTTGAATTTTTAAAATTATTTATATATAGAAGATCAATTAAAAATAATAGATTTCCTGGATCTAGGTGCGTAAAACGGTAGATTTGGTTTGAAGTTTATGAGTTTGAGACTTAAGTCTTTTGAATTAATAATTTGTACATATTCCATAAAATATTAGATGCAAGAATGCCTTATTGTGGAGGTGTATAGGTTGGTTATGGATGATTACAAGAGACGTATATAAAGACAGTTAAGCCGAAGAGGTATTGAGGAGAGGTAATTAAACATGATTTGACGCGACTTTAGCTTCTTATCGAGTACATAAGCTTAAATACGAGGTTACAGAGATCAAGGCACGAATTAGGATAGAGAGTTAATTAGACAGTTGAGACTTGAGTGTTGTCTCGCTTAGCTTATACTTTCTCATGTTTTCTTCAGTTTTTTTATCTTGACTTCTTCACTCTCGCCCCGTTTTTTCCCGAACTGTTGTGTAATGTTTTTATTTGACTGGAGGATCTATCGAAATGTGAAAACAACCTATCTGGATATGAGTAAAATTTGCGTACACACTATCCCCCTCAAATTCGCTTATGGAGTTACATTAAATATGTTTTTATTGTAAATATTCAATAAACTATTAGTACAACTATAAAAATTGAACAAAAAATACTAAATCCAACAAACTCGTAAATCGTAAATCTCGTCATACATAAACTATAAGTACGAAACCAACATAACATCTAATTCTTTTGTTTTTCTATTCAGTGTTCAGGAAGTCATTTACTTAAGACTCATGCATTGTAGAGTCCATTTCTGAAAACGACATTCTCAACCGGACTTTTTCCATACCGAAGGCTCTAATTCCAACAAAGGCCACTACATGCATGTAGGTATATAGCCTCTAATTCTAACAAAGGCCAATACATGTATATACCTTTACCCCTTTTCATACATAACCTCTAATTATGTGTTGGGTATTTTGGAAGCATATTCTGTTTTTTTTGTTAGTTCTTTTTGGGAAACCCTAACCTCAGAAGGCAAAATTGGAAAGGACAAGGGTCACTAAAGGGAGTTATATACATGTTTGGCCTTTTGTGAAAATAAAATTATAGTTATATTATATATTTAATTTATTGTTCTTAAATTCACGGTAGATTATATTATGGATGTGTATATTTGATTAAGTCAACCAAATCTAGTATGATATTTCATAATTAATACTAAAGTTTATCTTGTTTGCAGATATAAGTCAATATTCCAATGCAACGACCAGAGTTAATACAAATCTTAAAGTATAATTGACGTGCTAGCTGTATATGGAACATTTTTGAATTTTATATGTATTCTAACAATAAAATGTTAGAAATTGCAGTCAATTTATGACGATTTTTATCGAAAATTCTTTCTGATTTGATGAACTTTTTATTAGAAAAATTCTAAATTTCTCATAAACGATTGTAATTAACTTTTTAATAGTGATAAAACGAAATCAATAGAAGAAATAGAACTTCATGATCTAAGTATAGAAATTCGTGTAGAAATCTCACGTCTAAGTATTGGAGAAATCAAGGATTGTATTGATATACAAGCTTCTTATATAGGAGAGAATTGTAGAGTTCTAAGTTAACTATACTTAGAGGAACAACCCAACCTCTTTGTTTGAAGCTTTGCCAGGAAGCTTCTACTTGTTAAAGCTTTGTTTCCCCTAATTCCGAAACACAACAATAGACTTGCCACTATAGTCTAGGAAAAAGCTTATCTTTGATAAGTGGTTATAGGGGAGTTCAGAAAGGACCTGATCGTAGATAGCTAGAGACTTCAACCTGTGCGGGGGTAGGGGCGGATGTAGCCAAGTGGATCAAGACAATGGATTATACCTATAACTAATATACTAATTTTAATAATACAATTATAAATAATTTAAATTCTAATTGTACTATGATTTTAATAGTAATCCTAGTCGTAGTATAATCCTAATCGACTTCAACTAGAACAATAAGTAATAGCCTAGTCGATCTAATAGTCTAATTCTAGTGTAACTCAAATTCTACAGCAGTGCTGTAAACTCGTCAGTCAACTTCGTTGGACCTGTTCCTTTGAGATGTTTCAATCGTCAGCTTTCTTCTTCATCAACACTTGCTGCAGACACGTTAGTCAGCTGCGTTGGACATGTTCCTTTGACATATTCTAATCGTCAGCTTTCTTTCTTTTTCAACTCTAAGTACAAATATGATATTTTAGATTTGGCTTGTTTTTTTATTATTCTTAAATTAAAATAGATTATCGATATCTATATATTTGAACTAGTCAAACTAATTAATATGGAATACTATGATACACATTTTATAATTAACCATATTACGTTTATCTGTTTTTCTACCAATAAAGTCATTCCAATGCAACGTGGAGCACGAAACTCCGAGCAAAAACAAATAATTAAGTCCCTTTCCATCAAGATATCACAACATATTAATTGAAGATATTTGAGATTTATTTTTTATGTTTATAAAAATATTATCTACCTATCAATTCAGGATGCATTGGATATTTAGAAACTACAACAAAACTAATCTTTATTGGTAATAAATTTTTAATTACTGCTAAATATATTTTCACGATAATTAACACTTTTTATATATGTGTCTAAAGTCTTTAGCGACATTAGACCTAATCACACTTAATTAATGTTGATAAAGACTTTAAATTTATTTGTTAATATATTTATATGTTATCATTAAAAGATATTTTTGTTATAATAAATAATGAGACGGTGAGGATTCGAAACAGTTTTCAATAGAAAATTATACGAAGTAATAAAGTAAGAAATACTTTTTAGACATGTATAATTCAATCTTTAAATTTTTTTAGCAATGACTTGACTTTGCCATCGACCAAAGTGCACAGAATGGTTAAGAAAATAATTGAGTTTTTGGCCAAAAACATCTTTTAACTATATCCAAAACTTAAACTACATCCTTAAAATATCATTTCTAGCAGAAAACATGCTTTAACTATACCCTAAACTTAAACTACATCCTTAAAGTATCATTTTTAGCAGAAAACATCCTTTAAGTATTTACAAATGAACAACTTTCATCCTTTTGTTAGATATTGTCAAAAAAACTAATGGATCTTACGAAAACATAAGAGTTAACGTGACTATCAACAAAAGTTATTCTGCATAATTTCATTACTTGCTACAAGAAGTTCTTGGAAAATATAAAAAATCTTAGACATTGTTGCTTATGGAAACTAAAAATGTTGGAAGATGTGAGCGTACATAATTTGCCTTTTTCGTAACCGAAAGAAGTTGTAGATTAATTATTTTTATCTTTTTCTCAACCAAATAATTCAATAGATTTTTAGGTCAATCTAATATTGAAGTGACCAAAATATTGATTATGTCTCGTATTTGAGTTTCATTCTACATTATTAGAAGCGGAAGTCTCCAATAAATGTCGCTTCTAGCATATTCAATTGAGAAGTAACATATTTAAACTAATAATATTTTTAATTAAAATTACATGAAAAATGAATTAAAAAGACGGTCAAATTAAAAGTTTTGCATAATTCTTAACTCAATTACGAAAAAGTTCACGATAATATTCTTGGCATATCTAAGAATAATAATTAGGAAGGGGCGACTTAATTTTTGTGGTATATATCGGATAATTTTACGAGATATTCAAGTAGAAGAATGAAAATTGCTCACTTTAAAATACTTGAAGGATGTTTTATGGTAAGAATGATATTTTAAGGATGTAGTTTAAGTTTGGGGTATAGTTAAATGATGTTTTCTGCTAGAAATGATTCTTTAAGGATGTGGTTTAAGTTTGGGGTATAGTTAAAGGATGTTTTTGATCAAAAACTCTAAATAATTCAATAAGGATATAAAAACATTATAATAAAAAAAGATAATACACAATTTTAAGTGAAAACCTTAGATGAAAAGAAAATTTATGATCAGTCACTAACTCTTATTAGTTCTTGTTCTAAAGGAAAGATGATACAAAATTACAAATATACTAATTCAATTAAGTTTATATAAGCTGTGAAATATTAAAGAAAATCATGCATTGTCTTATTAGAAATATTAAATTTTCATAATGTGAACTCCTATCTCAATCGTGTGGGAAAATATCCTAAGGTCTAATTCCCACCTAACAAATAATTAACCTTCATATTTGTTAAGATATTTTCCATGCATCAATTAGTTTATACATTGTAGATGTCTTAATTGAAGATCAATATTTTGTAATTTGTAATAATTCTTTAAATATAGAAGGGACCATTAACCTACATTCTATTCTCAAACAAATGTACAATAGAGGGGAAAAAGACAAGTTATTAAAGGATAAGTATAACAACCACCCTTTTTAATTTGGAATAATTAAATAAGTAAAATGTGGACAACTTGTGTATGAACTTGATCTTAATTAAACAAACTTGTTGCTAATTAATGGTTTTTGGCTAATTGACACATTAATTAATCTTACAGTTTGACCATGGTGAGTGGTAAAACATATCTAGAAGAGAAAATCTTGCTTGGATTTATATGACTATATTATTTAAATAAATAAATTGTTTGAGAATGTAATTAATAGTAATTTGGGCGATCATATTTGATCATACGTACGTTGATTATAATTACATATTTGAAAAAGATATTCTTATCAATATCCATTTATTCAGAAATTAAAAATTGAAAATTTAAGTTCGGAAGTTAAATTTAAAAAAATATTATATGGATCGAAAAATAGATAAATGAGTTTCATAATTATGTTCTAAATTATAGTAATTAGTAACTATTTATAAATTTTCTAACCGGTTCAGATTGATTTGTAGGAACTAAATTTAATGAATAAGTAAAGTTTATAAAGTATTTAAATTTTAATTGCCTTATAAATAATTTTTATCATACATTTTTGGAATTGAAATCATGAATGTGATACTTTACATTTTAGACCTAGACTTTGCATACCCCAACTATAGATCTTTATATTTTGAAATTATATAGAGTTTGATTGCAATTCATATACAAACATGATAGTAATTTGAAGTTATGCTACGACAAAGCCTAACTTCATACCAGAAATTTAGAAAGTTAGGTTCTTTTATTTTATAAAAGAAAAATAGAAGAAAAATAATTAAAATTAAAACTCTTTAAAGATTATGATGAAATTAGAAAACATAGAAATCAAAACTCTTTTTGGATAAATACATAGAAAATTCAAAATACATCAAACAATTTATACATTTAAGCCATTATACAAGTACTTGTAAGAAGGAGCAACAAAGCATACAAGGTTTGAAGTTTGTCCCTAGTTAAATTTTAAGTAGTTGCTAAAATCAAATTATTCATATTTAAAAATTAGAATTTTAAGTTCTATACTGATAAATTTAGGAACTCCTAAAATTACAAATCCAATATTTTAAAAAGGTTTACTAATAAATATTTTTTGGGCCATCTAATAAAAAAAATCATATTTACATGGTGTTTACTTCTTCTATTACCAAAATCATACCAAATTAATTTGATATGATACCAAATTAAACCCAAAACTTTTACTTTATTTATTTCATATTAGTTGAATTTGTGAGATAATATATACTTATTAAAACAATAATTCAAGAACACAATTTAAACAATATGCAAATCCTTCATGGTCATCCCACTTTGTTGATTCTTTTGAAAGAAACACCTAAATGGACTTAAAAATTGAAGTTGAAGGATTAAAATGGATCAATATTGTTGAGTTGGAGTGTCAAAATGAAATTTAGAAACAAATTAAGGGTCTGCATATGTGTCTGGTCTTTTCATTATTATACTTTGGAAAATCATACATATAACTTCGTAAGTATTCTAAAAAATATCAAAAAAAAATTATTAAAAGACAGCACAAAACATGGAGAGAAAAATAAAATATCCATTTTAAATATTGAACAATTTAATTATTTTAAACAATAAAAATAATCTTTAATTTTACTTGTAAAATATCATTAAAAAAATATTATATGATCAAAATTTTTGATACCATACCGACCCGATGATCAACCTAAATTTTGGGAAGGAAAATGCTTAATTTTTGTCCATGTAAGTAATAAGGCCCCACATATTACTACTTCCCAATTTCCAATTCCAGATTTTCTTGCATTTAACTAGGACTCTCACCTTCTATATAAATGCCCAAATCTTTTCGACAAATCGTCCAAATCCATCTCTCTCCTCTTCTTTATCCTATTTTTTTTCTTCTCTCTTCTTACCAAAGATTCAATTTTTTTGATGTGGGTGTTGTCCAAATTGAATCAGATTAACCGCCATTGTTGTTGATTGCGATGTCTCTTACTGGAAAAGGCTATTCAGATCCACATCAAGAAAGCAGTAATAATTATCATAATGCTTCATCTAATTGTTGCTCAGAAGCTTTAGCTCAATTGAAGCTTTATCAAGCTTTCATCTTTTCAGTCCCTATTTTGTTTGCTTTTATACTTTTACTGTTATTCTACTTATTTTATCTTCGTCGTCAGAGAGTCGATTGGTCCTCACTGCGGATGAGGACATCTACATTCCACACTGCTAATGAAGCTGATGAACTCTCAAGGGTATGTTAAAAAAATAGGAACTTTTTTTAAAATTTTTTTTTTTAAAGATTTAAAATCTTATTGTTTTGGGGGTTTTGTTGATTGTTGTTTTTACCAGTGTGAAATGGGATTGAAGAAGGAAGTGAGGGAGATGTTGCCTATTATTGTCTTCAAGGAGAGTTTCTCTGTCAAAGATACTCAGTAAGTTTGCCCTCTTTTTAATTTTTCTTATGTAATGAATCTAACAGATCTGAAATTTAGAGTAATGGGTTATGATAAATGCAATTTATGATCTTTATAAGTTGGTAGGATGATGTAATGAGTTGAATTTATATGCAGAACTGAGTATTCATATAGTCGACCCCGATCCTGATCCTGATCCTGACCTGTTTGGGGCTGAGGCGTAGTTGTTGTTCTTGTATACACCTTTTAAGTTTTTTTTTTTTTGCATATGTATACATAGTTCGAGCTGACATTAGTGAGATGGCTAAATTGGCCATACAAAAGTGTGATCGTTCCGTGTGTCTCAACATTTATCGGCTCATTGGAGTCATCTGAGAACAAAAATATGTGATGCAATGTTGTTTGATTTTTCAATACAACCTGTAGTAGATTAGATGTAGAATCCAGCCTGCAATTGTGGTAGATTGGGAATATAGATTGTTCTCTTTCAGAGTTTCGTGGGAGGTGTTAGACTGTTAGCTCATATTCTCCGAGAAATAGCTGGTTAAGATTTGAGAATCATAGATTACAATATATGGTAAAAGTGTAATAAGGGTAAACGGGCGTATGTAGCATCAGTATTGGAGTCTCAATTTGTAATAAATGCCAACTAATATCATTACATCTTACATCTCCCAAATCAATGAGCCCCTTTCCTATTTGGTCTATTTGTATGAGAAGTGAGCTATGTTAAGTTCATGAATGTCATGGCATAGGGGGATTCAGGTATGCCCTTATCTAAAAGTAAAAACAACTAGTGAGACATAAAGGATTCAAGATTTGAACTTTATGGATTTGAGTTCGAGATTCTACCTTAACTCTTTGATTTATGGGGTTTGGCATCAGCTATTTGTACTTATTGAGTGAAATATATTAACACATATACAAGGTTCGAGCATAAACTACTCTGTCAAAGGATTAAGCCATAATCTCTTTTTACACTATTTGCTCAATCTACACATTTACACTTTTTTAGCCTGGAAAAGCTTTCCAAATCCATGATAGGCATGGTACCTTTTGGTGTAAGGTACTGGCAATACCGCTTCTTAGTCTATTCATCAATTTGCAAAATACAAATAGAAGAGGGGGACATAGGACCTTGCCTCCAAAAGACGTACACAAGCCAGTTTCATACAGTCTTCAAAAAAGAAAGAAACTTATCTATACAAGAACTCTTTCATTACTAACTTATTTAGATCAACTTACAAAAATGTAAGCCTCGTCAAACCTTCTCCTTATCCTAGGCAATTGCTATCAAGTTGAAATGTCTCTTCATCCCTTCAGAAGATGTTGAAAAGAGTAATAATAGGTACTATATCAGATCAGCTACTTGATTAGCTTCTCTTAATTGAACTTTCTTCTCTAATTTTGTTCGTTTGTTTACAAGCAATGACGAATGAAATAAATGTTTTATATTAGATTTACATATTGTGAAGAAAACAGAAGGTTTAACAGACATGCATCCTAGAGACTAAACTCAAATATTTAAACATTGTTTTCTAATTAAGTTTGATCTTTCTCGGACAGGTGTTCAGTGTGCTTAGGGGAATACCTAGCAGATGATAAGCTTCAACAAATACCTGCTTGTGGGCACACATTTCACATGGTTTGCATTGACCACTGGCTAGCCGCCCACAATACCTGCCCCCTCTGCCGCCAATCAATCCTTGCTCCAACTAACGCTTGCACTAAAATACCTGATACGAGCTCAGAAACTACTGAGAGTACTTCTAGTGAACAAGAAGCCGATGAAACATCTCACCAGAGCAGCTCTGAGTGTTGTGGGGATTCTCAAGTAGGTCAATCAAATTCAGAGCCAGAAACCAGAGAAGAAGCGGAACACAGATTGTCTAATGAGGAAGAAAGTGATAATGTTGACCACGACAGCGTCTCAAGAAATAGAAGTTATGACACTACGCAGGAGCCAGAAGAAACGGAACAGAGATTGTCTAATGAAGAAGAAAGTGATAACGTTGACCACGACAGCATCTCAAGAAATAGGAGCCATGACACTACACTGGAGCCAAGTGATTCAGTCTGATGTTCCTAAGTTTAAGGAAGATAAAAATACTAGTCATACACTGGCTAGATGTGATGCAGCTTGATGCATGATAGGTGACACAATAGGAATGACACTGCAGGATGAATATGACAGCATGAGCTTGCCCCTTTGTTCGGATTCCAAAATACACCAGTCTTTCTGAGATCAAAGTTCATTGCCAGGCTCATGAAGTTTCAACTTCTCTCAGGAAATGGGAGGCAGAACGACTCACTTAAATCACCATACGAGGTTAAGGCTTGCATCATTTCGCCGTCTGGGATAAGAAGAAGCTCAGACAATCATTAGGCAAGTATACAGATTGTTGAAGTATCCGCAGAGTTGTACTATGTAACCTTTCATCTGTAATAGAGTTGTACCTCACAATACTATGGTGTGCTTAGGCGTAGAGGAGAGCAATTTGAAGTTTATAGATTCATGATTCTTGTACTTTAAAGTTACTGTGTTCTAAATTAACAATTTATATTTTATACATATTTAGTGGATTTTAAAATACAATGCAAAGAGCTCCTTTTAGCATTATTCCATCTGGACTACTTTACCTGTCATATTTTTTATTTACGTCTCTTAAGAAATTGTGGTTTTAATTGACATACTCTTATTTATCATTTTTAATCAATCACAATATTGGAGTACGCGTATGTATTCTTCACTTAGATTTTTTTAATGATAATTACTCAAGGTTTAAAACTTTTGAAGACAATATACTCAATTATATGTTGATTTTCTTAACTCACAATTATTTTAGATCAAATATTTTAAAACCTCGCATATATGATTTTTATATAACAAGATACTTAATAACTTGTAGTTTTTCATGAAGTAAAGAGAAGAGAAAGAAGAGATAATAAGAGGAAGAAGAATCTGTAAGAGAGAATATCTCAATTGTATTATCAGAAAAATTAAGTTCTAGTTTAGATACAATAAGGTATTTATATTGAATACTAATGTGGAATCTTTTGAGTAACTAACTTAACACTTGTAACTAACTTAGCTACTAATATGAATAATTAACTAGTTTCCTTTAACACTCCCCCTCAAGCTAGGTAGTGAGAAAATGTTACAAGTTCCTAGCTTGGAATTGAGATACAAGTGTTGCACAGTATTGAGGCATTTTGTAAGTAAATCAGTTGGTTGATCTTTTGTTGATATGTACCTTGTTGCCACCAACCCTTTGTCTATTTCCCCCCTTATAAAGTGACAATCTATTTCAATGTGTTTGGTTCTTTCGTGGTACACTGGATTGGCTACAATTTGTATAGCAGCTTTGATGTCTGAGTAGATATCCACAGGTAGCTTCAAGTTCACTCCTAAATCTTTCATCATACCTATAATCCATATTAACTCTGACATTGTGGCATCCATGCTCCTGTATTCTGCTTCTGCAGAACTCTTTGATATGGTTGTTTGTTTCTTTGACTTCCAAGTTATTAGAGAATCACCAAATTTAAGCATGTAACCTGTTACTGACCTTCTCGTATGTGGACATGAAGCCCAGTCTGAATCACAATAAGCTGTAATTGTTGTGTTCTTGTTGCTGGACATTAGAATTCCTAGACCTGGTTGGTTCTTCACATACTTTACAATCCTTAGAGCAGCCTCCATGTGGGATTTTTTTGGCTGTTGAAGAAATTGACTTAAGGTATTGACCCCAAAAGCTATATCAGGTCTTGTCACAGTTAGATATAACAACTTTTCTATCAGCCTTTGATATGCTCCCTGGTCTACTAGTGGATCATTTTAGTAGACCTTTTCTGAGTTTCCTGATCTGATATACTCATCAAACTGCTTAGTTGTTAACTTAACATTTGTGTCCATTTGTGTTGAAGCTGGTTTAGAACTGCTGAATCCTGCCTTTGATATAAGCTCCAATGTGTACTTTCTTTGGTGCATAAGTATACCTTGATCAGACCTGGCAACTCAATACCTAAGAAGTATCTCAGTTCTCCTAGGTCCTTCATTTTAAAAGCCTGTTTTAACTTCTCTTTTGTTTCTTCCACAATTTTCAGACTATGTCCTGTGACTAACATGTCATCCACATACACAAGAATAAACACTATTTCAAATTCATCTTTCTTAATGAACATAGACTGATCATACTCACTTTGTTTAAACTTTAGTTGCACTAATGCCTTAGACAATTTAGCATTCCACTGTCTAGGGACTTGTTTCAACCCATATAGTGACTTCACAAGTCTGCATACTTGTTGTTTCTCTCCCTGACTTGTAAAACCTTGTGGCATTTCCATATAGATTTCATCAAATAGATCTCCTTGTAAAAAAACATTAAGCACATCCATTTGGTGTACACACCATCCATTTTGAGCAGTTAGTGACAACACTGACCTAACAGTCTTCATCTTTACTACAGGAGAAAATGTCTCCTGGTAGTCAATTCCTTCTTGCTGGTTGTAAACTTTAGCCACTAGTCTGGCTTTATACCTTTCTACCTCTCCTGTAGATTTGTATTTGACTTTGAATATCTATTTACAGCCTATTGGAGTCTTTCCTTCAGGAAGAGTTACCAAGTCCCAAGTATGGTTGTTTTGCAATGCTTCAATCTCAGATTTCATAGCTTCTATCAATCTTGGATCTTTAGCAGCTTTTGTATAAGACTTTGGTTCAACATGGTTTGAAACTGCAGCTATATATGCATTATATTTGTCAGATATATTATCATAACTCAGGTAGTTTTGAATGCCATAGCCTGATCCCTTATATATGTTAAGAGATACAAAGTCTTTTAACCAAATAGGTGGTTTGTTGCTTCTTTCTGACTTTCTGTTTGGTTGTCTATTAGTAGCAGTAGATGATTGTAAAGGAACATGTACTGTATCTTCATTCATCATAGTTCTTAAGTCCCCATTATGTTGACCTTGTTCCCTAACTTCATCATGTGTGCATTGTTGAACCTGATGAGTAGGTGTAGCAATAGAAATACTGGACCATTGAAATGAATGATCTAATGTTGAATGAGTGTCTTTGAACACAGGTTCTGATACTTTTCCTTTAACAAATGGAAACACTGTTTCATTGAATATTACATCCCTGTTAACAAAAAACACTTTGTTAGTTATATCATATAAAATATATCCTTTTTGTACGTCTGAATATCCCATATGAATAGACATTATAGACCTTGACTCAAGTTTATCATGTTGATTTGGCATTCTAGCAAAGCATAGACACCCTAGTACTTTTAGATGAGTCAATGATGGTTCTTTTTCATATAGTTTGTTAAAAGGAGTTTTCCCTTTTAATACTGAACTAGGTAGCCTGTTAATCAAGTATGTTGCAGCCATGACACAATGTCCCCAGAATTTTATAGGTATATTAGCCTGCAACCTGATAGCTCTAGTTATTTTCAGGATATGTCTATGTTTTCTCTCAGCTACTCCATTTTGTTGTGGTGTATAAACACATGTTGTTTGATGAACAATTCCTAGTTGTTTAAATAAATATTCACATATTGAGTTAATGAATTCAGTTCCATTATCAGTTCTAACTATCTTAACTGTTTTATCAAATTGATTCTTAGTATAATTCATAAAGTATTAAAGTGATACACAAACATCATATTTTTGTTTAAAAGAAATAACCATGTATATCTTGAATAGTCATCTACAATTGTCAACAAATATCTGTGTCCATCATATGTATTGGTTTTGTAAGGACCCCAGAGATCTACCTGAATCAATTCAAAACAACTATTACTTTTTATACTACTATTTTGGAATGGTAATCTACACTGCTTAACATAAGAACAGACTACACAATCTCCTATTTGATTTCTAATAGCAGTAAGATCAGTATCAAACAATTTATGTAATATTGAAATAGATGTGTGTCCTAGTCTTTTGTGCCATAGACTCATATCTATCTTGTCAGTTGACACACTCTTAGACTCTTGAGCAGCTAGACTGATAGGTCTTCTTGCATATTTATTTAGTAGCCAATATAACCCATTATCCTCTCTACAAATCTCCTTCACCTTCCCAGTGAAGAGATCCTACAAAACAAAAAAGTCAGGAAAGAAAGAAGCAAAACATTGCAGTTCTTTTGTTAGTTTTGAAACTGATAGTAAATTAAATTCAAACTGTGGTACATACAATACATTAGATACAGTACTATCATCAGATATACTACTTAAGCCAGTGTGTGTAACTTGTGTTTCATCTCCATTAGGCAACTGTACAGTTCTATGATAGCCTAGTTTATTAACTGACAACTTGCTTAATAGCTCTAAGTTTGAAGTCATATGATTTCTGACTCCTGTATCCACAATCCAAGTAGGATTGTGAGATATTTTCATAGCCATTGAGTCATCCATACCTGCAGTGTTTGCAGCTGTGTTAGACATGAAATCCTGTTTGACTTGAGGACTATGTTGAGTTAGCAACTACACTATGTGATTGTATTGCTCTTGGGTAAAATGACTAGCATCAACATGACTTGGCTTGGATTTAACTTGATCCATGCTACTTGTATTTTGACTCTAACTATACACATTCGTATTAGAACCATACTTGAACTTAGATTATGTACTTTCAGCATGTGGTACATCATTTTGTGTGCTCTCTTTTGTACTCACATTGTAAGCTACACTCCCACCTTCAGAGGGTTTTTTCTTCTTATACTTGAACTCAGGTGGATATCCCACTATTTTCCAACAATTTTCCTTGTTGTGTCCTCTTATTTTACACACCTCACAATACAAATGAGAGTTTCTTGTGAACCTTTGATTCCCACATGTTCTGTTGTACATAACAACTTGATAGTTGCCTGAATGTGCCATTGGATTTGGACCCAACACTCCAATTGTGGCTGATACAGATCTTTGACTCTCATCACCCACTACCATGGCATAAGCTTGATTGATTGAATGTAATGGACTCATGAGCAGTATTTGACTTCTTGCTTGGTTATATGAGTCATTCAGACCCATCAAGAACTGAAATAGTTTCAGTTTTTGCAGATGCAATATGAACTCCTTAGATTTTTCACAGTCACAGACTGGTGGTGGTGCCAAAGCCTCAAACTCCTCCCAAAGAGTAGTATTGAGTTTGGAGAAATAAACTGATACATAATTCACACCTTGAGTTAAAGTGGCTATCTTCTTATGCAAATTGAAGGTTCTCGAACCATCTATCTTGGTGAACCTTTCTTGTAGATCCTGCCACACTGCTTTTGCAGTGGCTGCGTACATTATGCCACCCAGTAAACTCTTAGAAACAGAGTTCATTAACCAAGATTGTACAATAGCATCAACTCGTTCCCAATGATTCCACAAGTTTTCACTATACATTTCTTTATCACATGAACCATCTACCATCCCCAATTTATTTCTACTCAGCAGAGCAATACGCATAGATCGAAACCAAATTGCACAATTTTCCATACCTGTTTGCTGAAACGAAATGATTTGATTCCCACTAACATCTGATGGAGATAAGAACAATGGATGATTGTAGTCAATTTCTTGACTAACTCTGGCAGCTCGATTCACATTTGTTATTGTTTCATCATGAACTCCATCGTCTCCAGCCATTTTTCCAGAGATTTACTTAACTTCTTTCGCCTCTACACTCTTAAGAATCAACACTTGATTAGCGGAAGCAATAACACTGATTTGAAAACCAGATTTTTCACAGAGTCAGATCATCTGCTCTGATACCATGTAGTTTTTCATGAAGTAAAGAGAAGAGAAAGAAGAGATAATAAGAGGAAGAAGAATCTGTAAGAGAGAATATCTCAATTGTATTATCAGAAAAATTAAGTTCTAGTTTAGATACAATGAGGTATTTATATTGAATACTAATGTGGAATCTTTTGAGTAACTAACTTAACACTTGTAACTAACTTAGCTACTAATATGAATAACTAACTAGTTTCCTTTAACATAACTCAATTAGTTGATTATCTAAAATATTACTTTATTAAAGAGAGAGAGATTTCTCACCAAACAGCCACCTCTTATTTCCGTTACATGTATCTCCAATTTATTTATTTTAAACAAGTTTATTATATATTCAGTTTCAAGTTAGGACAACAAATACTAATGGTAAACATCAAGAAGTGTTTTTCCAACTTTTGTTTCTCTTTTCTTGTGTAAATACGACAGGAGTGATATATTGGTACATTTTTAATTTTATCAATACTTTTTAATCTAATGCATCGATAGTTTATTATTAATTTTAATATTGAACGCTAGTATAGTTATTGATCAAATAGGGAGATGCCTAATTCCAACATAACCATCTAATACATTGCTAAAATAAATGTAATTAATTATCATACTATTAATATTATTATTTATAACTAATCTCTATATTATTAAAATCGACGGCACTTGCAGCCTGCGCAGCAATCTAACTACCCCTCAATGTTTACCAACTAGTATTTACTAATTTAATCAACTAGCCCAAATATTACTAGTGTAGTCCATTTGACTTGGCCAATTCCTCTTTTTTTTTTCTTTTCTTTTTTTCTGTCTCGTCATCAAGTTAACTTCCACAGTATACTACTATTAATATGTATTTTTCCATTGTTGTTTCCTGTTTGACCTGATACTCTCTCTGTATTTTTTCGATCTGCTTTTTCTCCAAAGATTTGAACTTTTCTTGTTTAGATTCATTGAGAAACGCTATGGGGTTTGTCCTTTCACCACAAAATAGGTACTCATTCTTGATCTCCAGTATTTTGCTGACTACTCATTTTGGTATTCCATTTCTTTGAATTTCTCTATCCTTTTTGTTTGGGATTTTGTAGCATTAGTTTATGAATAGTCTTGGCTACTTGTTATGCTCAATCTTGATTGTTTAAGTTCTTGAAGAATGAAGATATCTCTCTAAAAAAATCTGAGTTTTTTTTACTTTTTCACACTTTGCACTGTGAATTTGGCTGATTTTAGTATATTAGAAGATGGGTTCTGTACAAAATTCAGTTTATTATTGTTCAGTATCTAAAGGGGGTCAACTGATATATGCATATAATGGTGGAGATCATGAGACTGAGAATTTGGCTGCATTGTGTTTGGAAAGGGTTCCTCCTTTTCATAAATGGTATTTTCAAACTATGGCTAAGAAAACTTTTGGGTTTTTGATGGAAGATGAAGGGTATGTTTACTTTGCTATTGTAAATGAGGGTCTTGGTAATGATAAAGTTCTAAGGTTTCTAGAGCAGTTAAAGGATGAATTTAGGAAAGTGGGGAAAAAGGGTTCTTGCTGGACTATGTCGAATCTAAATTCGATTTGTTTACAAGGAGAATTAGTTCCTGTTATTTCACCATGTAACTATGCTACTGGGAAAATTGAGGGTGGTGATTCAACAAATGCCCTGTTGTTGGGAAAGCCAAGTAGACAAGAAAAGAAGAAAAGGAATGATCATGTAATTGCTATTAGAGATGCTGAGTTGGAGGAGGACCAAAAATCGACAGAACTAGTAGATACGAACGATCAAGATACAGTAGTTATTCCAATTATGTCACAGAAAGAGTTGTGTTTGGTAAGGAACATAACAAGCACTCAAAACTTCCAAAAGAAGTGGTGTCGCCATGTACGCGTTATCCTTGCCATTGATGTTGTGGTATGTCTTGTGTTACTTGTGATCTGGTTAGTTATTTGTGAAGGTACAAAGTGCCTTCGCTAAAGTTGTTCTGTTGTTACCTTATCTCAATGCTTGGAGCCAAGGAGGTTATTGTTCTAGCCTTTTGAAATACTTAAGCACAATGTTGCATCGAAATAAGCATTTCTGAAGAAAGTGGATAATGAAATTAACAAATCAAGCAGCCGTCACACTTATATCAAGTCTAAGTTTCATCAAAGTATTGTTGGAAACTCATTTTTTGTACAGTAATCACTTTGTTTATGGATATGGTGTAGAGGATGCACCGATGCAGTAGATTACAACCGATGTGAGGTTCTTGTTGGCTATTTTAGTCGTCTGAAGTTTGTTGCAGCTTCATTGTTCCTCCTTGTATCTACCACATGAGTGCTTCATTTTAATATTTTTTGTGTTCTTTTCTATTGGATTGAGACCGGCCTAAGTGGAGAAGTATGGAGCCGATCCCAACTAGTTTTGGGTTGAGGCATACTAGTGATTATAGTAGTTCTTTTTTTTGTTTTCCGTTGCCTCCTGTGTATATACAAATGCCTGGTTACATACAATTTTGTTACTTTTTTTCTTCAGTTAAAAGTTTGCTTTGAAATAAAAAATACTGCATTTCTCTACTTCATGCAATTTGAATTATTCCTTCTCAAGTCTGCTTATTGTATAGCATTTTTTATGATCCCTTGAGCATAACAAACAAAACCGTTTGAAGTAAAGTCCTCGTAAAACATTGTCTTTCTACCCCGAGTGTCTTCCTTTATATCTTACGGTTGATGGGAAATTGGTTGGGGTGAGGAAGTGTAGGCTGTAGCCCTTTACTCTGCTGGAGAAGTGCTGCGAGAAACATCTTAAGAATTGAATGATACTCCTCCACTTAGAATGTTTGACAGACTTTCAGATAGTCATATTTGGCAAGTCAATCTTCTTTCAAGAATTCAAGTTCATGAAAAGGGATGTTATTTCTCTTTTCCCATCATACTAAATTTGAACTAGTACGATTTACGTGCTCTTCTTCTCTTGCACAAGTTATGTTGCTATGCGCAATGAAACTATGTCTGTACTGGGAAACAGGGAGTGAAGTTATTGAAAGTCACCAGTACAGATGAATAATCATCTATTGAGATTATTACATCAACACAGAATCCAGCTTGAGAAGGATACCTTTTCATATCATGTGAAGTTGTTGGATCCTATTTTCAATAACTTTTTTCATTTTCCATTCAGTTGTTTAGCCTCTTCTGATTGACAGCATTCGACACAGTTTCGAGGGTTGATTTCTCACATGATCAGCAACTTATTATTGTACTAGTTATTATCTCAAAAAGTTTGCTTTTTTTCTTAGATTCCAGTTTTCTTCAACAAAAAAGCTGACTTTCTGATATAATAACTATTAGTTGAGTGACCATCTATTAGTTGAGTGACCATCTGTGAAATCAAACTCCAGAGTTTTGCTTGATTATAGGAGAGAGCATGAATCCGATGTGTTACGGTATATATATATGCATTAGTTATGCAGGAATTTTGGTGCACAAATTGTTATGGCAATTTCTAAAGAACTTATTCCGCTAGAGATAAGTTTTAAGTTGTTGAAAGACAAAAATTAAAGATCAGTTCTTTTTAAGAACAATTAGTGCAATTTCAATGAAATATACCTCAATAAAGAGAAAATTTGCAAATATAATTAGATATAACAAGGCTCTATAGCTATAGTTTTGATAATTTTGTTTTTTGTATGTTTCGCTTGTGAATATATAAATAGGATAAATATATACCAATTCTATATTTATACATTTAGAATTTTTTCAGAACTTTCATTTGTATATTTCACTTGCTAATATATAAACAGTGGTAATTTATTTTGATTTTTTCATAAATCGCATACGTTAAGGTAAGCATATATCAAATTCTGAATTTATACCATCAGAAACCGAATTATACATATTCTGTATTTATACAAATCAGGTGAATAATACAAATCAGACGAATAACAAGAATTAGGAAAACTATAGCCGCGAATTACAATTTTCTTAAACTTTAGCTATAGTACCTAATATAGGCTAAATATTTGCTATTCTACATAATTTTCCCTTCCATAAATAGCGTTCACTGACCACTTATTTGCCTATTTTTGAAAAATAATTATTGAGGTATATACATCAAAGCTCAATTGGGCTTCAATTGCTTTCATAAATGAATAGTGTCCATTGGCCATTTTTGAACTACAAATTTTAAAAAATAGCCATTATCATACCATTAAAATTGCTATTGACATAGAATTTCAATTATATGGAGCGATAAGTGTTTATTTGTATATTTAATTACACCTCGATATCTTAAAAAAAAGGAAAACTTGGATTACACTATCTCTAAACATACTTTTTGACTAATACAAACACAATAATTACTCACAAACCCAAATATATACACATTCTTTTAATTAATAATACTATCCTCATCTTCGTAGAAAATTCAAAATAGTTAAAATCTAAATGTCAACTCATGCCATGCCACGTGTTCAACTATATTATAAAGGAAGAATGATAGAAAGTCAAGAATATGTAAGTCAATCCTCAATTCAACCCGTACCCAGCAGTAAAACATAACATTTTTTATTTTCCTATTCGATATTTGATATTTATTTTAAGCTTTGATTAATTCAGAGTTGTATTAGAAAATTTTACTTTTAGAGATAAAATGCTCTTTATAAAATAAACTTTATTTTCAGAGCTTGAATATGAAATCTCTGATTAATAGTAAAAAAATACTTACAATTTCACCTTATGATCTTAAAATATAGTGACAGAGCTAAATTTTTTAAGGCGTGACAATTGAATCTAAAATTTATGATTAAAAATAAAGAATTACTTACAATTTGACGGCATGATCGTAAAATATGGTGAAGTAAAAATTTCAAAAAAATCTGACTAAAACATACGTACAGATGCACGCGTGCCACATAATATTATCTGTTCGTAAGCAATTACTTTTAACTTCAAAAGATTCATGAGCCTGCAACTTGTACTACAATAATAATATTGCCAATCTGCTTTATAATTAGTTGATGAAAAGTTCAAACATTATCAGGATAACTAATTAACTGTAAGTTTGTGACATATATTAGGAGAAATTAACATTAAATAAGTAGAGCCAGCAACTCTATTAAATATTGTGTTGAATAAGATTGTGTTTGGTAGTTGGTACGACGAAAGTTTGTGGTGTTTGAGCCTGTTTGTGTATATGCTGCTTAATTTTATAAGATATATTTATCTCACAACCAGCAACAACATGTACTAGTAACACAAAATTTGATGATTATTGTCTTTAACATGTTAGAAGTAAATTTTACTAGTTTAAGAGTTATTTATTTTGATACATTCTAGTTTGTAATATTATGTGTCTTATCAGATTAGGTGCACTCCATATTTAAATATGTCAGATACATGTATCTCAAGACGTAGGATTTTAGGTGTTTATTCTAGATACATTGTATTCAGTGGATTCGCATGTATGTAAGATACATAACAAATCTCGCTTGTATGTATCTAGAATACATAGAAAATTTCATTCAGCTCCCTCGCCTCTCTCCCTTCTCGTTCACCACTCTTCGTGTATCTGGTATCTCAAATACATGTGAATCACTTCAAATGCATATGTATCTAGTGTGTACTAGTATGATTCACATATATTTATAGGATACATTTCGCCTTCCTCTCCAATCTCGCTCACCTCTTTTCTTATTTTTGTGTATCTGGTACCAAAATACATATGCCTAAAGCAGGTCAACTTAACCAGCTAGGAGGCCTAAGGTCAAACCTTAAAGAGGGGCCCTAATATTTTTTATTTTATTTTTCAAAAAGAAATATTAATGTACTATATATTTATTTAAAATCTATGTTTCTTGCCTTTTTAGATGTGAAGTCATTAATTACTATTTTCTAATCAATTTGTTTTACTGATTTGTTTTCAATTGATAATACAACTAATACATTCAATCTCACATTGTTGATCTTAGATAAGATTTTATCAATTTTAGCTTCGAAAAGCTTCTTTCGGCCAAGTCAATAGTTACAAGAATTGTTAATATTATTCTATAAACAATATATGCATTAGAAAAGAATCAATTTTTTTTTACGTTGATTGAGTATTTCCATTAAATCATTATCTTTTCCTGTATTTTTTCTCTTAACAATAACTACACGAGAATATATATGCTTACTAACTAAGATATCAACAATAAAAAGTTCAAGAAAAAATTATAAAATAAAGTTAGAATA
>CM040623.1:80112127-80124749 GCA_022817965.1 Solanum lycopersicoides
ATGATCAGCAACTTATTATTGTACTAGTTATTATCTCAAAAAGTTTGCTTTTTTTCTTAGATTCCAGTTTTCTTCAACAAAAAAGCTGACTTTCTGATATAATAACTATTAGTTGAGTGACCATCTATTAGTTGGTGACCATCTGTGAAATCAAACTCCAGAGTTTTGCTTGATTATAGGAGAGAGCATGAATCGATGTGTTACGGTATATATATATGCATTAGTTATGCAGGAATTTTGGTGCACAAATTGTTATGGCAATTCTAAAGAACTTATTCCGCTAGAGATAAGTTTTAAGTTGTTGAAGACAAAATTAAAGATCAGTTCTTTTTAAGAACAATTAGTGCAATTTCAATGAAATATACCTCAATAAAGAGAAATTTGCAAATATAATTAGATATAACAAGGCTCTATAGCTATAGTTTTGATAATTTGTTTTTTGTATGTTTCGCTTGTGAATATATAATAGGAAATATATACCAATTCTATATTTATACATTTAGAATTTTTTCAGAACTTTCATTTGTATATTTCACTTGCTAATATATAAACAGTGGTAATTTATTTTGATTTTTTCATAAATCGCATACGTTAAGGTAAGCATATATCAAATTCTGAATTTATACCATCAGAAACCGAATTATACATATTCTGTATTTATACAAATCAGGTGAATAATACAAATCAGACGAATAACAAGAATTAGGAAAACTATAGCCGCGAATTACAATTTCTTAAACTTTAGCTATAGTACCTAATATAGGCTAAATATTTGCTATTCTACATAATTTTCCCTTCCATAATAGCGTTCACTGACCACTTATTTGCCTATTTTGAAAATAATTATTGAGGATATACATCAAAGCTCAATTGGCTTCAATTGCTTTCATAAATGAATAGTGTCCATTGGCCATTTTTGAACTACAAATTTTAAAAATAGCCATTATCATACCATTAAATTGCTATTGACATAGAATTTCAATTATATGGAGCGATAAGTGTTTATTTGTATATTTAATTACACCTCGATATCTTAAAAAAAGGAAAACTTGGATTACACTATCTCTAAACATACTTTTTGACTAATACAAACACAATAATTACTCACAAACCCAAATATATACACATTCTTTTAATTAATAATACTATCCTCATCTTCGTAGAAAATTCAAAATAGTTAAAATCTAAATGTCAACTCATGCCATGCCACGTGTTCAACTATATTATAAAGGAAGAATGATAGAAAGTCAAGAATATGTAAGTCAATCCTCAATTCAACCCGTACCCAGCAGTAAAACATACACATTTTTTTATTTTCTTATTCGATATTTGATATTTATTTTAAGCTTTGATTAATTCAGAGTTGTATTATAAAGTTTTACTTTTAGAGATAAAATGCTCTTTATAAAACATAACTTTATTTTCAGAGCTTGAATATGAAATCACTGATTAATAGTAAAGAAATACTTACAATTTCACCTTATGATCTTAAAATATAGTGATAGAGCTAAGTTTTTATTAAGGCGTGACAATTAAATCTAAAATTTATGATTAAAAATAAAGAATTACTTACAATTTGACGGCATGATCGTAAAATAGAGTGAAGTAAAAATTTCAAAAAAAAAGCTGACTAAAACATACGTACAGATGCACGCGTGCCACATAATATTATCTATTCGTAAGCAATTACTTTTAACTTCAAAAGATTCATGAGCCTGCAACTTGTACTACAATAATAATATTGCCAATCTGCTTTATAATTAGTTGATGAAAAGTTCAAACATTATCAGGATAACTAATTAACTGTAAGTTTTGTGACATATATTAGGAGAAATTAACATTAAATAAGTAGAGCCAGCAACTCTATTAAATATTGTGTTGAATAAGATTGTGTTTGGTAGTTGGTACGACGAAAGTTTGTGGTGTTTGAGCCTGTTTGTGTATATGCTGCTTAATTTTATAAGATATATTTATCTCACAACCAGCAACAACATGTACTAGTAACACAAAATTTGATGATTATTGTCTTTAACATGTTAGAAGTAAATTTTACTAGTTTAAGAGTTATTTATTTTGATACATTCTAGTTTGTAATATTATGTGTCTTATCAGATTAGGGTGCACTCCATATTTAAATATGTCCAGATACATGTATCTCAAAGACGTAGGATCAAATTTAGGTGTTTATTCTAGATACATTGTATTCAAGTGGATTCGCATGTATGTAAGATACATAACAAATCTCGCTTGTATGTATCTAGAATACATAGAAAATTTCATTCAGCTCCCTCGCCTCTCTCCCTTCTCGTTCACCACTCTTTCGTGTATCTGGTATCTCAAATACATGTGAATCACTTCAAATGCATATGTATCTAGTGTGTACTAGTATGATTCACATATATTTATAGGATACATTTCGCCTTCCTCTCCAATCTCGCTCACCTCTTTTCTTATTTTTGTGTATCTGGTACCAAAATACATATGTCTAAAGCAGGTCAACTTAACCAGATAGGAGGCCTAAGGTCAAACCTTAAAGAGGGGCCCTAATATTTTTTTATTTTATTTTTCAAAAAGAAATATTAATGTACTATATATTTATTTAAAATCTATGTTCTTGCCTTTTTAGATGTGAAGTCATTAATTACTATTTTCTAATCAATTTGTTTTACTGATTTGTTTTCAATTGATAATACAACTAATACATTCAATCTCACATTGTTGATCTTAGATAAGATTTTATCAATTTTAGCTTCGAAAAGCTTCTTTCGGCCAAGTCAATAGTTACAAGAATTGTTAATATTATTCTATAAACAATATATGCATTAGAAAAGAATCAATTTTTTTTTTACGTTGATTGAGTATTTCCATTAAATCATTATCTTTTCCCTGTATTTTTTCTCTTAACAATAACTACGACGAGAATATATATGCTTACTAACTAAGAATATCAACAATAACAAAAGTTCAAGAAAAATTATAAAATAAAGTTAGAATAATAAAATTTGAATCTCGAATTTGATAAGTTGATAGAATAATATTGAAATGGTCTTGTGTTTCTTCAATATAATGATTGTTTGTTGCACTTCTTAAGATTTTGTAGAAGACATATCAATCAATCTCTATAACGAGACATGAATTCCATCAACTAACTTATTATTTCACCAATATGTATTATTATCATCCAACTTACCATACATATTGACCCATCTCAGAATCTCACTTTTTAATAAATCAAAATGATAATTAATATACACAGATCATAATAATTATATCATGATTAAGAATATAAGTACATTTAATAGTTTAGAGAATATATTTTTGTCAGTCAGTCTAAAACAACTATCTCTACTTGGTCCCGTTCAATACATATAAATGTACAGCACAAGAAGTTGGAACTATACCGTTTCCATAATCAGGATAAATTACATAGAATCTTGTGCTACAATCGTACCGATGGCATGTCCAATATCCATTCTAGATTGTGAACAAAATTTTTTATACTTATAAGAACCGATGATTTAATTCTCTGTGTTTAAGCTAAAACTCTACACACTAAACCATCTACTATATAAGTAAATAGACACAATAAACGAATATATGATCTATTAAAACAAGGAAAATATTTATTCTATAATAAATATTATATCTTAACATATGGTTAATAGTATATATCCCAACGCTATCATGCATAAAATAGAATGTACATAATTTTTTTCCATAACTTATACATGTATTACATATATTTCAAATGATTTGTGATGTTTTGACTTCACACAAAGTTTAAGAAAATAAAGATGAATTTTGAATCTTATGGTGTTACAATAAAGATCTATCAAATGTATCAAAATATCTTTAATATATGATTTTAAACATGTCACGCAAACAATTAATACTGAATAGTTGTTGTTTGTAACAAATTTTAAAGTGACAAAAAATAAATTAAAATCACAAATAAAATATGAAGAAACATGATTTTATTGATCAAAATAGATTGCAGGTACAATTCTGTTGATCCCTTGATTCTACTCTCCTAGGATCTATGATTTATCCATGATTCGAGGGCCGTTAGTGGCGTATTTCTCGAACTAGGATGTTTCAGATTTGACTTCTCTATATGAATAATCCATCAATTTGTGGATTATTCGAGACATTGATCTCTTTATGGAATTTCTGAGATGTCGTTTAAGGGAATTTAGTATCCTTTATATAGGCATAAACTAGGGTTTAGGGTTGAGTAACCTCCAAGAATCCTAATTTGAGTTGATCACAATTTGTAGAGTCCCAAATCGAATTGAACGCATCTTTTAGAGTCCCACAAAATTTCAATGTCTACAAATGCCCCCTGCTTCAACGCTTGTCGGAGTGTAGACTTGATGAAACTCAAAGACGAGGCTTGAAGTACTCATTCTTCCACCTTTGCAGCTTCAAATTTTCAGATTTGATTTAAGAGAGAAGAGATGAAGGGCAGATTTGGTCCCAATGGGCGTGCCAATTTTGTTTGCAACAAAGTTTAAAGTGACAGAAAATAAATTAAAATCACAAATAAAATATGAAGAAACATGATTTTATTGATCAAAATAGATTGCAGGTATAATTCTGTTGATCCCTTGATTCTACTCTCCTATGATCTAGGATTTATCCATGATGCGAGGGCCGTTAGCGGCGTATTTCTCGAACTAGGATGATTTAGATTTGACCTCTCTACATGAATAATTCATCAATTTGCGGAGTATTTGAGATCTTGATCTCTTTATGGAATTTCCGAGATCCTTGTTAAGGGAATTTAGTACCATTTATATAGGCATAAACTAGGGTTTAAGGTTGAGTAGCCTCCAAGAATTCTAATCTAAATTGAACACAATTTGTAAAGTCCTAACTCGAATTGAACGCATCTTCTAGAGTCCCACAAAATTTCAATGTCTACCGTTGCTAAGTAAGAAAAGGAAGCTTTTAAAAAATAAATTAAAAAGAAAAGCAAGAAAAACAAATTAAAATTAGAGTATATATTAGGCACGGAGATTCCTAAATTACAAAAAAAAAAAAACATAGATTTTTATTTTTTATTTTATTTTATACTAAATAGAAGAATACTGCCAAATGGGATAAGTATATTGTATTAATTACGCAGGTAAACTTTAATACATAAATAATTTACCTCCTAACTAGCTACTAAATGGTTAAACCAATACATGTATTCGATATGTTTCAAATGATTTGTGATATTTTAACTTCACAAAAAGTTTAAGAAAATAAAGAAGAATTTTGAATCTTATGATCTTACATTAAAGATATATCAAAATGTCTTTAATTTTATGGTCTTAAACATGTCAAACATACCATTAATACTGAATAGTTGCTAAGTAAGATTTTTTTTTTTAAAAGAACAAATTAAAAAAAAAAAAGCAGGACAAACAAATTAAAAATGAAAGATCATATATTAGGCATGCAGATTCCTAAATTACAACAAAAAAAACGTATTGATTTTTTTTTTATACTATATAGAAGAATACTGCCAAATGTGATAAATATTGTATTAATTACGCATGTAAACTTTAATACATATATAATTTACCTCCGTTACCAAACAATTAAACCAATAACATTCAATAATATTTTAAAAGAAAAATCATGAAACCACTCTCCAATTTTCAATAGAATATTTAACACCATATAGACTGAAATACTTTTTTAAGCTCACAATTGGGAGATGCAGACCTAAAATTTTTATTTTATATGTTCATGATTTGCTACTTTATTCATAATTTCTTTAATCAATCTTTAGTTTGTGTTTTAGAACATATTGTTTGTACTTACTGGTGCACAAATCACGTTTCATTTTACGAGAATCTATTTATTTGTGCCAAACACACAATAACAATAAAACTTTTGAAGAGTACAATCAAAATTTCAAACACAAAGAAATTTGAAGTCTACACATTATTATGCTCATATATATTTATATATATGTGTGTTGGTGAAATACAGATGACTTGCTATCTATATTATATGATACTATAATATATACATGTATAAACTATACTTCCTGCGTTCGGTATTATTTGTCATAGTTTCTATTTTTAGAGTCAAACTATAAAAACTTTGACTAACAATTTAAAATATATTTTTTTATCATATTAATATGAAAAAATTGCAATTTATATTACTTTTCATATAGTTTTAGAATATCTATTTTTTTATTTAAAATATTAAATTAATGTGATCTAATTTAACTTTGAAAATTAATCAAATTAACTTTTAAAAAACGCAAAATAACAATTTATATCGAACGGAAGGAGTAATATATAGTAATAAATGAACAGAGAGGAAACGTATAGTTGAATTAATGAAATTAAATGAACTTTCTTAAGGTCGTCTCCTAACATGTGCGAAGCCCGAGCTATGGCGACTGAATCTCCAACTTTTATTCACATTATTATATTATCCCCTCTCCTACTTTTTAGCTATCGTCCTTACTAAAATAATTGATTCAAAAAAGTATTATTCTATAAAATTAAGATACTTTCTCCGTTTAAAAAAGAATGACATAATTTGACTTGGAACAGAGTTTGAGAAAAGAAAGAAAGAAGAATTTTTAATCTTGTGGTTTTAAATTAAAGTTATGTCAAATGTATCAAACTGCTCTTAAATCTTGTGGTCTTAAACATGTCACGTGGAAAGTAAAAGTTAAAGTATTGCCTAAAAAGGAAAGGTGTCATTATTTTTTAAATAGACTAAAAAGGAAATAGAGATATTCTTTTAAAACGGATGGAGTATTTATTTTAGCTAGTTTTCATATTAATTTTCATTCAATAAATATGAGGAGTAATTAATCCATTGAAAAAAAAAGAAGAATTAACTTAGTCGAATTATCTTTTTAGTTAATATTTTTTTTGAACAAACATACCAAAGAAAAAACATGACAAGTAAAATAAAAAGAAACAAGTATCGAAAACACCCTTAAACTTGACGTAAATTATTAGCTTCATATTTAAAACTATTGACAACATTAACAACATCTTCTACTTGACTAACTAAATTTAATTAGATACACCTTCAGTCTACCAAATGACATAGCAAGTGGTCTCACACGAGCATGAAGTCTTAGTAAAAAGCTGAGAGAAGTAGTGTACTTGGCGAGAATTCAGGGGTGTGTTAATTTCCCTCGCATGTTCAGTTAGTCAAGTAAAAGAGATGTTTTTAATTAAGACTGTCAATAACTCAAATATACACTAATAATTTATCGAGTTTATGAATATTTTCGATACTTCTATCTAAGATAAATGGAAAGAAATACATGGAAAAAAACCCTAAACCTAAACCTTGACCCGTGGATCCTACTTTTATTAAAAAAATATTAAACCTTGTTAATAATTCATAATTAAATATGGTGCGTCCAAATGAGTTTGCGAATCCCGAGGAGGTTTTGTAGCTGTTTTTCGCTATAGTTTGCTTTAGAAACAATCAAACGTCCCGTTATTTATTTCATTGGGATCATTTACGTATTTATTTATTTGTGCAAAAGTGCATGGCAAGTCTCCAAAATTGAAATTGAACCCGGAATTCATGCACTATACTACTGATAAAGTTGATGCAAATATTGAAATTATTCGAGGATCAAATTGAAAGTCGGTTTTCTCTCCATTATTTAATTGATCTTATCCGTCAATATTAAAGTTACTTTTTTTATAGTTAAAAAATAATTTATAATCATATAAATACTTAATATTTGTATTAGATTATAATTTTTTTTCAAAAAAAATAGTATTACATGTGTCTAATCAAATTGTATCATATAATGTGAGAACGAAAAACTAAAGTAATATATATGGAGTAATTCATTTGTCTAATTTTATTAGGTGAACAAAGTTAATATTCAGTGAAATGGTGGCTCAAACTTATATACTCTACTAAATGGACTAGCCAACCAAATGCGTGCAATTAGTTGGAAAATTAACCAGTATTCATAATTCATGCATATATAAAATAAAAAATCCTATGTATATATAAAATAAAAAATCATAGTATATATATATCCCTAGAATATTTTCTATATATTGCTTCTTGTGCTCCTAATAACAGTAGCTAGAGCTAGCTGGCAAATTAAATTCCATGCAAATGATTGAATTTTTTTTCTCAAGGTATAAGAGAGACCTACCCATGTATAGAAATTGTTGCGTAAAATCACGTTTGCAACTTGATACAAGTGAAATAAGGACTGTCGCCTTATATGCATGCCCGTGCGCATACACAAATTTAATTTCGAGGTGATTTTTGCAAAAATTTACTGTATAATTAGCAGGTACAACAATATTTGAAAGTTAAAACCTCAAGCTGAATTTTAAACTGACCCAATTTTTAGTCTAGAGTTATAGGGATATATTCAAAATCCATATATATAAAATAAATACCTTATATGTAGTGTGTAATTCTTTTTATGAAAAAATTACTTGGGTTAATACCTTTTAATAAAAAATACTAATTCTAATTCCAAACTCATAAAATCAAAATTCTAATTCCGCATAAAATTAAAAAAAAATATTTGAATCCCCACATATGTTGTCCTATATTCTACATTCACTAACTTGCAATTTACTTAATCTTTAAGAGTTTGCGCGGGCGGCGTTAACGGCCGTCAACTTTCCCTCCTCACATGAATTTCAGCCTACCTGATCGTTGACATTATAATACAGTTGGAGGAAAAAAAATAAATATATATATATATATAAGGGCATTTCAATCAAAATTAAGAAAGGTTGAGCAAGTGAAATACACAATCTTAAAGAGAAGAAGCTAAGATCGATCGCTGAGTTTCAGTATATGGCATCATCGTCTAATGGTGGTGTTCCGCCGGGGTTTCGATTTCATCCAACAGAGGAAGAGCTTCTTCATTATTACTTGAAGAAGAAGCTTTCATTTCATAAGTTTGATATGGAGGTTATCAGAGAAATTGACTTGAATAAAATTGAGCCATGGGAATTACAAGGTACTCCCTCTGTCCACGATTATTTGTCATGATTTTTATTTTTAGAGTCAAACTATAAGAACTATGACTAAGATGTATTTTTTTCATCATATTGTTATGCAAAAATATTGCAATTTATAGTACTTTTCATATAGTTTTTTAATATCTAGATTTTTTGTTTAAAATATTATATTAATGTAATCGAATTTAACTTTGAAAATTAGTCATATTGAATTTCGAAAAGCGCAACATAACAAATAAAAATAGACGGAGAGAGTACATATTAGCTATAAGAATTTTGTCGTTGTTGAATAATAGAATTTTTCAATAATTCATCGCTAAATCTATTTATATTGATGTTAATTATTATTAGCTAGCTACATAATTTATCCGTCTCTAAAGTAAATTTTCTATTAGTTATTATTCAAAAAAATTGATTAGTTTAACACAAACTGATTCTCACCAAATAAATTATTTATTACTATTAGATAGTTTATATTCTTGGGTAATTAACTAAAACTAAATTAAACTGATAAAATATACAATCTCTCTTATTTAAAAGGTTTAAGTACTCATAAAAAAACTATAGTTTTATTTATTTAATCAAGGAAAAAAAAATATATCTCCGATACCTTCCGTCATACTTTTGAAACATTGGTCCCCTGCTATAAAAAAACTAGAGCATACATATATATCCCTTCATACTAACGGACATACACATGTTATAATCCTATCAATCGACCCAACATTTATTAAATATCGGATCGACGGATAAGATCGTGCACCACGTGTCCCTATTTAGTGTTCCGTTAGAGTGAAGGACATATATGGTCTAGCTAGTTTTTGGACGACATGAGCTAGCACGCACCAATATCCCAAAAGTATAACAGAGGGTATATATTTACGATAGTTTCCTTTAATTAATTATATTATCGATATCGTACATGAATTATATGGTTATTTATGTGTTTGATATATATTTCAGAGAGATGTAATATTGGATCGACGCCGCAGAATGAGTGGTACTTTTTCAGCCATAAGGATAGGAAGTATCCAACAGGTTCAAGGACAAACAGGGCAACAAATGCTGGGTTTTGGAAGGCAACAGGGAGGGACAAATGCATAAGAAACAGCTTCAAGAAAATTGGTATGAGGAAAACACTTGTATTTTATAGAGGAAGAGCTCCACATGGACAAAAAACGGATTGGATTATGCATGAGTATAGACTTGAAGAAGCTGAACAAAATCAAACAGTAAGTTCCTCCTAAAAAAAAATATGAAATTTATCGGTAACTTTTAACTGAGTTGTGTTTAAATAACTCATAATTAAATATTTTTTTTAAATAATCAATACCTAAATAAAATTAGTACGAAAATTTTATTGTTTAGCTATGAAACTTTGTCCATCGCTCTTTTCCTTTGTTTCCTCTCATCATCAAGGGAAACAAAAAGAAGAGGAGTTCCCTTTATTAATTAATTTAAAGAAAAGAAATTAAGGTTACCAAAGCAAGCATGCATACATGGCATATGTATATTATTATATTATAAGTTATAAAAGAAAAGGCTTAATACATGATTAACCTAGCTCATAAATTTATCCACATGTTTCATCGAGACACTAAAATTAAGCCATGTATATCTCCAGTTTTAATAAATTGTATTTAGTTTAAATATCGAAATGAAATATTGTGACAAATTTTTAGAGCTAACTCTCTCTCTATATATTTTAAGTTGGTTGAAGTCTTACACGTCAATTGCATATATACATGTCTGGAAGCTAGTCAAAGTAATCAAATGATCCTTATAATAATATGATTAATTAATTAGTGAATAATTTCCTCACGATGGACTTTCTTGCCACAAAATCTTTGACTGTCAGGTATTCCCAGCTTGCATGCATGCTTCTAGGACAAGAGGCTGATAAATAAAAAACTTATATTTTTAATACAAGTAATTGAACATCCTATTCTAAAAAGATATATGGACCAAATTCTTTTTTAAAATGATGGCAGTGGTAGAATTCATTCAAATCCACTATTTATATATGTTCTATTCTAATTATAAAAGTGTGTACTCAGAAAAATCATTTTTTTATTTGCTTAATTTTATTATTATGTCTTAACGAGAATATCATTCCAAGAAAGTGTATATATACACACGTGTCTCTTCATGAGCTATCTGATCTTGTAAAATATAAATTTCATAACTAATTTCATATTTTCTCATAGTAGTCGCGCATATATTATATCTTTGACTATATATGTACTTTTCAAATGTGTGTAGGAGGATGGGTGGGTGATTTGTAGGGTATTCAAGAAGAAAAACCTATTCAAAATAACTGGAAATGAGGCAGCTTCATCAAGCCATCACCACCACCACCAACCAACCAACAACTTCACACACAAAGACAATAATCATGATCATAGCCCATATCTACTACACCAATTACCAGTACAACACCATGACTTAAACTATTCCCAAATCCCAGTTGCTACTACTACTCTCGCGCCACACGAATACTATTCACACAACAACAACAACATTGAAGTAGCACAAAACTTGATCAAGTCAACATCACTGGGATATCATCATCATCATCATCATCCTCATGAATTCTCATCATCAGGCGCTGATCAATCAGCGCCTTGTGAGTCTGGATTAGAAGTAGCAAGCAGTAATGATCATCAATGGGGAATTAATATTGATTCATCTAAAGTTGCATTAGGGATGGGATTTGAATCTAATCAAATCAATCATCAACTTCCTATGCGTGGAGAAATGGACTTTTGGAGTTATGGAAAATAATACACACACACATGACACAAGACACAACTATTAGTAGTAATTCTTTGTAATAATATATATTCACATTGAAAAGACATATATATATATCACTTAATTAATTATATATACTTAGTTTGTTGCTGTACTATATATATATATTATATTGAATGTATTAATTCGATCGGGGGGAAATGTATGATTGTATGTCCTCCTTATTTTATGTTAGTGATTTATATATTGGAATGTAAATTTTCTTAAACATGATCAATTTTGTGATTTGAGAAAATCAAGCTAAATATCGTCTCTTACTACAACAAAAATGATTTATAATGGTAATTAATTTACGATAATAGTTTAATTGATGTTTTTCTAGGTAATTAACCCTTTTGGTAAATGTTTTTAAAGTCTATAGCGACATTGAATTTAATGACATTTAACTAATGTCGAAAAAAACTTTAATACCTATTGTTAATGTGCATATTTATTGGCGCTAAAAGTTATTTTTTTATCGTAGTCATGTCTTGACATTATGTTTTCAAAAGACAGCTACATTAGGAGTGTGTTTGGTATGAAGGAAAACATTTTCTGGAAAATGTTTTTCAATTTTCCCTTGTTTGGTTGGGACAAAAATTTTGGAAAATGTTTTTCAAATCAACTCATTTTCCTCAAAATTAAGGAAAATGACTTCCCTTCAAAAATTAAGGAAAACATTTTCCAAAACTCTCCTCCAATTTCAAATTATATTTTTTTTGGGGGGAAAACATCAATTTAAAAAAATATTTTCAATTTCAAAATTTTATTTTTTCACCCGATCCTTGAACCCCCCCCCCAAAAAAAAAAAAAAAAAATTAAAAAAAATATTTTCAACTTCAAAT
>CM040623.1:80125749-80149664 GCA_022817965.1 Solanum lycopersicoides
AAAAATAAATTCTTAGTCTATATTGGTGTAATGTCTTCTCTCCTTAGTGAGAAAAAATCTGATAGCTAATAAATCCTTTCACCTTATTTCCAACGTCATCAAGTTTGACTAATTCAACGATCTCCTCTCTCTTACAATGTACATCTGGCACTATAATTGTAGCCCTTCCTACCACTTTTTCACCCGTAGAAGTTCCTGGATCTTTATAGCAATTTTCGCGAACCACCGTCAACTTTAATTCCTTATTAACAGGAGACTCTTTAAAACATATTTCAATTATATCATTCCACATTGGCGCTGTTGTCCCTATTCCCCTTCTGGTCTTGAATTCTCTTCCGTTCTCATCGTTCACGATCACACGATAAGTATTGCTGATAGAATATGGGAAAGTATCGTTCACTAGAGAAATACTCCAAGCTTTTTGTATTAAAAGCTTCATTACGTACACTTCTTCCCAATTGTTGTTAAAATTGTACATTGATCTCCTTGAACGGTTGAAATTTCTTAGTGAAAAATCCATTAAACAAGAGACTAGAGACGAGGTGAATCTTGTTTAGGTCTTTAATTGTATATATAGTATGGACTCTTAAATACAAGGTGATATTTATGTACTCTAACTTTGGATGTACGCAAGTAGATACTTAAATTTGTATAAAATTGAACAAATAGATACATTCGTCCTACATGACAATTTGTGTCCTACGTGGTGTCCTGCCAAGTAGGACACAAGTTGAATTTTATACAAATTTAAATTTTTACTTATGTACCCCAAAGTTAAAGGATGCAGATGTCAGTTGAATCTAAAATTTATTTATATATTGTGCATAAATAAAAAAAAAGGTTTTAGTTTTCGTAGTTTTAGTCCAACTACAAATCAATTAAGGTAAGCTACTAGGCTAGCATTTAAAAGAAGTTGGAAAAAGAAAAAGAAATATATGTGTGGGGAATTAAATAGAGCTCTAGAAATACCAAAACTAAATATAAGTTCAACAATAAAGTGATATTTATTAAAACGAAAATATAGGGAGAGTATAATATAAATATTAAATAATTTAATTTGTCAACTCATTTATAATTTGAATAAAAAAAAAATTCTACAAAAAATCTTTGATATAATTTTTAAGCAACACGATTTATTCAAATGACCTTGTATAGCGATTTTTTCGTGTTATATTTAAGTGATACAACAAGGTCTTAACTTTTTTATTTTTTATTTTTTTGGAAGAAGAAATTGAGATTTATGGTAATAAGGTTTATTCTGTTTATAATTAGCATATACCCACCCCACCCTCACCCACCCCATTTATTTATTTTTAATATTTTTTTTTGTTTCTTGAGTAATATTTTAAATCAAGGTTTAACATGGCCAGCTGTCTACAGATTTCTTGTATTTTTTTTGTACTATATAGTATATTATTAGTATACGTTTTATCACCATGTTTGTTTATTGAGTTATATTTATTATTATTACTTGAAGAGAATGGACACTTATAAATTGGAAGTCAAACAAATTAAAATTATTTGTAGTTAATTTCATCAAAACCTAATTTACCGTCTATGAGGTTAAAAGATTACAACAACATATTCATACTTAGTGTAATTTCACATTTAAAGAAGGTATAATATACACTGATCTCATTCATAGTAAAGAGATTGTTTTCTAAAAGAAACTCAGATCAAAAGAAAAGTATTCAAAAGAAGAAAAAAAAAATACAAAATAAATGAAAAAATAAATATCAATACACATCAAAAGAAAAACTTTGCGATAAAATATTACTATCGCTAAAAGGACGAGGAGAGGAGGAGGTTTATCCACTCCCTCTCCTCCTAACAAAACGGATAACACTCAATTATCTATTAACTTTTGTAGTATGAATATTAAAAAAAAAAAAAGGGGGCTTCTTATTTGTTATTTTTATCTATTTGTCTAAACCGAGAATTCTCCTAACAAAACTAAACACATTATTAAACTAATAGTAAATGTAAATAGATAAAAAACTAATTGGCATGTTGAATGTTAATGAGATGCTAAAACTCGAGAATGTGTAAGTTTCTGAAAAGAAAAAGATAATCATAAATTATAATGGATAAATATTAAAATAGATGTTGATCACGTTGTGGATTTTGACTCACACTTAATTCTTTTGCAATTTGCAATAACAAATTCAACTAATTAAGAAAATCAATTTTAGAATACTAAGTCTCTTTTTTTTTTTTGGTTAAATTAAATAATACTAAATTGCGATACATATTAAACAATGTTAAGTCGCCACATATAACCGTAGACGCAAGATGAAACCTTCCCTATGTCCATTATTTTTTCAAATTTGAAAAAATGTTACTAGTAGTTTCCCTTCATCTTTTAATTAACTTTAAAATCTTTTAGTGCTTATCCTTTGAATTTTTAAAATTATTTATATATAGAAGATCAATTAAAAATAATAGATTTCCTGGATCTAGGTGCGTAAAACGGTAGATTTGGTTTGAAGTTTATGAGTTTGAGACTTAAGTCTTTTGAATTAATAATTTGTACATATTCCATAAAATATTAGATGCAAGAATGCCTTATTGTGGAGGTGTATAGGTTGGTTATGGATGATTACAAGAGACGTATATAAAGACAGTTAAGCCGAAGAGGTATTGAGGAGAGGTAATTAAACATGATTTGACGCGACTTTAGCTTCTTATCGAGTACATAAGCTTAAATACGAGGTTACAGAGATCAAGGCACGAATTAGGATAGAGAGTTAATTAGACAGTTGAGACTTGAGTGTTGTCTCGCTTAGCTTATACTTTCTCATGTTTTCTTCAGTTTTTTTATCTTGACTTCTTCACTCTCGCCCCGTTTTTTCCCGAACTGTTGTGTAATGTTTTTATTTGACTGGAGGATCTATCGAAATGTGAAAACAACCTATCTGGATATGAGTAAAATTTGCGTACACACTATCCCCCTCAAATTCGCTTATGGAGTTACATTAAATATGTTTTTATTGTAAATATTCAATAAACTATTAGTACAACTATAAAAATTGAACAAAAATTACTAAATCCAACAAACTCGTAAATCGTAAATCTCGTCATACATAAACTATAAGTACGAAACCAACATAACATCTAATTCTTTTGTTTTTCTATTCAGTGTTCAGGAAGTCATTTACTTAAGACTCATGCATTGTAGAGTCCATTTCTGAAAACGACATTCTCAACCGGACTTTTTCCATACCGAAGGCTCTAATTCCAACAAAGGCCACTACATGCATGTAGGTATATAGCCTCTAATTCTAACAAAGGCCAATACATGTATATACCTTTACCCCTTTTCATACATAACCTCTAATTATGTGTTGGGTATTTTGGAAGCATATTCTGTTTTTTTTGTTAGTTCTTTTTGGGAAACCCTAACCTCAGAAGGCAAAATTGGAAAGGACAAGGGTCACTAAAGGGAGTTATATACATGTTTGGCCTTTTGTGAAAATAAAATTATAGAAATATTATATATTTAATTTATTGTTCTTAAATTCACGGTAGATTATATTATGGATGTGTATATTTGATTAAGTCAACCAAATCTAGTATGATATTTCATAATTAATACTAAAGTTTATCTTGTTTGCAGATATAAGTCAATATTCCAATGCAACGACCAGAGTTAATACAAATCTTAAAGTATAATTGACGTGCTAGCTGTATATGGAACATTTTTGAATTTTATATGTATTCTAACAATAAAATGTTAGAAATTGCAGTCAATTTATGACGATTTTTATCGAAAATTCTTTCTGATTTGATGAACTTTTTATTAGAAAAATTCTAAAATTCTCATAAACGATTGTAATTAACTTTTTAATAGTGATAAAACGAAATCAATAGAAGAAATAGAACTTCATGATCTAAGTATAGAAATTCGTGTAGAAATCTCACGTCTAAGTATTGGAGAAATCAAGGATTGTATTGATGTACAAGCTTCTTATATAGGAGAAAATTGTAGAGTTCTAAGTTAACTATACTTAAAGGAACAACCCAACCTTTTGTTTGAAGCTTTGCCAGGAAGCTTCTACTTGTTGAAGCTTTGTTTCCCTAATTCCGAAACACAACAATAAACTTGCCACTATAGTCTAGGAAAAAGCTTATCTTTGATAAGTGGTTATAGGGGAGTTCAGAAAGGACCTGATCGTAGATAGCTAGAGACTTCAACTTGTGCGGGGGTAGGGGCGGATGTAGCCAAGTGGATCAAGACAGTGGATTATACCTATTACTACTTTAATAATTATAATAATACAATTATAAATAATTTAAATTCTAATTGTACTATGATTTAAATAGTAGTCCTAGTCGTAATATAATCCTAATCGACTTCAACTAGAATAATAAGTAGCAGCCTAGTCGATCTAATAGTCTAATAATCCTAGTGTAACTCAAATTCTACAGCAGTGCTGTAAACTCGTCAGCCAACTTCGTTGTACCTGTTCCTTTGAGATGTTCCAATCGTCAGCTTCCTTCTTCATCAACACTTGCTGCAGACACGTCAGTCAGCTGCATTGAACCTGTTCCTTTGACATATTCTAATCATAAGCTTCCTTCTTCTTCAACTCTAAGTACAAATATGGTATTTTAAATTTGGCTTGTTTTTTTATTATTCTTAAATTAAAATAGATTATCGATATCTATATATTTGAACTAGTCAACTAATTAATATGGAATACTATGATACACATTTTATAATTAACCATATTACGTTTATCTGTTTTTCTACCAATAAAGTCATTCCAATGCAACGTGGAGCACGAAACTCCGAGCAAAAACAAATAATAAGTCCCTTTCCATCAAGATATCACAACATATTAATTACAATGAAGATATTTTAGATTCATTTTTTATCTTTATAAAAAGATTATCTACCTATCAATTCAGGATGCATTGGATATTTAGAAGAGTTATAATAACTATAACAAAACTAATCTTTATTGGTAATAAATTTTTAATTGCTGCTAAATATATTTTCAACGACAATTAACACTCTTTATATATGTTTCTAAAGTTTTTAGCGACATTAAATCTAATCACATGCTAATAAACTTTAGATTTTTTATTAATATATTTATTTATTATCGTTAAAAGTTATTTTTATTGTAATGAATAATAATGAGACAGTGAGGATTCGAAACATTTTTCAATAGAAAATTAAACGAAGTAATAAAGTAAGAAATACATTTTAGACATATATAATTCAATCTTTAAAGGTTTTTTAGAAATGACTGACTTTGCCATCGACCAAAGTGTACAAAATGGTTAAGAATATAATTCAACAAGGATATAAAAGCAATATAATGAAAAAACATAATACACAATTTTACGTGGAAACCTTAGAGGAAAAGAAAATTTATGATCAGGTCACTAACTCTTATTCATTAGTTCTGAATGAAAGATGATACAAGATTATAAATATACTAATTCAATTGAGTTTATATAATAAGCTGTGAAATATTAAAGAAAATCATGCATTGTCTTATTAGAAATATTAAATTTTCATAATGTGAACTCCTATCTCAATCGTGTGGGAAAATATCCTAACTAAGGTCTAATTCCCACCTAACAAATAATTAACCTTCATATTTGTTAAGATATTTTCCATGCATCAATTAGTTTATACATTGTAGATGTCTTAATTGAAGATCAATATTTTGTAATTTGTAATAATTTTTTAAATTTACAAGGGACCATTAACCTACATTCTATTCTCAAACAAATGTACAATAGAGGGGAAAAAGACAAGTTATTAAAGGATAAGTATAACAACCACCCTTTTTAATTTGGAATAAGTAAATAAGTAAAATGTGGACAACTTGTGTATGAACTTGATCTTAATTAAATAAAACTTTTTGCTAATTAATAGTTTTTGGCTAATTGACACATTAATTAATCTTACAGTTTGACCATGGTGAGTGGTAAAACATATCTAGAAGAGAAAATCTTGCTTGGATTTATATGACTATATTATTTAAATAAATAAATTGTTTGAGAATGTAATTAATAGTAATTTGGGCGATCATATTTGATCATACGTACGTGGATTATAATTACATGTTTGAAAAGATAGTCTTATCAATATCCATTTATTCAGAAATTAAAAATTGAAAATTTAAGTTCGGAGGTTGAATTAAAAGAAAAATTATATGAATCGAAAAATAGATAAATGAGTTTCATAATTACGTTCTAAATTATAGTAATTGGTAACTATTTATAAATTTTTTGACGGTTCAAATTCATTTGTAGGAACTAAATTTAATGAATAAGTAAAGTTTATAAAGTATTTAAATTTTAATTGCCTTATAAATAATTTTTATCATACATTTTTGGAATTGAAATCATGAATGTGATACTTTTACATTTTAGACCTAGACTTTGCATACCCCAACTATAGATCTTTATATTTGAAATTATATAGAGTTTGATTGCAATTCATATACAAACATGATAGTAATTTGAAGTTATGCTACGACAAAGCCTAACTTCATACCAGAAATTTAGAAAGTTAGGTTCTTTTATTTTATAAAAGAAAAATAGAAGAAAAATAATTGAAACTAAAACTCTTTAAAGATTATAGTGAAATTAGAAAACATAGAAATCAAAACTCTTTTTGGATAAATACATAGAAAATTCATAAATACATCAAACAATTTATACATTTAAGCCATCCCAAACAAGTACTTGTAAGAAGGAGAAACAAACCATACAAGGTTTGAAGTTTCTCCCTCGTTAAATTTTAAGTAGTTGCTAAAATCAAATTATTCATATTTAAAAATCAGATTTTAAGTTCTATACTGATAAATTTAGGAACTCCTAAAATTACAAATCCAATATTTTAAAAAGTTTTACTAATAAATATTTTTTGGGCCATCTAATAAAAAAAATCATATTTACATGGTGTTTACTTCTTCTATTACCAAAATCATACCAAATTAATTTGATATGATACCAAATTAAACCCAAAACTTCTACTTCTTTTATTTCATATTAGCTGAATTTGCGAGATAATATATACTTATTAAAATAATAATTCAAGAACACAATTTAAACAATATGCAAATCCTTCATGGTCATCCCACTTTGTTGATTCTTTTGAAAGAAACACCTAAATGGACTTAAAAATTGAAGTCGAAGGATTAAAATGGATCAATATTGTTGAGTTGGAGTGTCAAAATGAAATTTAGAAACAAATTTAAGAGTCTGCATATGTGTCTGATCTTTTCATTATTATACTGTGTGAAATCATACATATAACTTTGTAAGTATTCTAAAAAATATCAAAAAAAAAATTATTAAAAGAAAGCACAAAACATGGAGAAAAAAAATTCAAATATCCATCTTAAACATTGAATAATTTAATTATTTTAAATGATAAAAAAATCTTTAATTTTAGTTATAAAATATCATAAAAAAAATATTATCTAATTGAAATTTTTGATACCATACCATACCGACCCGATGATCAACCTAAATTTTGGGAAGGAAAATGCTTAATTTTTGTCCATGTAAGTAATAAGGCCCCACATATTACTACTTCCCAGTTTCCAATTCCAGATTTTCTTGCATTTAACTAGGACTCTCACCTTCTATATAAATGCCCAAATCGTTTCAACAAATCGTCCAAATCCATCTCTCCTCTTCTTTATCCTGTTTTTTTCTTCTATGTTCTTACCAAAGATTCCATTTTTTTTATGTGGGTGTTGTCCAAATTGAATCATATTAACCGCCATTGTTGTTGATTGCGATGTCTCTTACTGGAAAAGGCTACTCAGATCCACATCAAGAAAGCAGTAATAATTATCATAATGCTTCATCTAATTGTTGCTCAGAAGCTTTAGCTCAATTGAAGCTTTATCAAGCTTTCATCTTTTCAGTCCCTATTTTGTTTGCTTTTATACTTTTACTGTTATTCTACTTATTTTATCTTCGTCGTCAGAGAGTCGATTGGTCCTCACTGCGGATGAGGACATCTACATTTCACACTGCTAATGAAGCTGATGAACTCTCAAGGGTATGTTAAAAAAAAAAGGAACTTTTTTAATTTTTTTTTTTTTAAAGATTTAAAATCTTATTGTTTTTGGGGTTTTGTTGATTGTGGTTTTTACCAGTGTGAAATGGGATTGAAGAAGGAAGTGAGGGAGATGTTGCCTATTATTGTCTTCAAGGAGAGTTTTTCTGTCAAAGATACTCAGTAAGTTTTGCCTCTTTTTAATTTTTCTTATGTAATGAATCTAACAGATCTGAAATTTAGAGTAATGGGTTATCATAAATGCAATTTATGATCTTTCTAAGTTGGTAGGATGATGGAATGAGTTGAATTTATATGCAGAACTGAGTATTCATATAGTAGACCCCGACCCAGATCCTGATCCTGATCCTAACCTGTTTGGGACTGAGGCGTAGTTGTTGTTGTTGTTGTATACACCTTTTAAGTTTTTTTTTTTTTTGCATATGTATACATGGTTCGAGCCGACATTAGTGAGATGGCTAAATTGATTTCTCGGCTTCTTGGAGTCGACATAAATATGTGATGCAATGTTGTTTGATTTTTCAATACAACCTGTAGTAGATTAGATGTAGAATCCAGCCTGCAATTGTGGTTGATTGGGAATATAGATTGTTCTCTTTCAGAGTTTCGTGGGAGGTGTTAGACTGTTAGCTCATATTCTCCGAGAAATAGCTGGTTGAGGATCATAAATTACAATATATCATACATGTGTAATAAGGGTAAAGGGGTGTATGTAGCATCAGTATTAGAGTCTCAATTTGTAATAAATGCCAACGGATATCACTAGATCTTACATCTCCCAAATCAATGAGCCCCTTTCCTATTTGGTCTATTTGTATGAGAAGTGAGCTATGTTAAGTTCATGAGTGTCATGGCATAGGGGGATTCAGGTATGATCTTATCTAAAAGTAAAAACAACTAGTCAGACATAAAGGATTCAAGATTTGAACTTTATGGATTTGAGTTTGAGATTCTACCTTAACTCTTTGATTTATGGGGTTTGGCATCAGCTATTTGTACTTATTGAGTGAAATATATTAACACATATACAGGGTTCGAGCCTAAACTACTCTGTCAAAGGATTAAGCCATAATGTCTTGTTACACTATTTGCTCAATCTACACATCTTCAGTTTTTTAGCCTGGAAAAGTTTTCTAAATCCATGGTAGTGATATTAGACACATCTGTGATGTAGAAATTCAGAATGTAATATTGAGATATGAATGAAACCTCAGACTTTTAGATACATGAAAAAATACCATTAGTATCCAAATTCTATTTCAAAGATCTGCAGATATAGAAATACAGAATGTAATCTTGAGATATGAATGACCCTCACAATTTTTAGATACATGAAAACATACCATTTGAATCCAAATTCTATTTCAAAGATCTGCTAGAATGATACATCTCAAACTCCTCGGACTTCTTGAGCCATTATACTTCTCACACTGAAGGTGTATTTGGAAAAAAAAGTACCATAAATATTTCCCATCAATAATTAGTGATTTCAGTAGATTTTGCACAACAGCGATATGTGTATTCTCAGATAGTTGAAAATTTGTGGAAATATGTAAGTGATCCTCGATGAATATCATTGCTGGTTCTAAAAAAAAATATAGCTAAAAGAAGTCAATCTATCATCATGTAAAAATAGGACCGCGTCCGTTAAAAATTAAAATGCACCATAATGAATAACCTTTCATATTTCTGAGATTTGGTTCTAGACATTTGCTGCTTCAACCTTCATGTTCTTGTACTTGCAGCATATTTCTTTTTTGGTCCTTAAAACCAGGATATCCCCACACCTTTAGTAATTCTGATGGTGGTTTCTGTAGCAACTAGCAATTGTTGCTGGGAAATGCAACACTGTTTTCTTTAATATTATAAAATTCAAGCCCATATTGGAGATAACAGAAAACAGCTATTTATTTTTGGACATTAAGAAATGTCAGTTTGAAATTCTTCTTATTGACAAACTCTTTCAAGGTATGATCTATAATTGCGCATCAATTTGCAAAGTTTTTTCTTATTTTTAAATTTGTCATCACCTTAGGCATGGTACCATTGGTGTAAGGTACTGGCAATACCGCTTCTTAGTCCATTCATCAATTTGCAAAATACCAATAGAAGAGGGGAACATAGGACCTTGCCTCCAAAAGACCTACACAAGCCAGTTACATACAGTCTTCAAAAAAGAAAGAAACTTATCTATACAAGAACTCTTTCATTACCAACTTATTTACATCAACTTACAAAAATGTAAGCCTTGTCAAACCTTCTCCTTATCCTAGGCAATTGCTACTTATCAAGTTGAAATGTCCCTTCATTCTTTCAGAAGACTTGAAAAGAGTAATAGTAGGGTACTATATCCATTCGAAGAGGCCAATTTGGCAAGAAGATCAACTACTTGATTAGCTTCTCTTAATTGAACTTTCTTCTCTAATTTAGTTCGTTTGTTTACAAGCAATGACGAATGAAATAAATGTTTTATATTAGATTTACATATTGTGAAGAAAACAGAAGGTTTAACAGACATGCATCCTAGAGACTAAACTCAAATATTTAAACATTTGTTTTCTAATGAAGTTTGATCTTTCTCGGACAGGTGTTCAGTGTGCTTAGGGGATTACCTAGCAGATGATAAGCTTCAACAAATACCTGCTTGCGGGCACACATTTCACATGGTTTGCATTGACCACTGGCTAGCCGCCCACAATACCTGCCCCCTCTGCCGCCAATCAATCCTTGCTCCAACTAACGCTTGCACTAAAATACCTGATACGAGCTCAGAAACTACTGAGAGTACTTCTAGTGAACAAGAAGCCGATGAAACATCTCACCAGAGCAGCTCTGAGTGTTGTGGGGATTCTCAAGTAGGTCAATCAAATTCAGAGCCAGAAACCAGAGAAGAAGCGGAACACAGATTGTCTAATGAAGAAGAAAGTGATAATGTTGACCACGACAGCGTCTCAAGAAATAGAAGTTATGACACTACGCAGGAGCCAGAAGAAACGGAACACAGATTGTCTAATGAAGAAGAAAGTGATAACGTTGACCACGACAGCATCTCAAGAAATAGGAGCCATGACACTACACTGGAGCCAAGTGATTCAGTCTGATGTTCCTAAGTTAAGGAAGATAAAAATACTAGCCAAACACTGGCTAGATGTGATGCAGCTTGATGCATGTTAGGTGACACAATAGGGATGAGACTGCAGGATGAATATGACAGCATGAGCTTGCCCCTTTGTTCGGATTCCAAAATACCCGTCTTTCTGAGATCAAAGTTCATTGCCAGGCTCATGAAGTTTCAACTTCTCTCAGGAAATGGGAAGCAGAACGACTCGCTTAGCCATACGAGGTTAAGGCTTGTATCATTTCGCCGTCTGGGATAAGAAGAAGCTCAAACAATCATTAGGCAAGTATACAGATTGTTGAAGTATCCGCAGAGTTGTACCATGTAACCTTTCTGAGTCATAAAGGTGTATAGTAATCTTTAATAGAGTTGTACCTCATAATACTATGTTGTGCTTAGGCGTAGAGGAGAGCAATTTTAAGTTTATGGATTCATGATTCTTGTACTTTAAAGTTACTCTGTTCTAAATTAACAATTTATACTACGGGTGTCAAATGGGCGGGTTGGGTTGAAATTGGAAATATTAAAATGGGTTCAATAAAAATCGGGTTGGATCTTGACCCACCCAAGTTTACTTTGGGTTCAAATGGGTTGGGCTCAAATGGGCTAAAAAACGGGTTGGGTCTTGACCCGTCCAATTTGACCCGATTAATCTCAATAATTTAACATATTGATATTTGATTTTTATAATCACAATTTGAATTTTCACTCAAGAATTTTTTGTTAAAAAAGCAACAAATGGATAGATAAATCCTAAAAGGTGTTAAATAAATAATAATTCATATCTTTAATATAAGAATATATCATAATAAAAAGTTTTAAAACGGGTTGAAATTGGAGTTTGAATTGAACTCAATTGAGAATTCTCTTCAAATGGATTAAGCTTGAATGAGTTTAGAATGAACCCAATTCAAATTATCTTGAGCCCAACCTTTAAAATTATGGACGGGTTGGGCGGGTTAACTATGTTTGGGTTCACTTTTGACACCCCTAATTTATACATATTTAGTGGATTTTTAAAGTGTTAATTAGATATATAACATTTTTTATTGTAATATTCTCAAGCTGTAACATTAGAGTTTGACTTTCAATATATAACATTTAATATATAAGTTATAACATATTATTATAAAATAAAAGTTGATTTTAAATAATTAAAAAGCATATTTAAAATTTAAAAAAAAAAAACAGAAAAAATCGTATCTGTTTTTTAATTGGAAAGTAGCAAGATTCTTGTGATTTAAAATAAAATCAACTAATAATAGATAATAACTAATTAGCACATATTAAGGAATTCAAAAAAAAAATCAGATTATTCACTTTCCTTAAAACACTCAAATAAGTTGAAATCAAATAAAATCTGATTTTATTCCTTAAAACGCTCAAATAAATTAAAATTTGATTTTTTTTTTATCGCTTTTCTCTCTCTTGTTTACAGATTGCAATTTTTTTGAGTGATCGAAGTTATTTTTCTGTGAAAAATATCGTGATTTGTTGTGAAGAACAACAATATATCCATATTAATTAAACATGGTGGAAGATGGGATCCATCATGTTAGTATTTATTATAGTTTACTGATTATTTTTTTTGATAATATTGTTCATATTACATTTTTTGTTGTTTTTCTGTCATACTTTCAACAAATATGGTGCATTATAGACGTTTTAGTTTTACAATGTGTTAAATAACGTGTACGAAAATATTAATACGTATTTTATAAAATTCGGTAAACTTGATGATTGTTGCAATAAATTTTATTAATAGGGTATGAAATATGAAGTGTTATTTGATATGATAAAATCAAATGAAGGTGGTAATCTTAATCATTGTTGTATTAATCGTGTATAAATAAGGTATGAAATATGAAATATTTTTGTTGTTGTGTGAATTGCAATTTGAAAAACACTGTTTGTAATGTATTTGAAATTTGTTGTATAAAATGTATATTAATTGGGTATGAAATGCGTAATAAATGAGTATGAACTTTGTATTAATTGGGTTTGAAAAGCATTGTTTGTAATGTATTTGAAATTTTGTTTGTATGAATTCTTAATTGTTTGTGTTAAATTTGTTGTATGAAATTTGTATTAATTGAGTATGAAATGTGTAATAAATGGGTATGAACTGTGTAATAATTGGATATGAAATGTGTAATAAATGGGTATGAATTGTGTATTAATTGAGTTTGAAAAGCACTGTTTGTAATGTATTTGAAATTTTGAATGAATTATGAATTGTTTGTATTAATTATTTGTATTAATTTATATGATGAAAATTTAATATTATTTAAGTTATAAGATGTTATACTAATTGTTATTTTATTATAATTAAACAGGTAAAGATGCATATACCGTCCCTGTTGAATCTATACCCTGCGAGAGTACATGGATATACCAAGTTATATTTCAGAGCCTAAATTAATGACACCCGGTCCAAAGAGATCAGTTGGAAGACCGTAACTTGAACGCTGGAAGAATTTTGCTGATGTGAAATTCAAAAGGTCAAAGATTACATGTAGTAGATGTCGTCAGATTGGACACAACAGAAAGACATGTTCAAATTATCCTGTGCAAAAAAAAATGATTTCTTAGTTTTTTACTTTGTGTCAAACAATTTTTATGTTGTTTTGTCTGTTAGACACATGTTTTGTTTTATGGAGTTCATTTGGTATCAGTAAATCTTTAAGTAACTGTGATTTCTGAATATTGTTCACCTATAAATAATATTGAAACACACTTTATATCAATTTTCAAGTTTTATTCCTATACTAATATATAGTTATACAAGAATCATACATAGTTATTACGGAGTTCATACAAAAATCATATATATGGAATAACTTTTTAAACATATAATGGTACAATGAATCTTTTATTAAAATAGTTCATACATAGATCATACGTAGTTCGTACAAAGTTCTGAATTTGAATTAACTTTTCAATCGAAATTAAATTTTACGTGAACTAAGTTACATCTTATAGTTGCATAATTTATATTATAGCTATAAATCTTTTAAGGTATGACATTCCATTATAATAAGTTTTATAGATATGACATAAGTTACAGAGTATGAACTTCTTAGAATAAAGCATAACGTTCTAAACTAGATTTATGATGATTGACAGACTTCTTAGGATATAAGCATAACATTCTAGACTTATGCCTTTATTGTCATAAGATCAAAATTTCACCCTTTTAAAATAGTTCTATCAACCCTTATTTATTTATTTTTGGTTGTTTAGCTTATTATATATAATTAACCAACTATCTTCCGCTTCTTTTTTGCAGAATAAATCTCTTCCATTTATAGAGCCTTCATATTTTCCTCTTATTCTTTCTCGTCCCGTCAATCCTTGAGGCTTGAGCAACTTGCAAATTTTTTTTTATTTTTTTTACTGATAGAGTTATTTTAGTCATTTTTTATTATTTAAATAATAAAAAAAATGAAATATCATTATAAAAAATAGAGGCTTTTCACAAATGACCCGATCAAATTTTCTCCTTTAAATCAATATAATTTCAAATAATTTATTTGAAATGAGTCCTTAAAATACATCTAATAGTATCGTGGATATGCATGATTAATGTTTTTTCTTTTCGAAAGACTTTTGGTGGAAATAAATTATTTCCCAGCGCACTAATTACTTGAAAATAATAAACTTCAAGAAATCTTATACTAGCTTCTTTGTTAAAATTAACTTATTTTAAAAAGCGTTTTGTTTCTATGGTACTTTTTTTAAAAATACTATTTTTTAGTTAAAAGCAATTTGAATTGATTTTTGACTTTTTGACTTATAAACCAAACTAGTACTAATAAGTCAGAAATTCTAAGTTGTGACTTCAGTTTAAAATTAAGTACTTATAAATATTGTACATGTTTGTTCAAATACTTTGACTTAAATACATTTAAAATAAGTTAATTTCAATCGACTATTGGTGTTTGAACAAATTTTTAGAAGTGTATTTAAATGTAACAACGTCCTTTCATCAACCAAGCTTATAATGATAGATTATCCCAAACCACAACTTAAACTAATACATGAAAGAAAACATGTTGATATATATATATATATATATATATATATATATATATATATATATATATATATATATAGATAGATTGACAATAAGCTTTATCGCCCCGCCGTGGCTCCTTACATCTTTTAAGCATACAGGCATTATTGCAACACACTCAAGAAAATGACTTTATTAAAACATTACATGAAAAGAAAGAAATTAAAAACTTTGCGTAAAATGAAAATTTAGGCGTGTTGGGAAAGATGAAGCTTGAGGCGTGTGTATAGGGTGAGATGGGGGTGGGTAGTTATTGGGCAACGGTAAAGTAGGAATTTAATTAAAATCAAATCCTTATTATTTAGTTTTTGTTTTAAAAAGGTAACTATATAATGTGAAATTTAATTAATAATAATTTATTATTTATTTAAAAAACTGTAAAAGGTAACTGTATAATTAATCTATAAAAGTTTAAAGAGTTTGGTTTAAAAAAGATAACTGAAAAAATAAATAAATATTTAAACATATTAATTATTATTTAAATAATTACTTATAATTTCTTTTTAATTAATATATTTTTAATTAATATGCTATAACTCGATAATAATCTGCTATAAGTAATTTATTTTTAAAGAGTATATTTATAACTTGATATATATCATCTTAAATGTGTATGTGGTGTTATTTTTATATTTTTAAAATACAAAGCAAAGAGCTCCTTTTAGCATTTTTCCATCTGGACTACTTTACTTGTCACATTTTTTATTTACGTCTCTTAAGAAATTATGATTTTAATTAACATACTCTTATTTATGATTTTTAATAAATCACAATATTGGAGTATGCGTATGTATTCTTCACTTAGATTTTTTTAATGATAATTACTCAAGGTTTAAAACTTTTGAAGACAATATACTCAATTATATGTTAATTTTCTTAACTGACAATTATTTTAGATCAAATATTTTAAAACCTCGCATATATGATTTTTATATAACAAGATACTTAATAACTCAATTAGTTGATTATCTAAAATATTACTTTATTAAAGAGGGAGAGATTTCTCACCAAACAGCCACCTCTTATTTCCCTTACATGTATCCCCAATTTATTTATTTTAAACAAGTTTATTATATAGTCAGTTTCAAGTTAGGACAACAAATACTAATGGTAAACATCAAGAAGTGTTTTTCCAACTTTTGTTTCTTTTTCGTAAATATGAAGGAGTAATATATTGGTACATTTTAATTTTATCAATACTTTTTAATCTAATGCATCGATAGTTTATCATTAATTTCAACATTGAACGCTAGTATAGTTATTGATCAAATAGGAAGATGCCTAATTCCTACATAACCATCTAATACATTGCTAAAATAAATGTAATTAATCATCATACTATTAGTACCATTATTTATAACTAATCTCTATATTATTAAAATCGACGGCACTTGCAGCCTGCGCAGCAATCTAACTACCCCTCAATGTTTACCAACTAGTATTACTAATTTAATCAACTAGCCCAAATATTACTAGTGTAGTCCATTTGACTTGGCCAGTTCCTCTTTTTTTTTTTTTTTTTTTTTTCTGTCTCATCATCAAGTTAACTTCCACAGTATACTATTAATATGTATTTTTCCATTTTTGTTTTCTGTTTGACTTGATACTCTCTGTATTTTTTCGATCTGCTTTTTCTCCAAAGATTTGAACTTTTCTTGTTTAGATTCATTGAGAAACGCTATGGGGTTTGTCCTTTCACCACAAAATAGGTACTCATTCTTGATCTCCAGTATTTTGCTGACCACTCATTTTGGTACTCCATTTCTTTGAATTTCTCTATTTTTTGCTTTGGGATTTTGTAGCATTAGTTTACGAATAGTCTTGGTTACTTGTTATGCTCAATCTTGATTGTTTAGGTTCTTGAAGAATGAAGATATCTCTCTAAAAAAATCTGAGCTTTTTTGACTTTTTCACACTTTGCACTGTGAATTTGGCTGATTTTAGTATATTAGAAGATGGGTTCTGTACAAAATTCAGTTTATTATTGTTCAGTATCTAAAGGGGGTCAACTGATATATGCATATAATGGTGGAGATCATGAGACTGAGAATTTGGCTGCATTGTGTTTGGAAAGGGTTCCTCCTTTTCATAAATGGTATTTTCAAACTATGGCTAAGAAAACTTTTGGGTTTTTGATGGAAGATGAAGGGTATGTTTACTTTGCTATTGTAAATGAGGGTCTTGGTAATGATAAAGTTCTAAGGTTTCTAGAGCAGTTAAAGGATGAATTTAGGAAAGTGGGGAAAAAGGGTTCTTGCTGGACTATGTCAAATCTAAATTCGATTTGTTTACAAGGAGAATTAGTTCCTGTTATTTCACCATGTAACTATGCTACTGGGAAAATTGAGGGTGGTGATTCAACAAATGCCCTGTTGTTGGGAAAGCCAAGTAGACAAGAAAAGAAGAAAAGGAATGATCATGTAATTGCTATTAGAGATGCTGAGTTGGAGGAGGAACAAAAATCGACAGAACTAGTAGATACGAACGATCAAGATGCAGTAGTTATTCCAATTATGTCACAGAAAGAATTGTGTTTGGTAAGGAACATAACAAGCGCTCAAAACTTCCAAAAGAAGTGGTGTCGCCATGTACGCGTTATCCTTGCCATTGATGTTGTGGTATGTCTTGTGTTACTTGTGATCTGGTTAGTTATTTGTGAAGGTACAAAGTGCCTTCGCTAAAGTTGTTCTGTTGTTACCTTATCTCAATGCTTGGAGCCTAGGAGGTTATTGTTCTAGCCTTTTGAAATACTTAAGCACAATGTTGCATCACGATAAGCATTTCTGAAGAAAGTGGATAATGAAATTAACAAATCAAGCAGCCGTCACACTTATATCAAGTCTAAGTTTCATCAAAGTATTGTTGGAAACTCATTTTTTGTACAGTAATCACTTTGTTTATGGATATGGTGTAGAGGATGCACCGATGCAGTAGATTACAACCGATGTGAGGTTCTTGTTGGCTATTTTAGTCGTCTGAAGTTTGTTGCAGCTTCATTGTTCCTCCTTGTATCTACCACATGAGTGCTTCATTTTAATATTTTTTGTTTTCTTTTCTATTGGATTGAGACCGGCCTAAGTGGAGAAATATGGAGCCGATCCCAACTAGTTTTGGGTTGAGGCACCGTAGTGATTATAGTAGTTTCTTTTTCTTTTGTTTTCCGTTGCCTCCTGTGTATATACAAATGCCTGGTTACATACAATTTTGTTACTTTTTTTCTTCAGTTGAAAGTTTGCTTTGAAATAAAAAATACTGCATTTGTCTACTTCATGCAATGTGAACTATTCCTTTTCAAGTCTGCTTATTGTATAGCATTTTTTATGATCCCTTGAGCATAACAAACAAAACCGTTTGAAGTAAAGTCCTCGTAAAACATTGTCTTTCTACCCCGAGTGTCTTCCTTTATATCTTACTGTTGATGGGAAATTGGTTGGGGTGAGGAAGTGTAGGCTGTAGCCCTTTACTCTGCTGGAGAAGTGCTGCGAGAAACATCTTAAGAATTGAATGATACTTCTCCACTTAGAATGTTTGACAGACTTTCAGACAGTCATATTTGGCAAGTCAATCTTCTTTCAAGAATTCAAGTTCATGAAAAGGGATGTTATTTCTCTTTTCCCATCATACTAAATTTGAACTAGTACGATTTACGTGCTCTTCTTCTCTTGCACAAGTTATGTTGCTATGCGCAATGAAACTATGTCTGTACTGGGAAACAGGGAGTGAAGTTACTGAAAGTCACCAGTACAGATGAATAATCATCTATTGAGATTATTACATCAACACAGAATCCAGCTTGAGAAGGATACCTTTTCATATCATGTGAAGTTGTTGGATCCTATTTTCAATAACTTTTTCATTTTCCATTCAGTTGTTTAGCCTCTTCTGATTGACAGCATTCGACACAGTTTCGAGGGTTGATTTCTCACATGATCAGTAACTTATTATTGTACTAGTTATTATCTCAAAAAGTTTGCTTTTTTCTTAGATTTCAGTTTTCTTCAACAAAGACGCTGACTTTCTGATATAATAACTATTAGTTGAGTGACCATCTGTGAAATCAACTCCACAGTTTGCTTGATTATAGGAGAGAGCATGAATCCGATGTGTTACAGTATATATATGCATTAGTTATGCAAGAATTTTGGTGCACAAATTGTTATGGCAATTTCTAAAGAACTTATTCCGCTAGAGATAAGTTTAAGTTGTTGAAAGACAAAAATTAAAGATCAGTTCATTTTAAGAACAATTAGTGCAATTTCAATGAAATATACCTCAATAAAGAGAAAATTTGCAAATATAATTAGATATAACAAGGTTCTATAGCTATAGTTTTGATAATTTCGCTTTTGTTTGCTATGGAGGTTGCGGTTTGTATGTTTCGCTTGTGAATATATAAATAGGGTAAGTATATACAAATTCTATATTTTTACATTTAGAATTTTTCAGAACTTCATTTGTATATTTCACTTGCTAATATATAAACAGTGGTAATTTATTTTGAGTTTTTCATAAATCGCATACGTTAAGGTAAGCATATATAAATTTTTGAATTTATACCATCAGAAACCAAATTATACATATTCTGTATTTATACAAATCAGGTGAATAATACAAATCAGACGAATAACAAAAATTAGAAAAATTATAGCCGCGAATTACAATTTTCTTAAACTTTAGCTATGGTACCTAATATAGGCTAAATATTTACTATTCTACATAATTTTCTCTTCCATAAATAGCGTTCACTGACCACTTATTTGCCTATTTTTGAAAAATAATTATTGAGGTATATACATCAAAGTTCAATTGGGCTTCAATTGCTTTCAAAAATGAGTAGTGTCCATTGCCATTTTTGAACTACAAATTTTAAAAAATAGCCATTATCATACCATTAAAATTGCTATTATCATAGAATTTCAATTATATGGAGCGATAAGTGTTTATTTGTATATTTAATTACACCTCGATATCTGGAAAAAAAAGGAAAACTTGGATTACACTACCTCTAAACATACTTTTTGACTAATACAAACACGATAATTACTCACAAACCCAATATATATACATTTTTTTAATTAATAAAAATATCGTCATCTTCCTAGAAAATTCAAAATAATTAAAATCGAAATGTCAACTCATGTCATGCCACGTGTTCAACAATATTATAAGGGAAGAATGATAGAAAGTCAAAGAATATGTAAGTCAATCCTCAATTCAACCCGTACCGAGCAGTAAAACATAAAAAAAAAAATATTTTCCTATTCGGTATTTGATATTTGTTTTAAGCTTTGATTAATTCAGAGTTGTATTAGAAAATTTTGCTTTTAGAGGTAAAATGCTCTTTATAAAATATAACTTTATTTTCAGAGCTTGAATATGAAATCTCTGATTAATAGTAAAAAAATACTTACAATTTCACCTTATGATCTTAAAATATAGTGACAGAGCTAAATTTTCATTAAGGCGTGACAATTGAATCTAAAATTTATGATTAAAAATAAAGAATTACTTAAAATTTCACCACATGATCGTAAAATATGGTGAAGCTAAAAATTTCAAAAAAATCTGACTAAAACATACGTACACATGCACATAATATTATCTGTTCGTAAGCAATTACTTTTAACTTCAAAAGATTCATGAGCCTGCAACTTGTACTACAATAATAATATTGCCAATCTGCTTTTATAATTAGTTGATGAAAAGTTCAAACATCATCAGGATAACTAATTAACTGTAAGTTTGTGACAAATATTAGGAGAAATTAACATTAAATAAGTACATCCAGCAACTCTATTAAATATTGTGTTGAATAAGATTGTGTTTGGTAGTTGGTACGACGAAAGTTTGTGGCGTTTGTGCCTGTTTGTTTGTGTATATGCTGATTAATTTTATAAGATACATTTATCTCACACCCAGCAACAACATGTACTGGTAACACAAAATTTGATGATTATTGTCTTTAAAATGTTGACATAAATTTTACTAGTTTAAGAGTTAATTATTTCGATACACTCTAGTTTGTAATATTACGTGTCTTACCAGATTAGGTTGCACTCCAAATTAAATATGTCTAGATACATGTATCTCGAAGACGTAGGGTTAGGTGTTTATTCTAGATACATTGTATCCAGTGGATTCGCATGTATGTAAAATACATAACAAATCTCGCTTGTATGTATCTAGAATACATGGAAAATTTCATTCAGCTCCCTCGCCTCTCTCCCTTCTCGTTCACCACTCTCTCGTGTATCTGGTATCTCAAATACATGTGAATCACTTCAAATGTATATGTATCTAGTGTGTACTAGTATGATTCACATATATTTATAGGATATATACGAATCTTTTTCACCTTCCTCTCCAATCTCGCTCACCTCTTTTCTTATTTTTGTGTATCTGATACCAAAATACATATGCCTAAAGCAGGGTCAACTCAACCAGCTTGGAGGCCTAAAGTCAAACCTTAAAGAGGGGCCCTAATATTTTTTAATTTTTTTTTCAAAAAGAAATATTAATGTACTATATATTTATTTAAAATCTATGTTTCTTGCCTTTTTAGATGTGAAGTCATTAATTACTGTTTTCTAATCAATTTATTTTACTAATTTCTTTTCAATTGATAATACAACTAATACATTCAATCTCACATTGTTGATCTTAGATAAGATTTTATCAATTTTAGCTTCGAAAAACTTCTTTCGGCCGAGTCAATAGTTACAGGAATTGTTAATATTATTCTATAACAATATATGCATTAGAAAAGAATCAAATCTTTTTATTTGATTGAGTATTTCCATTAAATCATTATCTTTTACCTGTATTTTTTCTCTTAACAATAACTACAACGAGAATATATATGCTTACTAACTAAGAACATCAACAATAACAAAAGTTCAAGAAAAAATATAAAATAAAGTTAGAATAATAAAATCTGGATCTCGAATTTGATAAGTTGATAGAATAATATTGAAATGGTCTTGTGTTTCTTCAATATAATGATTGTTTGTTGCACTTCTTAAGATTTTAAAGAAGACATATCAATCAATCTCTATAACGAGACATGGATTCCATCAACTAACTTATTATTTCACAAATATATATTATTATCATCCAACTTACCATGCTCATTGACCCATCTCAGAATCTCACCTTTAATAAATCAAAATGTTAATTAATATATACATATCATAATAATTATATCAGGATTAAGAATATAAGTACATTTAATAGTTAGAGAATATATTTTTGTCAGTCAGTCTAAAACAACTATCTCTACTCGGTCCCGTCCAATACATACAAATGTACCAACACAAGAAGTTGAAACTATACCGTTCCCATAATCAGGATAAATTACATAGAATGTTGTGCTACAATCTTACCAATGACATGTCCAATATCCATCCTAGATGTGAACAAAAAATTTTATACTTATAAGAACCGATGAATTAATCCTCTGGTTTAAGCTAAAACTCTACAGACTAAATCATCTACTATATAAGTAAATAGACACAATAAACGAATATATGATCTATTAAAACTGGGAAAATATTTATTCTATAATAAATTTTATATCTTAACATATGGTTAATAGTGTATATCCAAACACTATCATGCATAAAATAGAATGTACATAATTTTTTTTCATAACTTATACATGTATTCCATATGTTAAAATGATTTGTGATATTTTGACTTCACACAAAGTTTAAGAAAATAAAGACGAATTTTGAATCTTATGATCATACATTAAAGATATATCAAATACATCAAAATATTTTAATTTTATAATCTTAAACATGTCAGCATACAATTAATACTGAATAGTTGCTAAGTAAGAAAAAAAGCTTTTAAAAAATAAATTAAGAAGAAAAACAAGAAAAACAAATTAAAATGGGAGTATATATTAGGCACGGAGATTCCTAAATTACAAAAAAAAAAAAAAATTGACTTTTATTTTTTTATTTATTTTATACTATATAGAAGAATACTGCCAAATGTGATAAGTGTATTGTATTAATTACGCAGGTAAACTTTAATATATAAATAATTTATCTCCTAACTAGCTATCAAATGGTTAAACCAATACATGTATACTATATGTTTCAAATGATTTGTGATATTTTGACTTCACAAAAAGTTTAAGAAAATAAAGAAGAGTTTTGAATTATGGTCTTACATTAAGATATATCAAATGTATCAAAATGTCTTTAATTTTATGATTATAAACATGTCAAACATACAATTAATACTGAATAGTTGCTAAGTAAGAAAAATAAAGCTTTTAAAAGAACGAATTAAAGAAAAAATAGGACAAATAAATTAAAAATAAAGACATATATTTAGGCATGCAGATTCCTAAATTACAACAAAAAAAGTTATTGATTTATATTTTTTTATACTATATAGAAGAATACTGCCAAATGTGATAAATATTGATTAATTACGCATGTAAAACTTTAATACATATATAATTTACCTCCGTTACCAAACAATTAAACCAATAAGATTCAATATTTTTTTTAAAATCATGGAAAACCACTCTCCAATTTTTCAATAGAATATTTAGCTCCATATAGACTGAAATACTTTTTAAGCTCACTATTGTAGAATGCAGACCTAAAATTTTGATTTTAATATGTTCATGATTTGGCTAACTTCTCATA
>CM040623.1:80159191-80177361 GCA_022817965.1 Solanum lycopersicoides
GAGATCTGGGCAGAATTCCATTCTTTAGAATCGACGGACAGAGTAGAGAACGGAAAATATACGACTATATATATAATTTTTTCTCGCTTTATACAAACCATAAACGCATTTTATACACTTTGTTTGTATAAAAGTGAAACGGGCGAGAGCGAGAGTGAGGTGGCGAGCGACGAGTTTGAGGGAGAGAGGTGATTAACAAAACAGTTTGCCTACAAATACAAATTAAATCAAAGTATGATTATAGCATTTAATTTATTAGTTGTCATTAATTATATTTTTTCCTATAAATAATTGTACCAATTTATTTAATTGATATAATTTCAATTCTAGTAAGTGATTACAATACAATCACAGAGTTACAATTAATAGTGTCTCTCCTTCTCTCTACACTACTTAGTAGTTAATTTTCTTATAATAACAATTGAATTTCGTTGTATAGTCATATATCGAATCAATGACAGAAGATAAATTGTATTTCCTCTCTTCTAGCTCCATTCTCCATTCTGGTCCATTATTTCTGATATACTAATATATTTGTACTGTCTCCTCCTCCCCTTATCTACCTAAACTATAATGGATATCATCCTAAGCCACCAAACTGTAGCCTATATAAAATCTCCCCACATACCGCTCGAATTATTAGTCACATTTTTAAGATCTTCGCAATTTACGGTAAGAACGTTATCTTAGAGAAGAGAGTAAGATCTATGAAGACTAAAAATCGGGAGTTAGAAGATTTTTTTTCAATCCCATGGTTTCTTGTGCAATATCCTAAGTTGACCTTAACAAGTTGTGTGATCTCTTGCTGTAATTCTAGGGTTGTGTCTTGAGTATGGAGGGAAAATGTATTTCCACATGAAGTAAAATGTTGTTCCGATCGAACCAAGACAGCTCCAAATCTACTCTCTTTGCATGCCTCTCATGTTGTGTGGCGTTGGTGGCACAGTAAAAAGAATATTTCCGAATAACAATTCTATTTGCTCTGATTTAATGAATGCAAGAATGCTTTTAGAGATAAACTCTTTTTAATCTTTTACTAGAGTAAAAAACATAATTTATGAAATTAACAATATTTTTTAAAATCAAAATTATTATTTTGGGCGGTGGTGGAAGTGGGGTGGGGAGAGTGGGTGGGGCGGGGGGAGAGGGGTAGAGTGAAAAATAAAATTTTTTGAAGTATGATAGTATTTTTAAAAACAAAACTTACATTTTTGGCGGGAATTGGGGTGGGGTTAGGAGTTAAAAATAAAAAATTTAAGTTGAAAATATATTGTTTTATTATTTTTTTTTTTGGGGGCGGGGCTGGCCAGGGGGGGTTCAGGGATGCGGTGTGAAAAATAAAAATACAATTTTTTTCTTGAGAATGGTTAAGTTTTATTCCAGAGCACAAGGATTATGCTGAATCTGTATAATGTAGCAAAATAAGAAATAGAAGTGTTCCCCTTGTAAACATGCAGGGATTCCAGTAGGTCTAACACTGTATCAGCTTCATTTAAAAGGTTCCAAACTACACCAAAAAAGAATAGCAGTTTGCCCTTATTTAAGAACTTAGTTCAAACTTCCCTCATATGATAAAGTCTAATCCAAAATTTCCTTATTTAATGTTGCCTAAACACCAATATGAGGAGTTCTCATTGTATTTGCGACCAATTCAAGAGAAGTTCAAGTTCTTTTTTTTTTTTGAGAATGAAATACAGATTTAAATGGAGAAATGTGGTTAGTGAGGATTCATATAGCCGAACCAACTTGTTTGAGACTGAGGCATAGTTGTTGTTGCTGATAGGATTATATATCATGATTAATAGCTTTCTAATAAATTTGCAGTAGAATTTAACTCTGTATTCCCCTAATACATAACTGAAATCTTGTAGCCTTTGGACTTGTTAGCCAGAACATAGTTAAATAATCTGGGAGCTAAGAATAGCCTAAGAGAGCCAACAAATAGTTTCTTTTCTTATTATTAAAAAAAAACTTAAAAATGGTCCAAAACCAAGAGCACTCACAGTTCCTTCTAGCATTTTCAGTAGTGCCTGCTGAACACCTTCCCCAGAAACATCTCTGCTAACGTTTAAACTCTCGGCCTGCATATTGAATAAGATAGATGTCAGTTGTGATATCCTTCAAATGTCAGATAAAAAGAACTACATAATGATTAAAAATCATCAACAGAAGCATAAAAGCAAAAAAGAGGCAAAAGAAAACACCTTTTTTGTTATCTTATCAACTTCATCAATGTAGATCATCCCTTGTTGTGCTGCTTGCACATTAAATTCAGCAACCTGCATATCAAATTGAAAGCTAATAGTTCTTTTCATAATTTCATAACCTGGTTCAAAACAATAAATAAAAGAGGCTCAAAGAAACAAAATTCTACGACAAACATCCCCAATCCAGAGCAAGTTTATACTGAGATTCAAAGAAATGAGACAAAAAGTCCTGTTCACACAGAAGTATATTTCACAGCAAATATATCCCCATAGCTAAGTTCATACTAAAACCTAAGCATATTATTAATTTGTGATATTTGCAAATGAATGTGTTAAAGGAAACCATCATTCATTTTGTACGCAGAAGGGATTCAGTAAGACTGATATTAGTATAAATACGAAAGTATAGATCAGATCCAACCAACTCTTCCAATTCCTTCTCAATAAGGAGGGGTCCCACGAGATCAGACATCATCAAGGAATCTCCACATTGTTGGGATCTACGTTGCTCGGACTCTCCATGTCGACGGGTAGGTGTTGGACCCTCCGGAAATAGTGCATTTTTGGAGAGTCCACGTACATATCAACAATCCACCAATACAGCCAATGTAAACATCAATGACTTGTCCGATACAAGAGAATGTGATGAGTTTAAATTAGTGCAGATATGGAAATTTAGAAGAGATCAGGAATCACATTCCTAACATCACCCACATATTAGTCAACACTATATTCTAAGTTAAAGTAATACTTTGCTATATAAGGAAACTACTGGCACAATAAAGATAGGAATAACAATAAAAGGGATGGCATATTAAATGTAATATGTAAAAAGAAGCATCCTGGTAGTAAATCCAACTTTTCTAGAACCAAGAATATGTAGAGTAGGACATGCTTAATTCAGCCAGTTATTTGTAAACTTATGAATCTGAAGTAGGAAATATACCGTAAGCAACTTGTACAATATGGATTCGACATCTTCACCAACATATCCAGCCTGTAATATAGCACAAAATGCGTCATTAAGGTTAAAAAGATTTATCATCATACTTAATAATGGCTTAAATTTATAATGGATAATAGTATCATTTTTTTTGTCTGATCAAGATTTCATTGATAATGACAAGCAGACAAGGCCATTTTGGCCGTATACAAGAGGTATACTATATAAAGATGAAACCTATAAAACATGGATATCTCCAAAAGACACCCAATCCTCTATACAAACCGGAACTACATGAGTACACCGAAAGAAAATAAGGGATTGGAGACTACTGTTGGGTGGTCTTGGGCCTTCTCAACCCAAAAGCTAGCTCAAAGGTTGAGGCTTTCCCTCCCACTTATAAATTTACCACCAGCCCCTTCCACTTCCGATGTGGGATAACCCAACAATCTCCCCCTTCACACATCGGGCCTTGGGTTGGAGAGAGCGACAACCCAGTTTCTCCCGGTGGGTTGAGACTTGTTGATAACCTGGGCTCTGATACCAATGTTGGGTGGTCTTGGGCCTTCTCAACCCAAAAGCTAGCTCAAAGGTTGAGGCTTTCCCTCACACTTATAAATTGACCACCAGCCCCTTCCACTTCCGATGTGGGATAACCCAACAATACTACTCCTAATCGATTAAAGCTCATCTCCACCCCTTCAAAAGCTCTTATATTTCTCTCTTTCTAAATGATTCTCATATATTTCCTGTAATTTAAAGTTCACTGAGATATCCTATCAGTCATTATGTGGCATTGGCATACACTATTTGACACATTGATAGAGATATTACAGAATTTTCAGATTAGATGACTTTATAAACTACCATTGGGTAAAATCACAACACTCAGATCTTGCCAAATAAGGATCAAACATGAACTGGGAAATATTCAACCAAATCAACTCCAAATTAGAGTGTCATTATGTCCAATCTCTGATTTTAAAAGTTCCCAAACAACCACTCAGATTCTATGTTCTTTGACCTTCAAGAGAAGAACATCTATGCATTGAGAAAACAGAGTAACAAGGTAAGTCAGACATAACTTAGCTAGAGAGGAGCAATGTCAGTGACAGGCAAAAGGACAGAAAAGGAGAAAAAATAATTAAAGCAAGCACCCTGGCAGTAAAAGGACAGATATACACCCATTTATTTTTCATTAAATAAGAAAAGAAACAATCAAAGCGGGCAAAGTTCAAATTAAACAGCATCTTACTTGCCTGCGTTAAGGTTGTTGCATCTGCAATAACAAAAGGCACATTCACAAAACGGGCAAGGGTTTTTGCAAGTAGTGTTTTCCCTGTTCCAAAAGCAGAGTTAGAAAGTTCAAAGTTTGACAACTTCTTCCACACAAATAAGCAATTTTCGGCAGAAAATATTATTGGTTAGTGAGGACACACCTTAGTTTAGGGAAGCTACGAACAAAAGCATAAAATGAAAATGAGGGCATTCTTAAAACAATCTATATTATTGCAACTATTACTGTGTTACGGAAACTTAATTCGTTTTTTGACTAAGGACCGACACAAAAAGAAGAAAACAAGAAGAAAGACCAATTTCCCTTGTTCGGTTGGCAGACAAAACAAGAAAGTGTGGACAGGTGTTCTGATGATGAAAGCATCAGTGCCTACAACGAGAAAAACGTCTTGTCGTCCATCTTTTTCTTCGTATCATTTCTCATTAAGCAAAGGGGGACACACAAGTTCCCACATCTCCTTCCTTTCTACAATCCCAATTTTCCAAACATAAATTAGAAGTTTCTCATTAAGGTTCTCAATTTCGGAACATCCCTGATAACAAGCAATATCGACTTACACAAGGTCTCAACTTTTCTAAGGCTAATCAAAAGTTTAAGGAAGCAACAGATGAGTACCAGAATGAAAAAAGGCACATTCACAAAACAACTAAGTTTGCAATTAGTTTCCTGAATCAGAAAACCTAAATCTGGACTGCTTTTAGTATAGAGACTTCTGTCAGCTGGCAATCTCTGAAGGTTCTGAGGTTTGAGATTTGCATAAGTAACTGACTAAAAGTACAAGAACAAAAAATTGATTTCTACCTGATCCAGTAGGCCCCATCAAAAGCACATTGCTTTTTTCCAATTCCACATTTTCTTCATTATCTTCCTTTGTCGATTCTGCTCCAGACCTAATGCAGAGGTAAATAAATACGGTTCATGTGGAGAAAATAAAGGAAAAAGAAGATATTCAGGATACAAAAATATCATAATTTAGAAGGGAAAATGTCAATCGGCAATAAGCCTTCAACAAATCATGAATCAAATGGATTGCTTACCCTTTCTGCAATGAAGCATGGTAAATCCTTTTGTAGTGATTATAAACACCCACCGAAAGCACCTGCCATATGAATCACTTCGTAAACAAAAGGCAAAATAAAGACACAGCACAAATTTGAAACATTTATTTCATGTCACACATATTGTTCAAACAATGACTTAAGAGAGAGATCTACCATAAAGTTCTTCTCTGAAGTAGGATAGAGCGAGCGGCACAAAAAAAAGTATGCCAGAAGCATAAGCATCAAAGTCCAATTTACATTCTGATTCCCAAGAACAAGCATTCTAGATATGCATCTCCTTTAGCCATAAAATGCAAATAGAAATATATTCATGCTCAGAACTCCCAGCAACAACAATTACAAAAAGATCGTTCTTTTTTTCTTTTGAGAAGGAAAATAGCAAGTTACAAAGAGATTAGTAATACGAAATTGCTGCTAATTAAAGTTGCACGTTGAAAGTTCCATTGGATTGCGCACCAATAGATAAACTAATTCAGTTGCTTGATCATAGTCATAAAGTTCCAACCTTTCAGTATTGTGTAGTTCAGTGAAGAAACAATGACTACATTGGATTAAATAAGAAAATGAAAAACAAACCTTCTTGGCACGCTCTTGACCTATAACAAACTTGTCAAGTCCCTTACAGATCTCTTTTGGTGTTGGCAGATTCTTCCCCAAATTAGACCCACCCCACCCACTCTTCTCATCACCACCCTCATCTTTACCACCCCCATTTTTCCCATCAGTTCCAGGAGCTCGTATCAGATTAAGTCCAGGCGCAAATGGTGGACCTGGAGGAGTATGCACAGCCAGCCCATTACCAGGTGGTGTCCAATTTTCAGGAGGCTCACCACCATACGATTTCAACGACTCCCAAAAAGACGGCTTCTGTCTCTTCCCATTATCTTCATCATTATTCACTCTCTTACCATTCCCATTCCCTTTCATCCTTCCAATCTCAAAAAAACTACCTTGAAGTGGCGCCATCTTATAGGGTCTAAAATAATAAGCCGTTTTACAATTAGGGCAAAGATTCACAGCCTGATAAGGTCCTGAACCTGCTTCACCTTTCGAATCAGTACTATTAATACTACTATTACTATTACTGTTACTGTTATCATCATCATCATTAGAAGCAGGAGGAGGAGGAATAAGTTGATGATTTCGATTAGAGAAAAGAAGATCCATATGCTTAGAACAACGAGGACAATAAGCTTCCGCCCTAATCCTTCTCGGAGCAGTTCTATACTCATCGGAAGAACCACCACCACCACGGTCCCATTTATACCTTTCTTGCACCCCAATTATAGTCTCTCTCCGCTTCACATGTAACCAATTCAACAAATTCCGATACTGCAAATTTCGATGCTGCAAATTCCGATGTTGCTGCTGTTGTTGCTGGTTTCGAAAAATCATATTCCTAAATACAGTATATTTTACATTTCTCCATCTCCATAACCCAGACATCCTCAATACTCCCCTATTACTCCGTAGTTAATCCGAATTCGAACAATATAATCAAATCAAATACCATAAATTAAAGGATTTGGAATTGGGATCTGTGAAGAAGATTAGTATCTTATTATGAGTACAGGGTGGTATGTTTTTTTTTTTTGTTTTTTTTTTGATTTTTTGGTTATTATAACTGAAAAAAAGGAAGAAGATAAAGGTGAGAACTTTTTGTAGGAATAAGCAAAATTACTAGTTTCGACCAAAAAAAAAAAATGTGTATAAAAAGATATATTAATGGACAAAAATGAGTTTTGACCGTGTCATGATTCATTTAACTTCTTATTTACTCGGATAACAGTTACCATCCACTTACTATGTGAACTACCGCAGTTGATGTTGATTGTACCATATCATTTGTTTTTTTTAAAAAAAAATCATTTTACTTTTTGAGATATTTATTTGAATTTTGATAACCATAAATATATACATTATATATAAATAAAATATTAATTTATGGATAATAATATAATTATTGTCATATTATATATTAGCACTGAGCCAGCGATATTAATTCATGATAATTTAAGTATATAATTGACAATTTTATTGATAGGCTCAATATTGATCCTTAGCGTAGAATCCATTGCTATGGGAAACTCCCATATATCTCTTGTTACTATTTTCATGCTCTTGACGGCTCATATATATATATATTTAATAAGGGCAAAAGACAATAATCACATACTTTTATGGCAAAAGTATTATTTGTCCCTTATAAGTTTATTATTACAAAAATCTCTCAAACTGATACAATAATATAAGCGCTATACATTAATCTGATGCGCGAGATACATTAATCGTTAAATAAGATACATTACATTTTGACATGATACACTAATCTGATGTACATTTTATACATGATACATTAATCAAATGCGCGAGATACATTAATTTAATGCACGAGGTACATTAATTTGATGCGCTAATACATTAGTCTAATGCGTAAAAATGAGAAATTTTGGAAATTTATAAAACTAATAGGGGATCCTTGACTCAATTAGCAGAACCCCTAGAGTCCACTCCTTCCCCCACACTACGAGTGAATGGGAAAAAGTAAACACTACCATTAAAGCAGCCCAAGCAAGACTTATTATATCCATATGAATTATGTCCCATATTTATAGAATGGTAATAAGAGAACTTAAATGTGAGACTTCCATCATTTATCCATTTAATAATAATAACATAAGTTTCTTTCATCTCGATCATGAACCATATTATAAAATCAAATATGTGAGCTCTATATATGGGAAGTCCTAGATAATCTACCCATTTTATTTGTCATCCTTTTTAGGTTGGTCTAAGAATAAAAAATAATGTGGGATAGTCACGGTGTCAATACTTGGTTTATAGTTCAACTCACGTTGCAAGCGTTTATACTCACTTTTTTTGGCTCATGCTATTTTGTCAGTTGTTTGTTTGGTTTGAGTTGTTAATCCAAATCCAATAATCCAATCAGACAATATAAGTTCATAAAAGGCAAATTATTGTAACTAATTTTGTATTACATTTTTTTCGAAAACAATCTCTGTCCTCCGCAAATGTAGGGATAAAATATGTGTACATCTATCTTGTCCTTATGGCGCATATATTGACATTGTCATACAGTACAGTAATCTTTCAGTATCTGTCTTGCCAGATCATGTGCTCCACTATTTTTGTAAATCAAGTGCAGATTGTATGCTGCTTCTCTGCGTAGATCACAATAACCTGGTTTTCTATTTTCAACGGGATCTGGGTTTTCATTAGGAAGCTTTGGGATGGGATAATCGTCTTCATGAGTGTCAAGTACCCTTTGATAATATATGGCAGCTTCAGAAACAAGACCAACATGATGACAAGCTCGACCAAAATTAAACAGTGCTTCCTGCAAAAGAGATTCAAGGAGTCCCTTTAGATGCTCCCCAAATACCTCTTAACTATGTTGATGTAATGGAAAAGAAAAATATTAAACTTTAGATCGTCACAAAAAGGTCGTATTTCAGAAGGCTAGACAAGTTCAAAGTAGAACCTGACTGTTTTCTGAGAGCCTCAAATTATTATACAGGAAAGCCATTCCTTGTAGTACACACTGATGCTTGTTCAGAAGTCTGAATCCAAGAGCTACATTTACTAAAGCACTTCCTGGAAAGAAAAAAAAAAAAGGCAAACCTTGAAATTGATACCATGAAAGATTAAAACAATGTCAAGTCTGCCTTCGCTTATTTGTGATTGTTAGAAGAAACCCATACCGATACAGAGATTTATCAACTGATTATCTGGCATCAGCTTATAAGCTTCTAAATACTCTCTAGCCGCATCTTGATGATGGCTGATCGTGGTAAACTGATGACCAGCAATAATAATTGGTGGTATGCAATCTTTGTGTTTGGCACGCATATGGTTCAAGAACTTGCTATGTTTCGAATGCCGATTATCTAGTCTGCACATGATCATTCATAATCAAACAAACAAGTTACAATAATAAATCGGAGATAAGATCATGCAGTCATGAATTTGTAAGAGGAGGGGTTCTCTTTTTTGATTTTTTTCATTAAGAAAGTATTTTCTTTTTCTTTTTCATCTTTAAAGGCTTCAAATCTTATTCTGGACAAGATTTTCACTGTAGTATCAAATCTCAAGCAACTACTTTCCGCTGATGTTCTACTGAAAATATATTTTTCGCATATCACTGGTTGTGGTAAGGTTTGGGTACACTCTACCCTCCCCATACCCCACTTTGTGGGACTCCAATGGGTATATGTTGTTGTCGTTGTCGTACAGCTTAGTTATAAAAGAACTGAATGCATGAATAACCAATTTTCTTGAGATTGAAAAATTCAACCGAGAATGCTACAGTTTATATAAATACATAGTAATCTAATTAAAGAATATAACATTCAAGAAAATATGACAAGATGGCAAAGATGTTGAAGTTTCAAAACTACAGTGGACAGGAAAACAATTGAAAGACTAATAGATTACTAGGCTGGCGAAAAAACAACTGAAGTTACTAAAAAGTATCAGTTAATTGTGTTAAAGTTCAAATCAAAGAACTGTATTTACATTGAATGCATAAGATAGTCCCTCCTTGCCAAACTGAACCACCTACTTTAGCAAGCACAAAGTTTTATACTAGAATGTCCGAATACAATTTTATGTTTCAATTTGTTAAGAGTATAGGAAATAATGATACGCGAAACGCTTGGAGATCTAAAGATGTCAAAGTGAATTCAAAATATTATAAAATATGTATTATTTATGTCAATTAACTTCCTGATGATTGTAAAATTGCTGTTGAAGGACAGACGTCAATCTAAAGTTTGAAATAGAAATCAGGTCAAACAAAATAGAAAGGAGCATAAATCAAATTTTGATTCTCAAAATGCTACTGGAAAAGCAGGCTGCTGGATCACAACACGGAAAATGAGGTGGTGGAAACAATACTATCAGCACAAAGATTAATACAAGCGGGTGTGGTCTAAGTATTATCATCCCCAGACCCCACGTGTGGGATTACACTGAGCATATTGTTGTTGTAGGATGTGAATACATCATTATACTTTAATTTATTAGAGTATAGGATATAATAATAGGAAAACCTGAAAAGCTAGGAAGTTAAAGACACCAACATGAATTCAAATAATACAAAATAACATCATTCTATTGAAGGAAGGAAGTCAAACAAGGAGCATGAATCAAATAGCTATTAATAACCTTAATGTGGTACTCTTTATCATTTACCGATCTTAAAAAAAAAAAAAAAATGGCCAAAAGCCTCCCCAAGATATTACTGAATTCTCAACTACACACTTATTCTTCACGGGGGTCCTATTACCCCCTAAACCTTTTAAAAGTGAAATATTTAGCCCCCTACAAACTCACGCCCAGATTTGTATTAGGCAGTAGTCAACACGCGCTGCCACATCATACTGCCCTTTTTTTTATATAAAAATAATAATAATTCTTTTATATTTCACTTTTTTTGTTTTATATTTTCATCTTCACCTTTTCTCTTTCTTTTCCATTCCTCCATTTTTTTTTCTTGAAAGCTTCTACAGATTTCATGACTACCGCATCTTCGACCTTCATCAGAATTCTAAACACCAGGAAATCTCATTCTTTAAAGCTAGAGACAAACGAAAAACTCTATCACTGAAAATTGTTTCTCTCTCCGCTATTATAACATTTCAATAAGTGGGTCTTCCACATTAAAGGGTTCGTTACCAAATAATTTCTTTAATGAATTCTACTCCATTAATTGAACCTATTACTTAGTGAACTACTCCATTAATGACTAGTTTAAAGTTCGATTCTTCTAACTTTTATTTTTGATTTTGAGCAACCAACAAATTTTTAAAGTTTTGAAAAATGGAGAGATGACAAAAAGTATATGATTTGAAGGTGAGACTTATTGATGAATAGTCGAGGAGGCGGTGACCTGGTGGTTGAGGTGAGCCACCACTATCTATGGATCTATGAAGATTAAAGAGAAAGGATAAAGAAGATAAAAAGAATTAAAGGAAACATATTTTCAAAAAAAAAAAAATTGAATGTTAATATGAAATAAATTAAATATTTATAAAGAAAATATTTTAATTATTTTTATCTCTCATTCTCCCAAAGAGAGCTGCACCTCCTTTGCCACATCAGCATTTAGGGAGGAAATAATTTCACTTTAATATAGTTCAAGGGGGTAATAGGACCCCCATGAAGTATGAGTGTGTAGTTGGGAATCCGACTATAGATTGGGGGAGGCTTTTGGCCATTTTCTCTAAAAAAAAAAAAAACTTAATGTTACACTCAAAATACTACTAGATGGGTGGTGGGTTCCAACACGACCAATGACAACCATGTCCCTCCAAGAACTTTATGTAGTACATTTAGGATATATAAATCCTAAGAACCAATCAATGCCGGTGCTTGCTGACTGTTACTTAGTCCCCAAAAATGCCAACCACAAAAACAATCCTTGTTACTTTAGTGGTGAATGTAATAAATTTATTAAATGCACTGTATGAAATATTTCCAACATAGTTTAGGCATAAGAAACTTATTAGCCAGTCTCCCTATCTCAACTCACGGGAGCTCGGCAGAATCCGAGAGTGCAAACAAACATTTACAAACAGTTAATTACCTATATTATTCAGTTAATTCTGCCAAGTACCTGCTTAACAAGGGAAACAGAAACCAATTCCACTAGTACCAACCACAAAAACAGAAGAGCGTTCAGAATACTGATACAAATTTTGCTGATACCTTGATATTACTTTGTAGTAGCAATTCCATGCTGCAAAGCTGTAAGGATGCTGACTGACAATGGAACGTGCACAATCGAACCCATGGATGGGATCAGCAATGTTATATCCTACTTCTACAAGATAGAAAAAGAAAGTTTCAGCCAGCATATGCATCTGTGCCTTTCACTTTACAACATTAATCAAACCTAGTATATCTCAACCTGCCAACAGATGTCTCAAAGTAGTTTACAAACAAAAGTAAAGGGAGAGAGTGCTAACACTACAAGTTGAAACTTACGAGCTCCTAGAGCTTGCAGCTCCTCTTTTTTCTCAACAGACAATGTGCTGGATGCCAATTTTAGACACAGATTAATGATCTCAAGTGCATCCCAATACCTTTGCAAGGATATTAAAGCCTTGCAGAGCTACAAAAAAAAGGACTTCAAAGTGAAAAATTGCATTCTATCTGACAGAACTACAAGTACTAGTAAATAGAGCAGACAAAGAATCAGAAGAGAATTGGAGATCTATTTAGCATTGAAATTTCCTGTGCATGTTGTCATATTCAACTACACATGTCAAAGAAGACATCTCATACCTCTGCTTAGACTAAATGACTATCTGTACTGGTATAAAAACTGTAAGCATGTTTCGTCTAAAAACGAATAAACACAACAAGTTCATTAATGTGTGAAAATGGAACAAGAGCTCACATGAAACTGACATGATCATTAAGGAAAAGAAAGAAAAAGATAACAATCAAAACAAGCAAGAAAGAAAGAAAGAAAGGAGAGGACGTAGTTAAAAATTAAAGAAAGAGATGAGATGGGAAGCAAGAAATACTAACATCTACAATAAGGCACAGGTGTTCCTCGTCTTTTAGAAGATCTGGTAGTGGAGGCTCTCGGTATACGTGCTCCTCCTTAAGAATTAGGATACCATACAAGAAAGAGAAGGAAGTATTAGGTTAAAATCAAGGGTATAAAAAGTATGTAACATGTACGATAACAGAAGACATTGGCTATGGGCTTCTCACAGGAAACTCACTGTCCGAATCGTCACTTTTCCAGTCAGCTCCAGCAGCCAAAGCTGCAGCTTTTTTTGCTTCCTTTAACATTTCTTTCTTCCGAAGCAATTTTTTTGCTCTTGCAGCTTTTGACCTATCAAAAAGCCATAAGATTCATTATTTACCTTCCACTGTTGAGATCTATCTATTATATACCTCCTTCATAACGACGGATTGAATTGCAGGCAAGTGAATAACAAAAGATCCCAATAACTGTGTAACTGTGGGATGCTTCAGCTAGGTGGGATTGTCAAGTTTTTGCCTAATTGCGATTTTATACTTGTAGCATCGTGGGTGCTTCAGATAATAATGTGGCAAGTTTCTGCTTCTCTCTTTTCATTGATTCTTACTTCTCAAAAATCATTTTTCTTAAAACTAAAATTTGATGATGAATTAGAAAGGACAAACTGGTCAAATTATAATTATTTTTGCATTAATAATAAATAGATTCAAACAACTGTTAAAAAACAGTATAATGGAGGCAGACATCATATCACAAAGCACAAGTGAGGTTAATATTATGAAACCAAACCTGGAGGGAGGTCTGTAGAAGTGTCCCAATACTTAAATATAGGTGACAATAGGTTGAATTCAAAATTGGCCCCTCCAAGTTTTGGGTTGAAACGGCTAACAGAGTGTCTAAAAATTGATTTTCAACCCACTATTTGAAAGACTAACTAAAAGTACTCAGCATCTCACTTAATTTTCTAGTTTAATTAGTAGCATGCTAAGGCTGTCATCTCAAGTAAAAGAATTCAAGCTTCTGACTTGGGGATAACAGCCACAGAAACATTTGGCATGATATAAAATGGATGACTCTCTGTTAACAATAATTCAGAAACAGGAGATAGTTCAACAACAAGCACTAGAAAAGGAGAAGTAATGGTATCTCTCTTGACAAGAAACGCTAATTTCCTAAGCATGGAAAAGGTTGAAGACATTGGATCTTTCTTTGACCAACATGTCGGGAGCTCAATTGGAGAAATTTTATCCATCACTTTCTTAAGGCCGGTTGCTTGTGAGGTGCCACCATCATAGGCTCAACAGCTCTTCGATGATTTGTCCTTGCCACAAACTATTGTAAGTTAATACAGATCTTTTTGATCAAGTAGTAAGTTAATCCAGATCTCCCTCCAGTTTTTTTCTTCTTTTTCTATTTTCTGATAAGCCCTTCTATTCCTCTTTTTAAATGGTTTACCTGTGGAACCGAGATAAGGAAATTTTTTTTGTGGGTGGGTAGGGGTTGAATTTGCAGAAATTGTTTGGCAAAATCCCGAAATCTGCAACAATAAAAAAATGAAACTCTGGGCCAAAATATACTTGCAAGTTCTTTTAAAATTTTAAAGCTTACCCCAAACTTCTATATTTTATACTAAAGTAAACATCAATTATGACTCCAACTATAATCCTATCTACCCAACCCCTCGTTAGACGTATTCTCATCAGCCAACTATCCATTTCCGCCACATTCTATGTAAGTATAGCATTAAATAAATTAGTAAATCTTCTATTTTTGCTATTTCGTAGAAGGAGGAAATCGAGAAGAAACATCAATGGATCTACATAACTATTGTAATAGCCGGTAATTGTGTTATGAGCAATTTTTATGAAATGTTGTGTAATGATTTTTGGGTACTGTATTACCAAGTTCATTATGAAAATGATAATTTTGTACCAAACTTATGGGTATAAACCATGTTTCATGTTTTTTTTTTTAAAAAGTGGATTATGTTTCCCAAAAACTATGGCCAAATACGTGTTGAAATTTTCAATCCTAACTTCACCCAAATCTGGTTTCCTAAAAATATTTGGGAATTCATGATCAAACAAAAGGCACCACTGTTTGAACATACAACGGCATTTCAGCACAAATTCAACTATACTCAGCACTGGTGGCAAATCATGCTACATCTGGTGAGTTGGCCTGGAAGGAAAGAAATTCAAGACTCTTTGAAATTTCTAGCAAATCCATCAACTTATTTAGGATGAACTGTCTTAAAGTCTCTTCTTCTTTTGGTGTAAAAATTATCTTTTTGAGGATACATGGGATCTCATAGAACTGATAGGCGAAGTGTAATAAAGATAGCTGTTAATTCTCTGTTTTTTTTGGTAAAATGTTAGTCGACGTGTGAGAAAGCTGGCCTGGACACCACAGTCATCAAAAAAAAAATAGTTCTCTATCTTAGCCCTCCATTTGACTCCTTTTTATGGAGTTCGTAATTACCTTCCAGAAACACCCCTGGTGTTGACTTTTCATATATACAAAAGTTGTTACCTTATAAAAAAATATATATTAATCTCAAGAGCTTTCGCAGCTTGAAAAGAAATGGACGGTATGACCTCTATGTATGCCAATCATTTGTAAGGATATGTCTTTCCTTACAAAATTTAATGTCAAGTTTTAGTAAAAATATAAAAAGAAAAGCATCCAAATTGATATTTAAGAAATGATATAAATGTAAATGAAACAATTTGTCCACAAACAGATCTTATTTTTTCCAAAACATTTCATGGACAAGACTTGGCTATATATAAGCTCAACCCCTGAAACTGCTTGGTTGGCTACTTTTGCCCATAGAATCCTCAGCTAAGGAGTTGAAAGAAAAAACATAAAATGGTAAAAGTCAAACTCACAGATCAGATGCCAAAGCTACAGGCTTAAAGCCATGAAAGATGGTATCTGTTTGGTGATCGTCCACAACCTTGATTCTTTGATTTAGAACACTTTTAGATAGTCTTCTCCGCACTTTGACCTAAAAATATATCCACCAATTCAAAGAAAGAACAAGCAGAGCAGTCAAAACTCAAAAGTTAAAAGTGCAAAAAGAGCCTAAAGAAGTTTGTTTGAGCTTTAATCACAAAGTGCAATTAAAGCGCCAGCTTTAGTGAAGAAATCGCCAATGAAATAGAAAATAGAAATCTAATTTTAAAAAAACGTAACCACAAATACAAACAATAATTACTTGAACTCTTGGAGAGAATAGGAGAACTATGATAAGCTAAACATATGCCTTAATGACAAAACCCATTGGTGAAGGTGCACATGCCTTAGCTTCATGACGCCTACACTAAAGCGCTAACTAAGTGCGACAAAGCGCACAACATGGACTTCACTGAGTTTCAGGAGTTACGAACACATTTAACAATACTAAGAACAAGTTAGATACAAGGTAATCTCTGAGAGTTGAAATGATGCTAACAACTGGACATTTATTCTAGATGATTAAAAAACTTCACTTAAAAGTAAACACACATAACTTTGAAGTATGGTTCTAGCTTGTGTTTGATTCTATTTGGGTACTAATTATGGATATCTTTACAAAGCAATGTAATTATGCAACTAGGATACCCATGTCCAAGATAACTTTGACCTTGCATGCATTAATTCACTTCAAGGAGAAATGCCTTACTTCCAACAATTCATGTCACTTTTGCACTCCTTGACCTTGTAAAGTGACAAGTTGCAAAGACTTCAACAAAACGGTTTATGGGATACAAAGGAAGAAATTAACAAGCAACATTTATTGAATTCAAGAGCTGTCACATCATCCAAAGGAATGGGGAGTGGAGTTAACCGTTCACTCACCTTATAGCTGCAGTTTCTATTCTTATTGTGATTGCAAACACTAGATTAAGCCCTTCACATCCATTTCTTGCTTGCAAGAGTGGAAATTGGATTGGTATTGAACAAGTAGCAAGATATACCATTCTCAAAAAAACTTATGCTTGATTTATGGAATCAAAATAGGAAGGGAGATTCCTACTTGGGTCAATCAATTGGGTCTTAATATTTTTCCCTTGGGTTTGCAAGAACTATTGGGTATTCCCTTGCTAGAGTTGGAAAACACCAGTAAGTAATTATCAATTGAATTATTTTCATTAATCCTACGTATTTCAGCAAGATATTTGTGTTCATGAACTAGCTATACCTTATTGAGGCTACAACCCCGATCCCTTTTAAAATCAAAAACAAATCATACTTTCTTGCATCCCAAGTGTTCAATAACATTCGCAGCTTATAAAAATGTGAATTTGGTAATTGGTACATGTTTTTGTAAACCTTCCCTAATATTCTGGCTTTTAGCTGGAGAATATCTATCTGCTTCCGGAAGAAATCGAAGAATTTCTTGGGAATCCTACAAGACCCGTTCATTCTTTTTTCGCTATTTACAGTTGTGTTGTGTGTGCTCGGGTAGAAGACTAGAAGTTTTGTATAAATGTATTTGCAATGCTATCAAGTATTTCTATTTAAGTTCTTCTGTCCGAAGAAATGATTCATCAAAATAATAAGTCACCATTTGTATCGACACAACTGAGATCCCCAAATGCTCGGAGTAAAATAGTATAGCTTTAGAGTTAACTGTTCACTCACTGTTTTATTTGAAGAATAACTTAGGAAATTCACAAATTAACACGAAGCCAAGCTTTAGTAGCACTTTGCGCTTTTCGGCACTGGGCTACATTGTTCTAGACAAAGGCATGTGATCAGCTACTTTTCTGCTCTTCCCCTAGACATTTAATGGCTTACATTCTAGCAGTATACCAGATAAATGCCAGCCAGAAAGTTGTGATTGTCCCAAGCAAGGCGCCTAGGGATGTAAGTTAGTAAGTATAGTGACAATGAATGATTGCTACGAAAGTTTCAACTCTAGATTTATTTATTTTTGTTATAAGTAGATTTTTTTGAGCTGTGCATGAAGAAACTTTCATGTCAATGCCCCCACCCCCGACTAACTAATTGAAATATTATTTTGAAAGAAACATCCCTAACTAGCAAACTTCAGGTCATAAATGAAAAGAGTAAGCTTACCTTCGGTTGGACAGACTTAAAAACAATGTCTCACGAATCAAAGGAAAAATAACATCAACACAAGCCTCTAGTGACC
>CM040623.1:80178361-80409957 GCA_022817965.1 Solanum lycopersicoides
TTCCAAAAATAGATCAAATTTAAAAACACATTGAGTTATAATAAAAATTCAACTAACGAATATGATAATACATTTTTTTAAAAAGAAAAACTTATTTGGAGGTTTTCAAATAATTATAAAAATATATTTAATCAGATTCTTCAAAAATTTGGATTCTTTAAAATTAGTATTAATTTAAAAATTCAATATAAGTACAAAATTTGGCATGTAAAAATGTTGGAAAGTCCACATATTTTCGCTAAGTCTTATTTTTTTTCTTGAAAACATTAGGTGAACAAAGTTAATATTCAGTGAAATGGTGGCTCAAACTTATATACTCTACTAAATGGACTAGCCAACCAAATGCGTGCAATTAGTTGGAAAATTAACCAGTATTCATAATTCATGCATATATAAAATAAAAAAATCCTATGTATATATAAAATAAAAAATCGTCGTATATATATATCCCTTGAATATTTTCTATATATTGCTTCTTATGCTCCTAATAACAGTAGCTAGAGCTAGCTGGCAAATTAAATTCCATGCAAATGATTGAATTTTTTTTCTCAAGGTATAAGAGAGACCTACCCATGTATAGAAATTGTTGCGTAAAATCACGTTTGCAACTTGATACAAGTGAAATAAGGACTGTCGCCTTATATGCATGCGCGTGCGCATACACAAATTTAATTTCGAGGTGATTCTTGTAAAAATTTACTGTATAATTAACAGGTACAACAATATTTGAAAGTTAAAACCTCAAGCTGAATTTTAAACTGACCCAATTTTTTGTCTAGAGTTATAGGGATATATTCAAAATCCATATATATAAAATAAATACCTTATATGTAGTGTGTAATTCTTTTTATGAAAAAATTACTTGGGTTAATACCTTTTAATAAAAAATACTAATTCTAATTCCAAACTCATAAAATCAAAATTCTAATTCCGCATAAAATTAAAAAAAAATATTTGAATCCCCACATATGTTGTCCTATATTCTACATTCACTAACTTGCAATTTACTTAATCTTTAAGAGTTTGCGCGGGCGGCGTTAACGGCCGTCAACTTTCCCTCCTCACATGAATTTCACAATACCTGATCGTTGACATTATAATACAGTTGGAGGAAAAAAAATAAATATATATATATATATATATATATAAGGGCATTTCAATCAAAATTAAGAAAGGTTGAGCAAGTGAAATACACAATCTTAATCAAGAAGAAGCTAAGATCGATCGCTGAGTTTAAGTATATGGCATCATCGTCTAATGGTGGTGTTCCGCCGGGGTTTCGATTTCATCCAACAGAGGAAGAGCTTCTTCATTATTACTTGAAGAAGAAGCTTTCATTTCATAAGTTTGATATGGAGGTTATCAGAGAAATTGACTTGAATAAAATTGAGCCATGGGAATTACAAGGTACTCCCTCCGTCCACGATTATTTGTCATGATTTTTATTTTTAGAGTCAAACTATAAGAAATATGACTAAGATGTATTTTTTTCATCATATTGTTATGCAAAAATATTGCAATTTATAGTACTTTTCATATAGTTTTTAATATCTAGATTTTTTGTTTAAAATATTATATTAATGTAATCGAATTTAACTTTGAAAATTAGTCATATTGAATTTCGAAAAGCGCAACATAACAAATAAAAATAGACGGAGAGAGTACATATTAGCTATAAGAATTTTGTCGTTGTTGAATAATAGAATTTTTCAATAATTCATCGCTAAATCTATTTATATTGATGTTAATTATTATTAGCTAGCTACATAATTTATCCGTCTCTAAAGTAAATTTTCTATTAGTTATTATTCAAAAAAATTGATTAGTTTAACACAAACTGATTCTCACCAAATAAATTATTTATTACTATTAGATAGTTTATATTCTTGGGTAATTAACTAAAACTAAATTAAACTGATAAAATATACAATCTCTCTTATTTAAAAGGTTTAAGTACTCATAAAAAAACTATAGTTTTATTTATTTAATCAAGGAAAAAAAAATATATCTCCGATACCTTCCGTCATACTTTTGAAACATTGGTCCCCTGCTATAAAAAAACTAGAGCATACATATATATCCCTTCATACTAACGGACATACACATGTTATAATCCTATCAATCGACCCAACATTTATTAAATATCGGATCGACGGATAAGATCGTGCACCACGTGTCCCTATTTAGTGTTCCGTTAGAGTGAAGGACATATATGGTCTAGCTAGTTTTTGGACGACATGAGCTAGCACGCACCAATATCCCAAAAGTATAACAGAGGGTATATATTTACGATAGTTTCCTTTAATTAATTATATTATCGATATCGTACATGAATTATATGGTTATTTATGTGTTTGATATATATTTCAGAGAGATGTAATATTGGATCGACGCCGCAGAATGAGTGGTACTTTTTCAGCCATAAGGATAGGAAGTATCCAACAGGTTCAAGGACAAACAGGGCAACAAATGCTGGGTTTTGGAAGGCAACAGGGAGGGACAAATGCATAAGAAACAGCTTCAAGAAAATTGGTATGAGGAAAACACTTGTATTTTATAGAGGAAGAGCTCCACATGGACAAAAAACGGATTGGATTATGCATGAGTATAGACTTGAAGAAGCTGAACAAAATCAAACAGTAAGTTCCTCCTAAAAAAAAATATGAAATTTATCGGTAACTTTTAACTGAGTTGTGTTTAAATAACTCATAATTAAATATTTTTTTTAAATAATCAATACCTAAATAAAATTAGTACGAAAATTTTATTGTTTAGCTATGAAACTTTGTCCATCGCTCTTTTCCTTTGTTTCCTCTCATCATCAAGGGGAAACAAAAAGAAGAGGAGTTCCCTTTATTAATTAATTTAAAGAAAAGAAATTAAGGTTACCAAAGCAAGCATGCATACATGGCATATGTATATTATTATATTATAAGTTATAAAAGAAAAGGCTTAATACATGATTAACCTAGCTCATAAATTTATCCACATGTTTCATCGAGACACTAAAATTAAGCCATGTATATCTCCAGTTTTAATAAATTGTATTTAGTTTAAATATCGAAATGAAATATTGTGACAAATTTTTAGAGCTAACTCTCTCTCTATATATTTTAAGTTGGTTGAAGTCTTACACGTCAATTGCATATATACATGTCTGGAAGCTAGTCAAAGTAATCAAATGATCCTTATAATAATATGATTAATTAATTAGTGAATAATTTCCTCACGATGGACTTTCTTGCCACAAAATCTTTGACTGTCAGGTATTCCCAGCTTGCATGCATGCTTCTAGGACAAGAGGCTGATAAATAAAAAACTTATATTTTTAATACAAGTAATTGAACATCCTATTCTAAAAGATATATGGACCAAATTCTAAAATGATGGCAGTGGTAATTCAAATCCACTATTTATATATGTTCTATTCTAATTATAAAGTGTGTACTCAGAAAAATCATTTTTTTATTGCTTAATTTTATTATTATGTCTTAACGAGAATATCATTCCAAGAAAGTATATATATACACACGTGTCTCTTCATGAGCTATCTGATCTTGTAAATATAAATTTCATAACTAATTTCATATTTTCTCATAGTAGTCGCGCATATATTATATCTTTGACTATATATGTACTTTTCAAATGTGTGTAGGAGGATGGGTGGGTGATTTGTAGGGTATTCAAGAAGAAAAACCTATTCAAAATAACTGGAAATGAGGCAGCTTCATCAAGCCATCACCACCACCACCAACCAACCAACAACTTCACACACAAAGACAATAATCATGATCATAGCCCATATCTACTACACCAATTACCAGTACAACACCATGACTTAAACTATTCCAAATCCCAGTTGCTACTACTACTCTCGCGCCACACGAATACTATTCACACAACAACAACAACATTGAAGTAGCACAAAACTTGATCAAGTCAACATCACTGGGATATCATCATCATCATCATCATCCTCATGAATTCTCATCATCAGGCGCTGATCAATCAGCGCCTTGTGAGTCTGGATTAGAAGTAGCAAGCAGTAATGATCATCAATGGGGAATTAATATTGATTCATCTAAAGTTGCATTAGGGATGGGATTTGAATCTAATCAAATCAATCATCAACTTCCTATGCGTGGAGAAATGGACTTTTGGAGTTATGGAAAATAATACACACACACATGACACAAGACACAACTATTAGTAGTAATTCTTTGTAATAATATATATTCACATTGAAAAGACATATATATATATCACTTAATTAATTATATATACTTAGTTTGTTGCTGTACTATATATATATATTATATTGAATGTATTAATTCGATCGGGGGGAAATGTATGATTGTATGTCCTCCTTATTTTATGTTAGTGATTTATATATTGGAATGTAAATTTTCTTAAACATGATCAATTTTGTGATTTGAGAAAATCAAGCTAAATATCGTCTCTTACTACAACAAAAATGATTTATAATGGTAATTAATTTACGATAATAGTTTAATTGATGTTTTTCTAGGTAATTAACCCTTTTGGTAAATGTTTTTAAAGTCTATAGCGACATTGAATTTAATGACATTTAACTAATGTCGAAAAAACTTTAATACCTATTGTTAATGTGCATATTTATTGGCGCTAAAAGTTATTTTTTTATCGTAGTCATGTCTTGACATTATGTTTTCAAAAGACAGCTACATTAGGAGTGTGTTTGGTATGAAGGAAAACATTTTCTGGAAAATGTTTTTCAGTTTTCCCTTGTTTGGTTGGGACAAAAATTTTGGAAAATGTTTTTCAAATCAACTCATTTTTCTCAAAATTAAGGAAAATGACTTCCCTTCAAAAATTAAGGAAAACATTTTCCAAAACTCTCCTCCAATTTCAAATTATATTTTTTTTGGGGGGAAAACATCAATTTAAAAAAATATTTTCAATTTCAAAATTTTATTTTTTCACCCGATCCTTGAACCCCCCCCCCAAAAAAAAAAAAAAAAATTAAAAAAAATATTTTCAACTTCAAATTTTTTATTTTTAAACTCCTAACCCCACCCCAATTCCCCCAAAAAATTAATTTTGTTTTTTAAAAATACTATCAACTTCAAAATTTTATTTTTCACTCCTACCCCTTCCCTCCCCCCGCCCCCACCCCACTCCCACCACCGCCCCCAAAAAATAATAATTTTGATTTTAAAAAATATTTTTAATTTCATAAATTATTTTTTACTCTAGTAAAAATAAAAGATTTCTCTCAAAAACATTTTTCATTCATAAATCAAACACTAAAAATTATTTTCGGAAAATATTTTTTACTCACCAACCAAACATGAGAAAAAAAGTCCAAAATCTACTTCTTTTCCAGGAAAACATTTTCTAGGAAAACATTTTCCATGGAAAACATTTTCCTCCATACCAAACACACCCTAGAATTCACCAAAGAATCACACCAATTTTAAGTCAACTTAGGATATTGAAAGCATGGGCATTGAAAAAAATCTTCTAACTCCCGATTTTTAGTCTCAATAGATTTTTCTCTTAAAATAAGTTCTACCTAACTTGCGCAGAACTTAAAAATTGACTATAATTTGAGCTAATTATAGATTTATAGCTACATTTTGCTTAATTACAATTTATAGTTACATGTAAAAAGGAGAAGAGATACAAATTACATTCAGAAGGGACCGAGATATGAGAGGGAGCTAGAAGAGAGAAATACAATTTATCTATACTTTTGATCGATAATTGTATCACGAATTCAATTGTTATATATCAAAAATTAACTACTAAGAGGAGGAGAGAAAGGAAGAGACACAATTAATTTGTATATCTGATGATGATTGTATCACTTATACAATTGATTATATCAATTAATACAATTGTACAAATATTATAGGAAAAAATATATATATAATGACAAACTAATAAATCAAATTAAATGCTATAATCATACTTTGATTTAATTTGTATTGTAGCAAACTGTTTGTTAATCACCTCTCTCCCTCAAACTCTCGCTCGCCACTCTCGCTCTCGCCCTTTCACTTTTATACAAACACAAGTGTATAAAATGCGTTTATGTTTATATAAAGCGAGAAAAAATTGTATATATACGTATATTTTTGTTCTCCTCTCTCCCATCTCCCAGATCTCGCTCGCCACCCTCGCCTCTATCGCTTATACAAACAGAAACAAAATGTATAAATTGGATTTCTGCTTGTATAAAGCGAGAAAAAATTATATATACAGTTGCAAAAACATATATTTTCGTCCTATACACTTGTAATTATACAATACAAGTATTTCTCTGCCCAATTTTCTTGTCTTCCTCTCTTTCTCGTTTTATACATACACAAATTATGCAATTGATTTGTATACAACTGCTTTCTTTTGTATATGTACAACGAATTATACAATTGATTTCTTTGTATATGTATATCGAATTATACATATTTATGTTTACATAGGGCACAATTATGCAAACTTTGCTATATCATACAAATATAAATTTTGTGTTTGGTATATGTGAAAGTTGCTCAATATTATATTTTGTTACAGATTGTACTTGTATTCATGTGTAGCCTTGTGTATTATTATATTTATGTGCTACCATGTGTGTTTGTATTTGTATCATTGACTGTTATCATTTGTATTAAAATTGTATAAAGGGAGGAGTAGGCGAGCGAGAGAAGATAGAGAGAGGTGAGAGGCGAGAGAGTGTGTAAAGAGAGAAAATAATTTGTTACAAATTTCTAATTGTATCTACAAATTTTAATTTTTGTAAACTATAATTGTATATAGTAAATATATATCACATGTTTTCCTTACTAGGTAACTTTTCAAATTTCGATTAGTTTTAAAACTATGGCTAATCGATAAACAAAGTAAAAGTGGTTATTTGTCAAAACCCTTGGAAATTCATTATTGGGCATTATTAGTTATCCGTTGAGTTAACGGCCCATTAAAAAACCAAGTGCTTTAAAACGGGGGATTTTGTATTCATTTATCAAAGTTTCAAACTCAGCAATCATGGAGGAAGAAAAAACTTTAACAGAGTTTGATGCCTTCGAACACCCAATGGAATTGGAATTGCGAGACGGAGAAGAGGGAGGGGAAGGGGACAACGACGGAGATAACAACAGTAAAGAGGCTGATGATGAAGACGAAGACGAAGATGAAGACGAAGAGGGGGAGGAAGAAGAAGAAGATGGAAGCGGAGAGTATAAATTTCAATTCGGAGCTGAAATGGATCCTTTAGCATTCACTGAAGAGGACGCCTTTGGACGCCAGCCATACCAACAGTTTGAGCACCTCGAACACCAATATGAAGCTCTCGCTGCCAAAAAGCGGAAAGCTCAAGCCCTACCTCCCAGGTAATTTCGATAATGTCAGGCGAGAGGAAAAAAAGCTGAATTTCTTGCTACACGGCAATGAATAATGAATAGTGATTATGAATTTTTCACATGAAAATTTATACTTTGCCGAAGTGCATGATGTAAAAATTCTACTGTCTTTCTGAATCCATGCTCCCCTACTCTTCTTTTTACTCATGAAATTTCACCTTAGAATTAGCATAGAAAATTAAATAATCACCTTAATGTTGCCCCATTATTTTTTGGGAACTTACATAAATTCCACTAGTTTAGTATCTAATTACTTAGATACACTCTAGCTTGCAATATTACGTATATTACCTGATTTTGGTGTCTAGACGTATATCGGGTATATGAGGACAAATTTAGGTTTAATTTGTTCTAGATACATTGTATCCAAGTGGATTTGCATGTATTTGGTATACATAACAAATATCACTTGCCTCCCTCGCTTCTCTCCCATCTTGCTCACCACTTTCCCATGTATTTGGTATCAATACATGTATCTAGTGTGTATCTAGTGTTATTTGTATGTATTGGGATACATACGAATCTTGCTCGCCTCCATCCCCAATCTCGCTCACCTCTCTCCCTATTTTGGTGTATATGGTAGCAAAATACATTTACAGAAGTGTAAGATAAATAGGAAACTCTTGATTAGTGGTAAGATGTGCAAAATTTTGGAACTATAGGTAATAATAGCTTATATGGTGGTGAAGTATGTATAATTATGTAGTTTGGTTGCAGTTTTAAATAATCACCTTAGCACTATAGTCAGAATAGTGATCAGAGAGATGAAAGAATTTGTATTGAGGCCTTGGTGAATGCTGAGGCACCAATTTTCTTTCCGATTAGTTAATACATACTACACCTATTTATAAGTGTCAAACACAATACTCAATGAAATTTGTGCAGACTGATATTATATCTAACATAAAGTTAGAAATCTTTTTTTTGATGACAAATAAAGTTAGAAATCTTTTGATGTTCTGATTCTCATATTCTAGCACTTCTAATAATTTTGTGATTGTTTTAAGCGGGAGATGGGGTTGGTGGAATTAATTATCTCTTTGATTGCAGTACTGTTTACATGCTTTGTCTGGATTTTGGACACTTAGCCTCTCATTGACCTTCATTTTCTATTAATTTCTTATACCATGTTTGGGGATGGGTGTGTGAGTGAGTGCAGTGAGATCCCAGCAAAGAAATCTAGGCAAGAAGACCGTCAAGAAGATGGTCCAGGAGCAAGCTATGATGAAATATTGGAAGCTATGAATTATGGGATGAGGAGAAAGTCAAGGAAGGTATGTTATCCGCTTGTTGTTTTCTCTATAATATGTTGCATTAGCAGTCTGGGGAAACTTTGAACTCTATTACAAAATACTAGATCTAAGCAGACCATGGGCCCAAGCTCAACCTTGACAATTCATTTTTTTTGTTTTGCATTCTTTTGTGTTTTGGGTTCTCGGCTATTATTTTCTTATGAGAAGTCATTAGTTGAAAAATTAGAATCACCAAAACATGGTACTTTATTTTACCTTTACCAGCTTATGGTTTCAGATCCTTATACGAGGTCTTAAAGTCAAGGTCTTTAATTTCAAGCTTAAGATCTCTTATTATATCTGATTAAAATGAGTTTTTCCTAATATAGTTGTTAAATGATAAGGGAATTTCAAATTGGAATTACATGTAGCATTAATCATTTGGGAAAAAGATTACTAATGCAAGCTGGTCATTGGGATTTTACTTGGACTTGGAAGATCGATGGAAGACTAAAGCTGCGACAAAGGTGGCACATTTTTGATGGGTTGCAGCTAGGAATGTTTGTTTAACTCAGAACTGATTACAAAGAATTGGTTATGCCATGTGCAGTAGATTAAAGAATACCTTGAGTTTTGAGGATATGAAGCACCATCTTGCTTACCTAAGCTAGGTAAATGAGGTTAAGCTTGTTGATCTCCAGTGCTAATTGCTAAGGTTATGTCATACCAAGAGACACTTCCAGCTATAAGCTTAGCTAAGAAAAAACTCAATGATCTCAACTGATAGTGGTCGTGGTGCTTACCCAATGAGCTTTTGGTCTTCAACACATTCACATTATAAGCAATTCATGGAAGTTATGAATGGTTTAAGGAGTTACTATATTACTGAGTCCAGAAGAAAGAAAAGAATTTTTACAAATTAGTTTGTGAACTATTGTCAATGATTTCCCTATCTGATGTTCCTATCTTAACTATTAACTCACCTTGTGAAGCTATCGGTTCTCAATATATTTTGGATGGGCTTTGGCTATGTTTTGACTGTTCAGAACAATCTGAGGTTGTCGCCATTTTTATTGAAATTAGTTTATTAGGTAGTCTTTTTGCAACCTGTAATTTGACCGCTCTTTATTTTCGGTTTCAAGTTCTTGTTTTGCATGTTGTAAATATTGTGCAGATGCTAGTAATCTTCTGCTCACTATGTTATGTTGTACCATATGTAGCTCAAGAAGAGAGGTCGGCGGAAGGGATCAAAGAGTAAAGTTAGTTCAGAATTGTCAAGAAAACTTGGTGATGCCACTCTTCATTATGCACATGGCCGTTACGAAGAGGTATGCATCTAGCATCTAGCATCTTGCATCGTGCATCCCGATCTTGCTTGATCTGCATTTATAATTTTCTGCTTTGCGTGTAGATGTGATATCAATAAGGCATGAAAAGAATTATTTCATCAAGATGTACTTTCTTTACACAGTAAAATATATGAATTGACACAAGTTACCTTTTCTAAAAAAAATTATATTTATATGAATTGACACATGAAGTTGCTACTTTCTCTTTGTTGTTGTCGGTAATGGTCCTGCTCTAACAAATGAACCTATTTTTGCTTCTGGATATTTGTTCCTACTTGTTTTTTGATTGGTATTTTCTGTCAATATATGTAAAAATTTGTGCACACCTGTTGAGGAAGTGGTCTTTTCCCCGTTCTTGATGGATTTGGTTTAGGAAGGGCTCTATAACAGCTATTAGTCCTTTCATTTCTTATTTATCTCATTATTAGTGTTCTCTGTTGCAGGCCAAACTTGTGTTGCGTGAAGTCATTCGTCTTTCGCCAAACCTTCCTGATCCATACCATACACTTGGCCTGATTTACAATGCTATGGGTGATAAGAAGAGAGCTATGAATTTCTACATGCTTGCAGCACATTTGTCACCGAAGGATGCATCTCTATGGAATCTCCTGGTTGCTTGGTCCACGTGAGAATTCCTTGGACTTCTTGTATCATCATTTGTTTTCCTTTGTCTTTTCTTATCTTTTTTTTCTGTTGTATATACATTTCAAGAAAATCACAGTTGAGCTGTCTACTCATGTATGGTGTAAAAATATGTCATCCTTATTCCTTTTCTTATTTCATACAGCACTGTATTATCGTTCCTATGTGGAGTAGATTCCTGCATATATTTAGATATCCAGTGTTTAGGGGAAAAAGTAATCCCCTTGAGATAAATCTTTGTCCCCTACGCGTTAGTGGTATGCCAAAATGCTGATCCCTTTCTGAAATGGGCTTTCTCTGCCCTTCCTTTCAACTTTGACAGTTATGTATTCCCTAATGGAAGGGCATCCTTTGAAAACTAACACAAAAATTCCGTTGTCATCTACTGTTTTCTTTAACCTTCTGAAAAAGTGAAGGAGACAGATATGCTTAGATGGACGGTTAGGGGTTGTTTGTGTTACGTTTGGTTTTAAAGACATCGAGAGAGATGAACCACAAGGATACAAATATATTTACTTCTTTATGATGCTTAAGTGATAGTTTGGTTGTAAAGGAGCTCAAAATATATTGTGGGGTGAAAAAAACCCATTCTGCATTAGGAATTAAGAAAGCATCAGGTCTGTGCGTGTTGGATACTGATGCACAAAGTTTAGATGTTCTACATTTTGAGTGACAGCCTACTGAAGGATTTTTTTTGTATCACATTTCTTGGTCAATTAATTTAGGAATGTGTTATGTATGTGACGATAGGCATTTGACCTGTTTCCTTTTAAACCCATGATGAAATAGCAAATATGTATTGTTCACCATGTTTTTGTTGCCAGTTTTAGGTTTTGTTTTTAACATTGTTGTATAAAATTGCTCCCCGATTCCTGTTTATTTTTGCAACATTTGGTGCTTCTTGAGTATTGTGAGTTAAAAGATAACTTGTAACTGTACAGAGAGCAGGGAGATAGGAAACAGACCCGCTATTGCCTTTCCAAGGCAATAAAAGCAGACCCTGAAGACCTTAGTCTTAGGTTTCACAGGGCTTCAATATATATTGAACTTGAAGATTATCAAAAAGCTGCAGAGCAGTACGAACAAATTGCTCGTCTATGCCCTAATGACGTTGGAGTACTTAAGACGGCTGTTCAGGTGTCGGCATCTATTCTTCCTTCAATATCTGTCAAAATTTGTTGTCTTATTGATTTGCATAAAGTTGTTGTTGAAGAATCCCACATCGGATAAAAAAGGGATGGGTGGTCTCCTTATGTGGTGTTGGGAAGTTGTCCCCTTTTGAACTAGCTTTTGTGGTTGAATTAGCCCCAAGATCCATTTCTCTACATGGTATTCACTTCGATTCCATCTAGAATATATTGTTTTCGATGTTGGATCTTTCGTCTTTTATTTTCCACGCTCCAGATGTCCAGTTGTGTGTGCGGGGTGTTGGAGTCCCACTCTGTTTGTGGGCTGGGTACGTGAACTCCTTATATGGTCTTAGACAATCTTCCCCTCATGAGTTAACTTTTGGGATTGATTAGGCCCAACGTCCATTTTTAAACATGGTATCAGTGCAAGACCCAACTCAATTCTTTTTTTTTTGATGTTGGCCCCCCATATTAAATTGTCCATGCTCCAGACATTATCCAGGGTCTGTGCTTGAGGTGGGGTGTTAAAGAGTCCACATCAGATGAAAAAGGGATGGGTGATGGTCTTGATATGTAGTCTTAGGCAATCTTTCCACCTTGAGCTAACGTTTTGAGTTGAGTTAGGCCCAAGATTCATTAGAGTTGTTTTGGCCTAAGCGCCAAATGGTTACATGTTGAATGCCTCATCTTATGCTATTTTTTAAAATCCATTTTACTTTCTATTGTCGTCCTTATGTTCATTGGACATCATTTGTCTTGATATTACTAATAAAGAAAACATGTTTTACTATCACTATTTTTTTTTATCAAGTAAAGTGTTTCATTAATAATATCAAGGTTTTGAGATCTGACAAATTGACGAGAACATGCCAAGAGAATCATTATGGGAAATACTGTTGCTTTAGTCCAATAATTACAGGATTTTTTTTGTCTATATATAATTAATGCTGTATCAAATAGTACTTACTCTCACATTCCACCGTTAAGCATGAAATTGACTTCTTGTCTGCTTCTCCAGTTTTACAGCAAATGTGGCAAACATGAGTCCTCTGTTGGTATCCTCGAAGACTACCTGAAAAATCATCCAACTGAAGCTGATTTAAGTGTGATACATCTGTTAGCTGTGATACACATGGAAGACAATGCACATTTAAAAGCTCTTGATCTGATTGAGTGGGCAAAGCAGAGATATTTTACTGGGAAACAGATGCCTTTTAATTTAAATATCAAAGCTGGAATATGTCATTTACATCTTGGCCATATAGAGGAGGCAGAGGTTTGTTTGAGCTTGATGTTGAAGTTTCTTGTTGCTTTTAGAAGTGCCATCACTCATAATAACTCTGCCATGTTGAGTTCTTTATGCAATGTAAAGGCTGATCAAGTACAGTAGTTCGTTAAACAATAAGTGAAACACACTATTCTGATGAGTATAACAGTGGAAGTGTGAATGATCTTTCTCTTTGTACGTGCTACTGGAATCATGGCAACTGGACTAGGTTTTCGGAGTTGCTCTATTTTCCTCTAGTATTAACTGTTGTTATGGGTTACAGTGGGTGTTGCTGTTCAAGGGAAAATATCTGTCTGAGATTCCATTTGAAAGCTCCTGCATATTTCTGTAACATAACGATGGAAAAGCTAAATGTGGTCACAATTTATTTAACTAAAACTTTGTATCTATAGGGGAGAAAATGCAGAATAGGACCCATATGGGACTTACAACTTCACACTAATTAGCTAAAGTGACTCCAAAGTGGCCCAAGTAGTGGGTAGTTTTCCGAGGTGAAGATTGAGGAACAGGAGGACTCTGACAAAATGAGGTCTCAGAAGTACTTATAGTCTTATACATCTCAAGTTTTGTACTTCTTAACGATGACCTCTGATCATAGTGGGAACCCTGAATCTCACAGGTTGTAGAATTCTTTATTAAGCCCAGAGCTTAGTCTAATCCTGAAGTGAAATCCAATCTTACCTCTTCTAAATACCCTATTTGACAACAACAACAACATACCCAGGGTATTCCCACCAGTGGGGTCTTGGGAGGGTGGTGTGTATCCTATTCTGTTGTCTCTAAAAAAATTCTATACTATTTCTGTATGAATTTGAACTGAAGTTTATGCTATTCTTACTTTGTAAAGCAATGTGCAGATTATTTTCCGTGCTGTACAATCTGAAAATGCATCTCAACATCCTGACATAGTCACCGAGGTCGCGGACTCCTTTATGACACTTGAATACTATGAATCAGCTTTGAAGTACTATATGATGCTTGTTGGAGATGGCAACAAGAATAAAGTAAAGAAATAACACTCCCCCTTTTACTGCTTCTGTGTACATTGCAATATTTTATCCTTTCACTTGGAAGCACGTGTATATGTACCCTTTCTGTACTATCAAGCAGACCAACCATGCTCAGTTGCTCTGTTATTGAGAGGAACCTTGTTGAACTATCTACTAGTAAAGCATATATATCTTCTGAAACTCTTTTTATTATCTTTTGGTGGTTAATCCATTTCAATTCTTTTCAGGGCTATTTGCACTTGAGAATTGCCCAGTGTTATGTATTTTTGAGGGAAAGAGTGCAAGCAATTGAGTACTTCTATAAAGGTATCCAATTCCACATAACATATGTGATATGATAGTGTGTGTGTGTATATTTATCGGTGTATAGACTTCATTAAATACTTATAGCTCTGGTGTGACATAACTTACCTCATCATCTATATACCCTCCTGCAGAATGGGTTTATTTTGTGTTAGTGACTTGCTTAAGTCTGTTGATGCTCCAAATCTATTCAATGTCTTTATTTATTTATTTTTCTTTTCAGCTGTAAATGAACTTGAGGATAGTGTTGATGCTCGATTAACTTTATCATCGATCCTCCTTGAAGATGGCAAAGATGATGAAGCAGTTTCTGTGCTTTCCCCTCCCAAAGAATCAGGTATAAATCATTTGCTTGGGATACTTTTAGCATTCTATTATGTGGATCATTGTAAACTTCTTTTAAGAGCTCTGTGGTTCATTTCCAGAATGTTCAGGTGACTCAAGTTCTGGTACATCAAAATCTTGGTGGCTTAGTAGCAAAATAAAGCTGAAGCTTTGCCAAATTTATAGAGCTAAAGGGTCACTAGAGGCTTGTGTTGATGTTATTTTTCCTTTGATTCGTGAGACATTGTTTCTTAAGTCTGTCCAACCGAAGGTAAGCTTACTCTTTTCATTTATGACCCTGAAGTTTGCTAGTTAGGGATGTTTCTTTTCAAAAGTAATATTTCAATTAGTTAGTCGGGGGGTGGGGGCATTGACATGAAAGTTTCTTCATGCACAGCTCAAAAAAATCTACTTATAACAAAAATAAATAAATCTAGAGTTGAAACTTCCGTAGCAATCATTCATTGTCACTATACTTACTAACTTGCATCCCTGGCGACTTGCTTGGGACAATCACAACTTTCTGGCTGGCATTTATCTGGTATACTGCTAGAATGTAAGCCATTAAATGTCTAGGGGAAGAGCAGAAAAGTAGCTGATCACATGCCTTTGTCTAGAACAATGTAGCCCAGTGCCGAAAAGCGCAGAGTGCTACTAAAGCTTGGCTTAGTGTTAATTTGTGAATTTCCTAAGTTATTCTTCAAACAAAACAGTGAGTGAACAGTTAACTCTAAAGCTAGACTATTTTACTCCGAGCATTTGGGGATCTCAGTTGTGTCGATACAAATGGTGACTTATTATTTTGATGAATCATTTCTTCGGACAGAAGAACTTAAATAGAAATACTTGATAGCATTGCAAATACATTTATACAAAACTTCTAGTCTTCTACCCGAGCACACACAACACAACTGTAGATAGCGAAAAAAGAATGAACGGGTCTTGTAGGATTCCCAAGAAATTCTTCGATTTCTTCCGGAAGCAGATAGATATTCTCCAGCTAAAAGCCAGAATATTAGTGAAGGTTTACAAAAACATGTACCAATTACCAAAATCACATTTTTATAAGCTGCGAATGTTATTGAACACTTGGGATGCAAGAAAGTATGATTTGTTTTTGATTTTAAAAGGGATCGGGGTTGTAGCCTCAATAAGGTATAGCTAGTTCATGAACACAACTATCTTGCTGAAATACGTAGGATTAATGAAAATAATTCAATTGATAATTACTTACTGGTGTTTTCCAACTCTAGCAAGGGAATACCCAATAGTTCTTTCAAACCCAAGGGAAAAATATTAAGACCCAATTGATTGACCCAAGTAGGAATCTCCCTATTCCTATTTTGATTCCATAAATCAAGCATAAGTTTTTTTGAGAATGGTATATCTTGCTACTTGTTCAATACCAATCCAATTTCCACTCTTGCAAGCAAGAAATGGATGTGAATGGCTTAATCTAGTGTTTGCAATCACAATAAGAATAGAAACTGCAGCTATAAGGTGAGTGAACGGTTAACTCCACTCCCCATTCCTTTGGATGATGTGACAGCTCTTGAATTCAATAAATATTGCTTGTTAATTTCTTCCTTTGTATCCCATAAAGCGTTTTGTTGAAGTCTTTGCAACTTGTCACTTTACAAGGTCAAGGAGTGCAAAAGTGACATGAATTGTTGGAAGTAAGGCATTTCTCCTTGAAGTGAATTAATGCATGCAAGGTCAAAGTTATCTTGGACATGGGTATCCTAGTTGCATAATTACATTGCTTTGTAAAGATATCCATAATTAGTACCCAAATAGAATCAAACACAAGCTAGAACCATACTTCAAAGTTATGTGTGTTTACTTTTAAGTGAAGTTTTTTAATCATCTAGAATAAATGTCCAGTTGTTAGCATCATTTCAACTCTCAGAGATTACCTTGTATCTAACTTGTTCTTAGTATTGTTAAATGTGTTCGTAACTCCTGAAACTCAGTGAAGTCCATGTTGTGCGCTTTGTCGCACTTAGTTAGCGCTTTAGTGTAGGCGTCATGAAGCTAAGGCATGTGCACCTTCACCAATGGGTTTTGTCATTAAGGCATAGGTTTAGCTTATCATATTTCTCCTATTCTCTCCAAGAGTTCAAGTAATTATTGTTTGTATTTGTAGTTACGTTTTTTAAAAATTAGATTTCTATTTTCTATTTCATTGGCGATTTCTTCGCTAAAGCTGGCGCTTTAATTGCACTTTGTGATTAAAGCTCAAACAAACTTCTTTAGGCTCTTTTTGCACTTTCAACTTTTGAGTTTTGACTGCTCTGCTTGTTCTTTCTTTTAATTGGTGGATATATTTTTAGGTCAAAGTGCGGAGAAGACTATCTAAAAGTGTTCTAAATCAAAGAATCAAGGTTGTGGACGATCACCAAACAGATACCATCTTTCATGGCTTTAAGCCTGTAGCTTTGGCATCTGATCTGTGAGTTTGACTTTTACCATTTTGTGTTTTTTCTTTCAACTCCTTAGCTGAGGATTCTATGGGCAAAAGTAGCCAACCAAGCAGTTTCAGGGGTTGAGCTTATATATAGCCAAGTCTTGTCCATGAAATGTTTTGGAAAAAAATAAGATCTGTTTGTGGACAAATTGTTTCATTTACATTTATATTTCTTAAATATCAATTTGGGTGCTTTTCTTTTTATACTTTTACTAAAACTTGACATTAAATTTTGTAAGGAAAGACATATCCTTACAAATGATTGGCATACATAGAGGTCATACCGTCCATTTCTTTTCAAGCTGCGAAAGCTCTTGAGATTAATATATTTTTTTATAAGGTAACAACTTGTGTATATATGAAAAGTCAACACCAGGGGTGTTTCTGGAAGGTAATTACGAACTCCATAAAAAGGAGTCAAATGGAGGGCTAAGATAGAGAACTATTTTTTTTTTGATGACCGTGGTGTCCAGGCCAGCTTTCTCACACGTCGACTAACATTTTACCCAAAAAAACAGAGAATTAACAGCTATCTTTATTACACTTCGCCTATCAGTTCTATGAGATCCCATGTATCCTCAAAAAGATAATTTTTACACCAAAAGAAGAAGAAACTTTAAGACAGTTCATCCTAAATTAGTTGATGGATTTGCTAGAAATTTCAAAGAGTCTTGAATTTCTTTCCTTCCAGGCCAACACACCAGATGTAGGCTGGACTGATTTGCCACCAGTGCTGAGTATAGTTGAATTTGTGCTGAAATGCCGTTGTATGTTCAAACAGTGGTGCCTCTTGTTTGAGCATGAATTCCCAAATATTTTTAGGAAACCAGAGTTGGGTGAAGTTAGGATTGAAATTTCAACACTTATTTGGCCATAGTTTTTGGGAAACATAATCCACTTTTTAAAAAAAAACATGAAACATGGTTTATACCCATAAGTTTGATACAAAATTATCATTTTCATACTGAACTTGGTAATACATTACCCAAAAATCATTACACAATATTTCATAAAAATTGCTCATAACACAATTACCGGCTATTACAATAGTTATGTAGATCCATTGATGTTTCTTCTCGATTTCCTCCTTTCTACGAAATAGCAAAAATAGAAGATTTACTAATTTATTTAATGCTATACTTACATAGAATGTGGCGGAAATGGATAGTTGGCTGATAATAATACGTCTAACGAGGGGTTGGGTAGATAGAATTATAGTTGGAGTCATAATTGATGTTTACTTTAGTATAAAATATAGAAGTTTGGGGTAAGCTTTAAAATTTTAAAAGAACTTGCAAGTATATTTTGGCCCAGAGTTTCATTTTTTTATTGTTGCAGATTTCGGTATTTTGCCAAACAATTTCTGCAAATTCAAACCCTACCCACCCACAATTTTTTTTTCCTTATCTCGGTTCCACAGGTAAACCATTTAAAAAGAGGAATAGAAGGGCTTATCAGAAAATAGAAAAAGAAGAAAAAAACTGGAGGGGGATCTGGATTAACTTAATCAAAAAGATCTGTATTAACTTACAATAGTTTGTGGCAAGGACAAATCATTGAAGAGCTGTTGAGCCTATGATGGTGGCACCTCACAAGCAACCGGCCTTAAGAAAGTGATGGATAAAATTTCTCCAATTGAGCTCCCGACATGTTGGTCAAAGAAAGATCCAATGTCTTCAACCTTTTCCATGCTTAGGAAATTAGCATTTCTTGTCAAGAGAGATACCTTTACTTCTCCTTTTCTAGTGCTTGTGGTTGAACTATCTCCTGTTTCTGAATTATTGTTAACAGAGAGTCATCCATTTTATATCATGCCAAATGTTTCTGTGGCTGTTATCCCCAAGTCAGAAGCTTGAATTCTTTTACTTGAGATGACAGCCTTAGCATGCTACTAATTAAACTAGAAAATTAAGTGAGATGCTGAGTACTTTTAGTTAGTCTTTCAAATAGTGGGTTGAAAATCAATTTTTAGACACTCTGTTAGCCATTTCAACCCAAAACTTAGAGGGGCCAATTTTGAATTCTACCTATTGTCACCTATATTTAAGTATTGGGACACTTCCACAGACCTCCCTCCAGGTTTGGTTTGGTAATATTAACCTCACTTGTGCTTTGTGATATGATGTCTGCCTCCATTATACCTTTTTTTTTTAACAGTTGTTTGAATCTATTTATTATTAATGCAAAAATAATTATAATTTGACCAGTTTGTCCTTTCTAATTCATCATCAAATTTTAGTTTAAGAAAAATGCTTTTTGAGAAACAAGAATCAATGAAAAGAGAAGCAGAAACTTGCCACATTATTATCTAAAGCACCCACGATGCTACAAGTATAAAATCGCAATTAGGCAAAAACTTGACAATCCCACCTAGCTGAAGCATCCCACAGTTACACAGTTATTGGGATCTTTTGTTATTCACTTACCTGCAATTCAACCCGTCGTTATGAAGGAGGTATATAATAGATAGATCTCAACAGTGGAAGGTAAATAATGAATCTTATGGCTTTTTGATAGGTCAAAAGCTGCAAGAGCAAAAAAATTGCTTCGGAAGAAAGAAATGTTAAAGGAAGCAAAAAAAGCTGCAGCTTTGGCTGCTGGAGCTGACTGGAAAAGTGACGATTCGGACAGTGAGTTTCCTGTGAGAAGCCCATAGCCAATGTCTTCTGTTATCGTACATGTTACATACTTTTTATACCCTTGATTTTATCCTAATACTTCCTTCTCTTTCTTCTATGTTATCCTAATTCTTAAGGAGGAGCACGTATACCGAGAGCCTCCACTACCAGATCTTCTAAAAGACGAGGAACACCTGTGCCTTATTGTAGATGTTAGTATTTCTTGCTTCCCATCTCATCTCTTTCTTTAATTTTTAACTACGTCGTCTCCTTTCTTTCTTTCTTTCTTTCTTTCTTGCTTGTTTTGATTGTTATCTTTTTCTTTCTTTTCCTTAATGATCATGTCAGTTTCATGTGAGCTCTTGTTCCATTTTCACATTAATGAACTTGTTGTGTTTATTCGTTTTTAGACGAAACATGCTTACAGTTTTTTATACCAGTACAGATAGTCATTTAGTCTAAGCAGAGGTATGAGATGTCTTCTTTGACATGTGTAGTTGAATATGACAACATGCACAGGAAATTTCAATGCTAAATAGATCTCCAATTCTCTTCTGATTCTTTGTCTGCTCTATTTACTAGTACTTGTAGTTCTGTCAGATAGAATGCAATTTTTCACTTTGAAGTCCTTTTTTTTGTAGCTCTGCAAGGCTTTAATATCCTTGCAAAGGTATTGGGATGCACTTGAGATCATTAATCTGTGTCTAAAATTGGCATCCAGCACATTGTCTGTTGAGAAAAAAGAGGAGCTGCAAGCTCTAGGAGCTCGTAAGTTTCAACTTGTAGTGTTAGCACTCTCTCCCTTTACTTTTGTTTGTAAACTACTTTGAGACATCTGTTGGCAGGTTGAGATATACTAGGTTTGATTAATGTTGTAAAGTGAAAGGCAGAGATGCATATGCTTGCTGAAACGTTCTTTTTCTATCTTGTAGAAGTAGGATATAACATTGCTGATCCCATCCATGGGTTCGATTGTGCACGTTCCATTGTCAGTCAGCATCCTTACAGCTTTGCAGCATGGAATTGCTATTACAAAGTAATATCAAGGTATCAGCAAAATTTGTGTCAGTATTCTGAACGCTCTTCTGTTTTTGTGGTTGGTACTAGTGGAATTGGTTTCTGTTTCCCTTGTTAAGCAGGTACTTGGCAGAATTAACTGAATAATATAGGTAATTAACTGTTTGTAAATGTTTGTTTGCACTCTCGGATTCTGCCGAGCTCCCGTGAGTTGAGATAGGGAGACTGTGGCTAATAAGTTTCTTATGCCTAAACTATGTTGGAAATATTTCATACAGTGCATTTAATAAATTTATTACATTCACCACTAAAGTAACAAGGATTGTTTTTGTGGTTGGCATTTTTGGGGACTAAGTAACAGTCAGCAAGCACCGGCATGGGTTGGTTCTTAGGATTTATATATCCTAAATGTACTACATAAAGTTCTTGGAGGGACATGGTTGTCATTGGTCGTGTTGGAACCCACCACCCATCTAGTAGTATTTTGAGTATAACATTAAGTTTTTTTTAGAGAAAATGGCCAAAAGCCTCCCCCCAATCTATAGTCGGATACCCAACTACACACTCATACTTCACGGGGGTCCTATTACCCCCTTGAACTATATTAAAGTGAAATTATTTCCTCCCTAAATGCTGATGTGGAAAAGGAGGTGTAGTTCACTCTCTTTGGGAGAGTGAGAGATAAAAAGATAATTAAAATATTTTCTTTATAAATATTTAATTTATTTCATATTAACATTCTATTTTTTTTTATTTTTAAAAAAAATAGGGATAATACTCAATTCCCCCCCTAGCCTATACCCAAAATCCCTGAAACACACCTTACCTTTGATAAGGTCCTATTACCCCCTCCAACTTTTTTTTTAAGTAATTATTTACCACTTTTGTACCTACGTGGCAATATGCGTGAATTCACCCATATAGGGCGCGTGAGTGAAAAATTTAGATAATAATGACCAATAAAAATTAGCCACGTGTCAAAGAAATTTAAAAAAAACTCAAAAATAAATATTAATGTTTCTCGCTAAAGCAGTTGTCTTCATGTTTTGAAAAAAAAACTCCATTTTTAGTGTTCTTCATTTTTAAAGAAGCTCCATTATCATTCAAGTTAAATTGCTCCTTGATTTGAAAAGGTAAAGTAAAATTTAATATATTATTTACATCTCTTTATGTCGATCCACACATGCAGCACTGAAACAAAAACTAACTATCAAAATCCAACATCGAAAATCAACTAACAGTTTGAAATCAAATTTCTAACCCTTCTCGATTTTTTGAAACCAAGATAAACTTTCCCTCTTTCTTTCCTTCTTCTTTTAACTTCTTTTTGGTAAAGTGATTTTGAAAAAGTAAATGGTCAGTTTTTTCAAATTTGGGAAGTGTAAAAGTTGCTGATAGTCACTTTTTATAAAGCTGCAAAAGTGGGGCCCAGCGCGTGTTGAACAAACCGACCAATGTTTCTGATTATTATTGCCACGTAGGTACAAAAGTGGTAAATAATTACTTAAAAAAAAGTTGGAGGGGGTAATAGGACCTCATCAAAGGTAAGGTGTGTTTTAGGGATTTTGGGTATAGGCTAGGGGGGGAATTGAGTATTATCCCAAAAAAATATGTTTCCTTTAATTCTTTTTATCTTTTTTATCCTTTCTCTTTAATCTTCATAGATCCATAGATAGTGGTGGCTCACCTCAACCACCAGGTCACCGCCTCCTCGACTATTCATCAATTCAAATCATATACTTTTTGTCATCTCTCCATTTTTCAAAACTTTAAAAATTTGTTGGTTGCTCAAACTCAAAAATAAAAGTTAGAAGAATCGAACTTTAAACTAGTCATTAATGGAGTAGTTCACTAAGTAATAGGTTCAATTAATGGAGTATAGAATTCATTAGAGAAATTATTTGGTAACATACCCTTTAATGAGGAAGACCCACTTTTTGAAATGTTATAATAGCGGAGAAAGAAACAATTTTCAGTGATAGAGTTTTTCGTTTGTCTCTAGCTTTAAAGAATGAGATTTCCTGGTGTTTAGAATTCCGATGAAGGTCGAAGATGCGGTAGTCATGAAATCTGTAGAAGCTCTCAAAGAAAAAAAATGGAGGAATGGAAAAGAAAGAGAAAAGGTGAAGATGAAAATATAAAACAAAAAAAGTAAAATATAAAAGAATTATTATTATTTTTATATAAAAAAAAGGGCAGTATGACGTGGCAGCGCGTGTTGACTACTGCCTAATATAAATCTGGGCGTGAGTTTGTAGGGGGTTAAATATTTCACTTTTAAAAGGTTTAGGGGGTAATAGGACCCCCGTGAAGAATAAGTGTGTAGTTGAGAATTCAGTAATAGCTTGGGGAGGCTTTTGGCCATTTTCTCTTTTTCTTTAAGATCGGTAAATGATAAAGAGTACCACATTAAGGTTATTAATAGCTATTTGATTCATGCTCCTTGTTTGACTTCTTTCCTTCAATAGAATGATGTTATTTTGTATTATTTTGAATTCATGTTGGTGTCTTTAACTTCCTAGCTTTTCAGGTTTTCCTCTTATTATATCCTATACTCTAATAAATTAAAGTATAATGATGTATTCACATCCTACAACAACAATATGCTCAGTGTAATCCCACACGTGGGGTCTGGGGATGGTAGTACTTAGACCACACCCGCTTGTATTAATCTTTGTGCTGATAGTATTGTTTCCACCACCTCATTGTCCGTGTTGTGATCCAGCAGCTTGCTTTTCCAGTAGCATTTTGAGAATCATAATTTGATTTATGCTCCTTTCTATTTTGTTTGACCTGATTTCTATTTCAAACTTTAGATTGACATCTGTCCTTCAACAACAATTTTACAATCATCAGGAAGTTAATTGACATAAATAATACATATTTTATATTATTTTGAATTCACTTTGACATCTTTAGATCTCCAAGCGTTTCGCGTATCATTATTTTCTATACTCTTAACAAATTAAAACATAAAATTGTATAAAATATGGTTGTGGTAAGGTCTGGGTACACTCTTAACAAACTATCTTATGCATTCAATGTGAATACAGTTCTTTGATTTGAACTTTAACACAATTAACTGATACTTGTTAGAATAGGAATAAGTATTTCTTACTTAGAATAGGAGTAGAAATAAGAATAGGAATAGGAATTCTAGTAGGAATAGGAATTCTAGTTAGTAGGAATAGGAATTCTATTTGAAAAAGGATTCCAATGTAGTGTCTATAAATAGGGTCTCAATGTAACAATTTAGATACACAATTCAATAATATTTTCTCCAATATTTCTCACATGGTATCAGAGCAATTGTGAGAAAAAAAAAAAAAAAAAAAAATTGTCGGAAAAAAAAAAAAAAAAAAAACTGGCCGATTTTTTTTTTTTTTTTTCGAGATTTGAATTTTCGGACGGCCAGATCTCAATAATCAAGATTTTTTTTTTTTGTTGTTCCCGAGATAAATTTAGCATAATGTCTTTTGGATGTGATGTTTTTGGTTCTAAAAATATAGGGATTGGAGGTTCTAGCCCTACAATCACTTCAGAACTCCTATTAGGAAGTTCAAACTATTTATCTTGGGCTTCGTCAGTTGAGTTGTGGTGCAAGGGTCAAGGTGTGCACGATCATTTAACAAACAAGACTTATGTGGTAGATGTAAAGGCAAAGACTAGTGAGGAAGATGCAAAAGTCAAAGCACATTGGGAGAAAGTAGATGCTCAATTATGTAGTCTCCTATGGCGTTCGATTGATTCCAAATTGATGCCCTTGTTTCGCCCATTCCAAACGTGTTATGCAGTTTGGGAAAAGGCACGTGCTTTATACACTAATGACATCTCTAGATTCTATGATGTGATATCTCGATTGACCAACTTAAAGAAACAAGAATCCGATATGTCTACTTACTTGGGACAGGTACAGGCAGTCATGGAGGAATTCGACATGTTGATGCCAGTAACTACGGATGTCGAAAAACAACAAGAACACAGACAAACATTGTTTCTAGTTCTTACTCTTGCTGGACTTCCTCCTGATAATGATTCTGTGCGTGATCAGATTTTAGCTAGCCCTACAGTTCCTACAATCGATGAATTATTCTCTCGTCTCCTTCGTCTTGCGGCACCTCCTAGTCACAAAGTCGTTTCATCACCCACTGTTGACTCCTCTATTCTCGCATCTCAAACCTTTGAAAAGCGTACATATCAGTCTACGGAGAATCGGCGAGGGGGAGGACGTTTTGGGAAACCTCGATCTAAGTGTAGTCATTGTCATAAGTCTGGACACACTCGTGACATATGTCATATTTTGCATGGTCCACCACCCAGTTATGATCCTCTTGTTCTAAAGGAATATAATGAGTTCCTTCGAAATCGCGCAAGTAAACAGTCATCTCCACCAATAGCATATGGTGCTCAACCTAATCAACCATCCAATAATGCTCATATTGCTCAGATAGAATATGATGAGTTCCTTCAGTATCGTGCAAATAAGCAAACGTCTCCACAAGTAGTTTCGGTTGCACAACCTGATGTGTTTGTTGCGGGTAATTCTTTTGCTTGTGTGTCGCAATCTAGTACTGTTGGAACATGGGTCGTGGACTCTGGGGCTTCTGATCATATTTCTGGTAATAAATCACTTTTATCCGATATTGTTTATTCGCAATCTCTTCCATCTATTACTTTAGCCAATGGGATCCAGACAAAACCAACAGGGGTTGGAAAAGCCAAACCCCTATCTTCTGTCACCCTAAACTCTGTTCTTTATGTTCCTGGTTCTCCTTTTAATCTAGCATCTGTTAGTCGTTTGACGAAATCCCTACATTGTAGCATAACTTTTTTCGATGATTTTTTTCTCATACAGGACCGCAGTACGGGACAGATGATTGGAACAAGACATGAATCACAAGGCCTTTACTATCTTACCTCTTCAAAATCCTTGACAGCATGCTCCGTTACAGATTCCCCAGATCTAATTCACAAACGTTTGGGACATCCGAGTCTATCCAAACTGCAAAAGATGGTGCCTAGTTTGTCTAGTTTATCTACATTAGATTGTGAGTCGTGTCAACTTGGGAAACACACTCGTGCTACGTTTTCTCGTAGTACTGAGGGTCGTTAAGAGTCTATTTTTTCATTAGTTCATTCTGATATTTGGGGTCCTAGTAGAGTCAGTTCCACTTTAGGATTTCGTTATTTTGTTAGTTTCATTGATGATTATTCAAGATGTACTTGGGTTTTTTTAATGAAAGATCGTTCTGAGTTATTTTCTATTTTCAAAAGTTTCTTTGCTGAAATACAAAATCAGTTTGGTGTTTCTATTCGTACTTTTCGTAGTGATAATGCCTTAGAATACTTATCATCCCAATTTCAGCAATTTATGTCCCATCACGGAATCATGCACCAAACATCTTGTCCATACACTCCTCAAGATCTTCTTCATCAGGATCATTGTTAAAATAAGTTAGAGGGTTCGGCCACAAATCGTCCTTGATTATCTCAGCAACTTCATCTTGAATCTCCAGAAAGACATCCTCGTCATCTTCACCATCATCCTTCTGATTGACTTCACTGAACCAGCTAAAAAAGCTTTCCTCAGCAAGGGATCGCTTGTTTCCTTTCTTCTCATGAGCAACTCCATTAGGAATGCCCTTGCCTTCCGTCCATTGTATTGTCGAAGCAGTGATTTTGGTAGGTCCATCTTCAAGAAAGGTATAGTTCTTCGAGAGCTTTGTATTTTCAAAATAAGGATTTGAATTGAAGTTAAACGTGATCGTATAACCCGATTTCACATCCTTAGATTCTTCCACTTCGACCGAACTTAGAAACTTGAAAATCTTATGGTCCTCTTCAGTTAGAAGTTCCCCAAGAACAGGATGACTCAAGAAGGCTGTCAACCAGAAGTCAGGAATAGCTTTAATAATATCATTACGCCTATCATAGACTGGTCGGCGGACATGACTGTACTTTCAGCCATACACTCCTCAACAAAATGGTGTCGCAGAAAGAAAGAATAGGCATCTCATAGAGACTGCTCGCACTCTCCTCATTGAATCCCATGTTCCGCTGCGTTTTTGGGGCGATGCAGTCCTTTCAGCTTGTTATTTAATTAACAGAATGCCCTCTTCGTCTATTCAGAATCAGGTTCCACATTCCATACTGTTTCCTCAGTCACATCTCTATCCTATTCCCCCTCGTGTCTTTGGGAGTACATGCTTTGTTCATAATTTAGCCCCAGGGAAAGATAAATTAGCTCCTCGTGCCCTCAAATGTGTCTTTCTTGGTTACTCTAGAGTTCAAAAAGGGTATCGTTGTTATTCACATGATCTTCATCGATACCTTATGTCCGCTGATGTTACATTTTTTGAGTCTCAACCTTACTATACATCTTCTGATCATACTGATGTATCTATGGTCTTACCCATACCTCAAGTTTTACCTGTGCCAACATTTGAGGAATCTACAGTTACGTCTACATCTCCAGTTGCAGTGCCATCACTACTAACTTATCATCGCCGTCCCACCCTAGTCCCAGATGATTCATGTCATGCGCCAGACCCTGCTCCTACTGCGGACTTGCCTCTACCTAGTCCACCGCTTGCACTTCAAAAAGGTATACGATCTACTCGAAATACTAACCCGCATTATACCTTCTTAAGTTATCATCGTCTATCATCACCCCATTATGCCTTTGTGTCGTCTTTGTCCTCTGTTTCCATTCCTAAGACTACAGGTGAAGCACTTTCTCATTCTGGCTGGAGGCAGGCTATGGTTGATGAGATGTCTGCTTTACATAAGAGTGGTACTTGGGAGCTTGTCTCCCTTCCTGCAGGTAAATCTACTGTTGGTTGTCGTTGGGTTTATGCAGTCAAAATTGGTCCAGACGGTCAGGTTGATAGACTTAAGGCTCGCCTTGTCGCCAAAGGGTATACTCAGATATTTGGGCTAGATTATAGTGACACTTTCGCTCCTGTGGCTAAAATAACATCTGTTCGTCTTTTTCTATCTATGGCTGCCGTTCGTCATTGGCCTCTTTATCAGTTGGACATAAAGAATGCTTTTCTGCATGGTGATCTTGAGGAAGAAGTCTATATGGAGCAACCACCTGGTTTTGTTGCTCAGGGGGAGTCTAGTAACCTTGTATGTCGATTGCGTAGGTCACTCTATGGTCTGAAACAGTCTCCTCGAGCTTGGTTTGGGAAGTTCAGCACAGTAATTCAGGAGTTTGGCATGACTCGTAGTGGAGCTGATCACTCTGTGTTTTATCGACATTCTGCACCAGGTCGATGTATCTATTTGGTTGTTTACGTTGATGATATTGTTATCACCGGTAATGATCAAGATGGTATCATCGATTTAAAGCAACATCTTTTTAAGCACTTTCAGACTAAAGACCTTGGCAGATTGAAGTATTTTCTAGGTATTGAGGTTGCTCAGTCTAGATCAGGCATTGTTATCTCTCAACGCAAGTATGCCTTAGACATTCTTGAGGAGACAGGAATGATGGGATGTAGACCTATTGACACTCCGATGGATCCGAATGTGAAACTTCTTCCAGGACAGGGGGAGCCACTTAGTAATCCTGAAAGGTATAGACGACTTGTTGGAAAGTTGAATTATCTCACAGTGACTAGACCAGACATTTCTTTTCCCGTGAGTGTTGTAAGTCAGTTTATGACTTCCCTTTGTGATAGTCATTGGGAAGCAGTTGTTCGTATTCTTCGATATATAAAGTCAGCCCCCGGTAAAGGACTACTCTTTGAGGATCAAGGTCATGAGCATATCATTGGATATACAGACGCTGATTGGGCAGGATCACCCTCTGACAGACGTTCGACATCCGGATATTGTGTTTTAGTTGGAGGTAATTTGGTGTCGTGGAAGAGTAAGAAACAAAATGTGGTTGCTCGATCTAGTGCAGAATCAGAATATCGAGCAATGTCGACAGCAACTTGTGAGTTAGTTTGGCTCAAACAGTTACTGGGAGAACTAAAATTTGGCAAAATTGATCAGATGGAACTTGTGTGTGATAATCAAGCGGCTCTTCATATCGCATCAAATCCAGTGTTTCATGAAAGGACTAAGCACATTGAGATTGACTGTCACTTTGTCAGAGAAAAGATACTCTCCGGAGATATTATTACAAAATTTGTGAAGTCAAATGATCAGCTTGCAGATATGTTCACCAAGTCTCTCACATGTCCTCGTATTAATTACATCTGTAACAAGCTAGGTGCATATGATTTGTATGCACCAGCTTGAGGGGGAGTGTTAGAATAGGAATAAGTATTTCTTACTTAGAATAGGAGTAGAAATAAGAATAGGAATAGGAATTCTAGTAGGAATAGGAATTCTAGTTAGTAGGAATAGGAATTCTATTTGAAAAAGGATTCCAATGTAGTGTCTATAAATAGGGTCTCAATGTAACAATTTAGATACACAATTCAATAATATTTTCTCCAATATTTCTCACAATACTTTTTAGTAACTTCAGTTGTTTTTTCGCCAGCCTAGTAATCTATTAGTCTTTCAATTGTTTTCCTGTCCACTGTAGTTTTGAAACTTCAACATCTTTGCCATCTTGTCATATTTTCTTGAATGTTATATTCTTTAATTAGATTACTATGTATTTATATAAACTGTAGCGTTCTCGGTTGAATTTTTCAATCTCAAGAAAATTGGGTATTCATGCATTCAGTTCTTTTATAACTAAGCTGTAAGACAACGACAACAACATATACCCATTGGAGTCCCACAAAGTGAGGTCTGGGGAGGTAGAGTGTACCCAGACCTTACCACAACCTGTGGTATGCGAAAAATATATTTTCAGTAGAACATCAGCGGAAAGTAGTTACTTGAGATTTGATACTACAGAGAAAATCTTGTCCAGAATAAGATTTGAATGAAGCCTTTAAAGATGCAAAAGAAAAAGAAAATACTTTCTTAATGAAAAAATCAAAAAGAGAACCCCTCCTCTTACAAATTCATGACTGCATGATCTTATCTCCGATTTATTATTGTAACTTGTTTGTTTGATTATGACTGATCATGTGCAGACTAGATAATCGACATTCGAAACATAGCAAGTTCTTGAACCATATGCGTGCCAAACACAAAGATTGCATACCACCAATTATTATTGCTGGTCATCAGTTTACCACGATCAGCCATCATCAAGATGCGGCTAGAGAGTATTTAGAAGCTTATAAGCTGATGCCAGATAATCAGTTGATAAATCTCTGTATCGGTATGGGTTTCTTCTAACAATCACAAATAAGCGAAGGCAGACTTGACATTGTTTTAATCTTTCATGGTATCAATTTCAAGGTTTGCCTTTTTTTTTTTCTTTCCAGGAAGTGCTTTAGTAAATGTAGCTCTTGGATTCAGACTTCTGAACAAGCATCAGTGTGTACTACAAGGAATGGCTTTCCTGTATAATAATTTGAGGCTCTCAGGAAACAGTCAGGTTCTACTTTGAACTTGTCTAGCCTTCTGAAATACGACCTTTTTGTGACGATCTAAAGTTTAATATTTTTCTTTTCCATTACATCAACATAGTTAAGAGGTATTGGGGGAGCATCTAAAGGGACTCCTTGAATCTCTTTTGCAGGAAGCACTGTTTAATTTTGGTCGAGCTTGTCATCATGTTGGTCTTGTTTCTGAAGCTGCCATATATTATCAAAGGGTACTTGACACTCACGAAGACGATTATCCCATCCCAAAGCTTCCTAATGAAAACCCAGATCCCGTGGAAAATAGAAAACCAGGTTACTGTGATCTACGCAGAGAAGCAGCATACAATCTGCACTTGATTTACAAAAATAGTGGAGCACATGATCTGGCAAGACAGATACTGAAAGATTACTGTACTGTATGACAATGTCAATATATGCGCCATAAGGACAAGATAGATGTACACAGATTTTATCCCTACCTTTGCAGAGGACAGAGATTGTGTTCGAAACAAAGTGTAATACAAAATTTGTTACAATAATTTGCCTTTTATGAACTTATATTGTCTGACTGGATTATTGCATATGGATTAACAACTCAAACCAAACAAACAACTGACAAAATAGCATGAGCCAAAAAAAGTGAGTATAAACGCTTGCAACGTGAGTTGAACTATAAACCAAATATTGACACCATGACTATCCCACATTCTCAACCAAACATCTTTTTATCGAGAATAAACTGAATCGTTAATATTATAAAATTTCAGTATATACATTCCATTATTTTTTATTCTTAGACCAACCTAAAAAGGATAATGGGTAGATTATCTAGGACTTCCGTTATATATAACTCACATATTTGATTTTATAATATGGTTGATGACCGAGATAAAAAAAATTTATGTTATATTAAATGAATATATATATATATATTCATATATATATATGAGTCGTCAAGAGCATGAAAATAGTAACAAGAGATATATGGGAGTTTCCCATAGCAATGGATTTTATGCTAAGGATCCATATTGGGCCTATCGAATAAAATTGACAATTACATACTTAAATTATCACATATTATGTTATTACCCACAAATTAATATTTTATTTATATATAATGTATATATTTATGGTTATAGAAATTCAAATAAATTTCTCAAAAAGTAAAATGATTTTTTTTAAAAAAAAACAAATGACATGGTACAATCAACATCAACTGCGGTAGTTCACATAGTAAGTGGATGGTAACTGTTATCCGAGTAAATAAGAAGTTAAATGAATCATGACACGGTCAAAACTCATTTTTGTCCATTAATTATATCTTTTATACACATTTTTTTTTTTGGTCGAAACTAGTAATTTTTGCTTATTCCTACAAAAAGTTCTCACCTTTATCTTCTTCCTTTTTTTCAGTTATAATAACCAAAAAATCAAAAAAAAATCAAAAAAAAAAAACATACCACCCTGTACTCATAATAAGATACTAATCTTCTTCACAGATCCCAATTCCAAATCCTTTAATTTATGGTATTTGATTTGATTATATTGTTCGAATTCGGATTAACTACGGAGTAATAGGGGAGTATTGAGGATGTCTGGGTTATGGAGATGGAGAAATGTAAAATATACTGTATTTAGGAATATGATTTTTCGAAACCAGCAACAACAGCAGCAACATCGGAATTTGCAGCATCGAAATTTGCAGTATCGGAATTTGTTGAATTGGTTACATGTGAAGCGGAGAGAGACTATAATTGGGGTGCAAGAAAGGTATAAATGGGACCGTGGTGGTGGTGGTTCTTCCGATGAGTATAGAACTGCTCCGAGAAGGATTAGGGCGGAAGCTTATTGTCCTCGTTGTTCTAAGCATATGGATCTTCTTTTCTCTAATCGAAATCATCAACTTATTCCTCCTCCTCCTGCTTCTAATGATGATGATGATAACAGTAACAGTAATAGTAATAGTAGTATTAATAGTACTGATTCGAAAGGTGAAGCAGGTTCAGGACCTTATCAGGCTGTGAATCTTTGCCCTAATTGTAAAACGGCTTATTATTTTAGACCCTATAAGATGGCGCCACTTCAAGGTAGTTTTTTTGAGATTGGAAGGATGAAAGGGAATGGGAATGGTAAGAGAGTGAATAATGATGAAGATAATGGGAAGAGACAGAAGCCGTCTTTTTGGGAGTCGTTGAAATCGTATGGTGGTGAGCCTCCTGAAAATTGGACACCACCTGGTAATGGGCTGGCTGTGCATACTCCTCCAGGTCCACCATTTGCGCCTGGACTTAATCTGATACGAGCTCCTGGAACTGATGGGAAAAATGGGGGTGGTGAAGATGAGGGTGGTGATGAGAAGGGGGGGTGGGGTGGGTCTAATTTGGGGAAGAAGCTGCCAACACCAAAAGAGATCTGTAAGGGACTTGACAAGTTTGTTATAGGTCAAGAGCGTGCCAAGAAGGTTTGTTTTTCATTTTCTTATTTAATCCAATGTAGTCATTGTTTCTTCACTGAACTACACAATACTGAAAGGTTGGAACTTTATGACTATGATCAAGCAACTGAATTAGTTTATCTATTGGTGCGCAATCCAATGGAACTTTCAACGTGCAACTTTAATTAGCAGCAATTTCGTATTACTAATCTCTTTGTAACTTGCTATTTTCCTTCTCAAAAGAAAAAAAGAACGATCTTTTTGTAATTGTTGTTGCTGGGAGTTCTGAGCATGAATATATTTCTATTTGCATTTTATGGCTAAAGGAGATGCATATCTAGAATGCTTGTTCTTGGGAATCAGAATGTAAATTGGACTTTGATGCTTATGCTTCTGGCATACTTTTTTTTGTGCCGCTCGCTCTATCCTACTTCAGAGAAGAACTTTATGGTAGATCTCTCTCTTAAGTCATTGTTTGAACAATATGTGTGACATGAAATAAATGTTTCAAATTTGTGCTGTGTCTTTATTTTGCCTTTTGTTTACGAAGTGATTCATATGGCAGGTGCTTTCGGTGGGTGTTTATAATCACTACAAAAGGATTTACCATGCTTCATTGCAGAAAGGGTAAGCAATCCATTTGATTCATGATTTGTTGAAGGCTTATTGCCGATTGACATTTTCCCTTCTAAATTATGATATTTTTGTATCCTGAATATCTTCTTTTTCCTTTATTTTCTCCACATGAACCGTATTTATTTACCTCTGCATTAGGTCTGGAGCAGAATCGACAAAGGAAGATAATGAAGAAAATGTGGAATTGGAAAAAAGCAATGTGCTTTTGATGGGGCCTACTGGATCAGGTAGAAATCAATTTTTTGTTCTTGTACTTTTAGTCAGTTACTTATGCAAATCTCAAACCTCAGAACCTTCAGAGATTGCCAGCTGACAGAAGTCTCTATACTAAAAGCAGTCCAGATTTAGGTTTTCTGATTCAGGAAACTAATTGCAAACTTAGTTGTTTTTGTGAATGTGCCTTTTTTCATTCTGGTACTCATCTGTTGCTTCCTTAAACTTTTGATTAGCCTTAGAAAAGTTGAGACCTTGTGTAAGTCGATATTGCTTGTTATCAGGGATGTTCCGAAATTGAGAACCTTAATGAGAAACTTCTAATTTATGTTTGGAAAATTGGGATTGTAGAAAGGAAGGAGATGTGGGAACTTGTGTGTCCCCCTTTGCTTAATGAGAAATGATACGAAGAAAAAGATGGACGACAAGACGTTTTTCTCGTTGTAGGCACTGATGCTTTCATCATCAGAACACCTGTCCACACTTTCTTGTTTTGTCTGCCAACCGAACAAGGGAAATTGGTCTTTCTTCTTGTTTTCTTCTTTTTGTGTCGGTCCTTAGTCAAAAAACGAATTAAGTTTCCGTAACACAGTAATAGTTGCAATAAATATAGATTGTTTTAAGAATGCCCTCATTTTCATTTTATGCTTTTGTTCGTAGCTTCCCTAAACTAAGGTGTGTCCTCACTAACCAATAATATTTTCTGCCGAAAATTGCTTATTTGTGTGGAAGAAGTTGTCAAACTTTGAACTTTCTAACTCTGCTTTTGGAACAGGGAAAACACTACTTGCAAAAACCCTTGCCCGTTTTGTGAATGTGCCTTTTGTTATTGCAGATGCAACAACCTTAACGCAGGCAAGTAAGATGCTGTTTAATTTGAACTTTGCCCGCTTTGATTGTTTCTTTTCTTATTTAATGAAAAATAAATGGGTGTATATCTGTCCTTTTACTGCCAGGGTGCTTGCTTTAATTATTTTTTCTCCTTTTCTGTCCTTTTGCCTGTCACTGACATTGCTCCTCTCTAGCTAAGTTATGTCTGACTTACCTTGTTACTCTGTTTTCTCAATGCATAGATGTTCTTCTCTTGAAGGTCAAAGAACATAGAATCTGAGTGGTTGTTTGGGAACTTTTAAAATCAGAGATTGGACATAATGACACTCTAATTTGGAGTTGATTTGGTTGAATATTTCCCAGTTCATGTTTGATCCTTATTTGGCAAGATCTGAGTGTTGTGATTTTACCCAATGGTAGTTTATAAAGTCATCTAATCTGAAAATTCTGTAATATCTCTATCAATGTGTCAAATAGTGTATGCCAATGCCACATAATGACTGATAGGATATCTCAGTGAACTTTAAATTACAGGAAATATATGAGAATCATTTAGAAAGAGAGAAATATAAGAGCTTTTGAAGGGGTGGAGATGAGCTTTAATCGATTAGGAGTAGTATTGTTGGGTTATCCCACATCGGAAGTGGAAGGGGCTGGTGGTCAATTTATAAGTGTGAGGGAAAGCCTCAACCTTTGAGCTAGCTTTTGGGTTGAGAAGGCCCAAGACCACCCAACATTGTATCAGAGCCCAGGTTATCAACAAGTCTCAACCCACCGGGAGAAACTGGGTTGTCGCTCTCTCCAACCCAAGGCCCGATGTGTGAAGGGGGAGATTGTTGGGTTATCCCACATCGGAAGTGGAAGGGGCTGGTGGTCAATTTATAAGTGTGAGGGAAAGCCTCAACCTTTGAGCTAGCTTTTGGGTTGAGAAGGCCCAAGACCACCCAACAGTAGTCTCCAATCCCTTATTTTCTTTCGGTGTACTCATGTAGTTCCGGTTTGTATAGAGGATTGGGTGTCTTTTGGAGATATCCATGTTTTATAGGTTTCATCTTTATATAGTATACCTCTTGTATACGGCCAAAATGGCCTTGTCTGCTTGTCATTATCAATGAAATCTTGATCAGACAAAAAAAATGATACTATTATCCATTATAAATTTAAGCCATTATTAAGTATGATGATAAATCTTTTTAACCTTAATGACGCATTTTGTGCTATATTACAGGCTGGATATGTTGGTGAAGATGTCGAATCCATATTGTACAAGTTGCTTACGGTATATTTCCTACTTCAGATTCATAAGTTTACAAATAACTGGCTGAATTAAGCATGTCCTACTCTACATATTCTTGGTTCTAGAAAAGTTGGATTTACTACCAGGATGCTTCTTTTTACATATTACATTTAATATGCCATCCCTTTTATTGTTATTCCTATCTTTATTGTGCCAGTAGTTTCCTTATATAGCAAAGTATTACTTTAACTTAGAATATAGTGTTGACTAATATGTGGGTGATGTTAGGAATGTGATTCCTGATCTCTTCTAAATTTCCATATCTGCACTAATTTAAACTCATCACATTCTCTTGTATCGGACAAGTCATTGATGTTTACATTGGCTGTATTGGTGGATTGTTGATATGTACGTGGACTCTCCAAAAATGCACTATTTCCGGAGGGTCCAACACCTACCCGTCGACATGGAGAGTCCGAGCAACGTAGATCCCAACAATGTGGAGATTCCTTGATGATGTCTGATCTCGTGGGACCCCTCCTTATTGAGAAGGAATTGGAAGAGTTGGTTGGATCTGATCTATACTTTCGTATTTATACTAATATCAGTCTTACTGAATCCCTTCTGCGTACAAAATGAATGATGGTTTCCTTTAACACATTCATTTGCAAATATCACAAATTAATAATATGCTTAGGTTTTAGTATGAACTTAGCTATGGGGATATATTTGCTGTGAAATATACTTCTGTGTGAACAGGACTTTTTGTCTCATTTCTTTGAATCTCAGTATAAACTTGCTCTGGATTGGGGATGTTTGTCGTAGAATTTTGTTTCTTTGAGCCTCTTTTATTTATTGTTTTGAACCAGGTTATGAAATTATGAAAAGAACTATTAGCTTTCAATTTGATATGCAGGTTGCTGAATTTAATGTGCAAGCAGCACAACAAGGGATGATCTACATTGATGAAGTTGATAAGATAACAAAAAAGGTGTTTTCTTTTGCCTCTTTTTTGCTTTTATGCCTTCTGTTGATGATTTTTAATCATTATGTAGTTCTTTTTATCTGACATTTGAAGGATATCACAACTGACATCTATCTTATTCAATATGCAGGCCGAGAGTTTAAACGTTAGCAGAGATGTTTCTGGGGAAGGTGTTCAGCAGGCACTACTGAAAATGCTAGAAGGAACTGTGAGTGCTCTTGGTTTTGGACCATTTTTAAGTTTTTTTTTAATAATAAGAAAAGAAACTATTTGTTGGCTCTCTTAGGCTATTCTTAGCTCCCAGATTATTTAACTATGTTCTGGCTAACAAGTCCAAAGGCTACAAGATTTCAGTTATGTATTAGGGGAATACAGAGTTAAATTCTACTGCAAATTTATTAGAAAGCTATTAATCATGATATATAATCCTATCAGCAACAACAACTATGCCTCAGTCTCAAACAAGTTGGTTCGGCTATATGAATCCTCACTAACCACATTTCTCCATTTAAATCTGTATTTCATTCTCAAAAAAAAAAAAGAACTTGAACTTCTCTTGAATTGGTCGCAAATACAATGAGAACTCCTCATATTGGTGTTTAGGCAACATTAAATAAGGAAATTTTGGATTAGACTTTATCATATGAGGGAAGTTTGAACTAAGTTCTTAAATAAGGGCAAACTGCTATTCTTTTTTGGTGTAGTTTGGAACCTTTTAAATGAAGCTGATACAGTGTTAGACCTACTGGAATCCCTGCATGTTTACAAGGGGAACACTTCTATTTCTTACTTTTGCTACATTATACAGATTCAGCATAATCCTTGTGCTCTGGAATAAAACTTAACCATTCTCAAGAAAAAAATTGTTCTTAAATAAAGAAATTACTTAAATTCAGAGATTCCTCATTATGACTGATTAAAAAGAATATTCTATAGTATTAACTTAAAATGTTAAATATTTAACATATAACTTAATTAATTCCCCGTACTTTCAGTATGCCCCTCAAACACGATGTAGTGAAATAACTTGAGTTGCAAATCAAAACAGTTGAGCCCCGGCAAGTATGCTGGAAAAAGTTATTGTTGAAGAAACAGTCACCTTATTTATATCGTTGAAATAGTCTCGCCAGAATAGTGAGCAATCACTAAAAAGAAAGGCATTGCTAAAATATGCTTTCGTCCTAAAACTAGCAGGTAATGGCACCATGAAGATATGTGTTACTTCTTGAAAATATCAAACTTGAAAGCTGTACAAAGACTGTCTTTTCCATTTTGACATTTGATTCTGAAAGAGTTCAGTTGAAATCATTGATTGTTATCCTGTTAAGCTTCTCTATCCTCAATTTTTGTTTTATTTAGTATCTACAGTACTATAATCATGATGCTGAACATTTCTGCTTCAAAAGTTTGGCAGTTTAGACTTCAAATCATGTTGTTTAATCACTTTAAAGTTCTGTTGAAAACAGCATTGTTTAGCTAATTGCTGCTGCCTTTATTAACCAGCATTAACAGAAATATCTCTTTAATCCAGATCGTGAATGTACCTGAAAAGGGGGCAAGGAAGCATCCTCGTGGTGAGAATATTCAGGTAAAGTGGATGAGAATGTGTTCATTTCTTCTTTTCCCTATTCTCAGAGTTCTGCAACCTTTTGTTTTTGGTTAAAGTTATAATTCTACCTCTGTAAAAGGAAAACTCTAGTATAGTAAAGGTATACTGTATACAGAAGACAAAATCTTACACAAAAAAACATGGACACTGCTGAGTGGTAACTTATTGTATAGAGTCTGAACCTTCCCAATGCTGAAGGTTGGAAGGAGACATATATAAGGTTTTCAATGGAAGCCCTTGTAAACCAGCAAACAACCTTCTATGCTAAATGGAATCTCGCTGTTTCTTTAAAAGTTTACAAAACAACATAAATGGTCCCAGAGCTGTACAACCATGTTTTCTATCCCTTCAAAAAGCTTGTAGGTTCTCCTTCAGAGTTGTGCAAGCTTAAGATACAATGTATTGTTTTTACACATTAATGCTTGTCTACTGTATAGTGCCTGAATGTTTTCTCTCGATCTCAACACTATGTACAGTCAATTCAGTGTTTGCAGCAACTGATGTTCTTTTGACCTGTCATTCTTGAAAAAATCTAAAATTATGGATGAAATGAATTGTTGGATCTGTCATTCTTTTATTGGGGAGAAGTACATTGCAGTTAAAAACATAGATGACTTCTCACTATCCCCCTTGCATTGATGGGCTGAAATTGAGCACAAGGCTTCTTTACCTGAAAAAGTGAGGCATATGAGTCAGAACAGGCATATTCCTTTGTAATTAAGTTCTTTGAATTGAAGTAGAAAACAGTGACGTAGGCAAATTGGGAAGCATTGAGGATACTGATAGTGAAGCATAGAGCACAAAGTTATAGAAACGTGAGCACAGTAAATACCGGAGACAAGGTGAACATTGCAGATTTAAAGTAGGTGCAATCTACCAAGAAAATATTTGATATTGTTATTAGAAAGGAGATAATAAGGCGAGGAATCTATAGATAAGTTAGTCAAGGCAACGCCCTAAAGATAATTTTCCATTCAGAGATGTTAAAAATTGGATCTCATGCTCTAACTTAAAAAAGTAGCAAAACTTGTTGATGGATTTGTCGATGGTTAGCATCCTTAAGTCCACTTCTAGATGTTAATGTGCATGTCAATCAGATCAGACAAAATAAAGTAAGGTTCTACATGTAGACACTTTCTTTTCTCTGAGTTGGAATCATAAATACATCAATGATTCTTAGGGCTTTTCACTAACAAAACCCAATGTCTTGTGCTTCAGTTTCAGTTCTTTTTTATTTCTTCTGCCTATGAATTTTCAAAAACTATCCCCATTTTTTTAAACAGATAGATACGAAAGACATTCTTTTCATCTGTGGTGGCGCGTTCATTGATTTGGAGAAGACTATTTCTGAGAGGTAATTTTTATTTTCCAAATTGCTTTTTCTAATTGCATCAGGAACTATGATTTTTGTGAATTATGATGGTTTACAAAGGTCTTATTACCAGACGACAGGATTCTTCAATCGGTTTTGGCGCTCCAGTTCGTGCTAACATGAGAACTGGAGGAATAACAAATGCAACTGTAACATCAACTTTACTAGAATCTGTAAGAAGGCTGGTCTAATTTTAATTTCTATTTTTTGTATATGCCTCAGACTTTGAGTTGTGTTATAGAATTTACTAGTCAGCCGCTGTTGCTGAAAAATATCATTTCATGTTTGCAGGCAGAAAGTAGTGATTTTATTACATACGGCCTCATACCAGAGTTTATTGGACGTTTTCCTATTTTAGTTAGTTTATCTGCGCTGACTGAGGACCAGCTTGTTCAGGTATTTTTATTCTGTGTGTTGCCTTCATTTTTTATTTTTCTACGTAATGATGGACTGCATTGTTTATGGAAACAAGCTGCAACTCACTCAGAATAGGAGGTTGTATCTCATTCTGATGGTTGTGCAATTGGTTCTTCATAAGCTTAGTGTACCTACTGGAGCAATTGTATTTTTCTTTTATCAGAAGTATTTTATCTGGAATAGCTCTTTTATGATTTAAGCAGAACAAATATTGATAAAGTCCAGTTGGCTCTCTTCTCATCGGTTATCATGAAAGACCCAAAATTTATGAACGTTGAGACTGATTGTTTATTACGTAATGTATCTTAGTGTATGCATTGATCAAATTTGTTACAAGATGTTATAATATAAGTCCTAGTGTTAGAAATTTACAAGTGTTCTATTTCTTTAGTTAGATGTTTTCGTACATTGAATAAAATATCAAATGTGTGTTCTGGTTGATACCTATAATTTATAAATAGGTTTCTCTTCTATCCATAAATTACCAAGTCATCAATGTATATGGTCTTCTCTTATTTTCTCACAGTGACCAGATTTACGTTCTTAAGTTCGATTCCTTTTATAAATTTACTATTCACGTATATTTTCAGTAGCCAGTTGCACCTACTCAAATGCCAGTTTCACAGTGAATATATTTTGTATTCATCAATTAGAAATTTACATGTAGGTGCATTTTTAGTTCTAATTTATACACCACTTCAAATGATATTAACAAGGCTGAGGCCTAATTTGTTATTGACTAGTCCCTGCCTGATTCTTTCTTTTTTTTACTTTTCGTCTACAACTACCTGCTTTTCCAGATTATTGAGTTGGTTAATTTCATGTTTCTTTTTTCTACAGGTCCTTACTGAACCCAAAAATGCTCTTTGCAAGCAATATAAAAAACTATTTAGCATGAACAATGTAAGTACATACTATGATAACTTACAACCCCCAAAAAGAAAAAGATTCAATCATGAATATACACATCCTCAAACCCAGAATCGAGAGTTCATTTTTTTTTTTTTTTGTCACTTAATTGATTTGGACTTTTATATGCTTGTTTAGACTAAGCTGCATTTTACGGAGGGAGCCTTACGTTTGATTGCCAAGAAAGCAATGGTAAAAAATACTGGTGCCAGGGGATTGAGAGCCTTAATTGAAAGCATCTTAACTGATGCTATGTATGAGGTAAACTATGTCCAAATCTATAAGGTCATGAGCAAGTGTTTTTCATATTTGATTCAATTGATTGAATGTGCAGATTCCTGATGTCAAATCCGGAGATGATAGAGTAGATGCTATTGTGGTTGATGAAGAGTCGGTAGGTGCAGTAAATGCACGTGGATGTGGTGGGAAAGTACTTCGGGGAGATGGTGCTCTGCAACGGTATCTTGCTCAAGCAGACTTAGTAGATCAAAGAGTACGATCTGAACTTTCACTTGTTTAGTTATTCTCTTTATAGCCCTTCTCTTGTCAAGATAACCATGCTTAGATTGTGTTAGCCACATACATGCACACAGTTTGACATCTGGAAATATCTGATTGCCAGGAAAATGATGGTGCAGCCGAAACTGAGCTGCAGGAGGGTGAGTCTGAAGTCTCGTCGAGAGCAATAAGCATGTAAGATTATTAGTTAGGATTTCATACATGGTTAAAATTCCATTTGTTGTAAAATGTAAATTCATAAAACAGGGTGTTTGATCCCCTTGTAAAACAACATAGCAATCTGCTTCCAGGAAAGTCATAGAAAATAGAATACGGTATACGAGGAAAATGTAACCATTCTAATTTATAGAGCAGGCAGCAAGCTGTGTACCGATTCTTTTGGCAATGAGAAAACTTTGATTCTTCATATTTCTCTGTGATTTGGCTAAAGCTTATAAACTGGTCAAAAGTGTTATCTTTCTCACAAAATTTTCAATGTTGTTATAAGATGTCAAAGTATTTGAAGTATTTTATGTAGTTGAGACCTCAGAGGTCTAAAGGTTCACTAACACCGGGTGATTTTTTCCATTTATCTCAGCTTTGGTAGATAGAATTATTTAGTATCTATTGTTAGTGGGAGGTGGTACGTATACGGTGGAATTAATTGAAGTGCGTGAAAGTTGACCCGCATACTAAGATAAAAACACTCTTTTTTTCTTCTTAAAAAGACGTGGGTAGGAGGGGATGGTGATTTCGGATATCACACCAAGTTTGAAAAACGTAAACAAATAATAGTATTTTTATTTAGAGTAAATTTTAGGTTTAGCAAACATAAAAATCATATTTGTATTTTATAACTATAGTTTGTATAATTGCGTTCCATAATAATTTTTTTGTTTGTCATGGAGCTTTTGATTTATATAATTCGCTAGATACATCCAGTTTATATACAAATTGTTCAGTTCTGTATATATTCATTTATACAAGTGGATAATTTGTATATAAAATGTTTCAGTTTTTTCTATTTGTGTATATGTATAGAATCATGTTCGCCTTTAATTATGATAATCGTGTTTGTATATTAGATGATATTTGTATATGTATATGTATTTTTTGTTAGGCTTGTCCATTGTATATGTACATATAGCTGTAATTTGTATATGTATGTGTTCTTTGTATAAGTGTATATGTAAAATCTATATGCAAATAAAAAATAATATTAGTTGTAGTTTGTGTAAGTATATGTTCTTTTATTATGCTTTTCAGTTGTATATGTGTAATATGTATATAAATAAAAATTTGTATTAGTTGAATTTGTATATGTATATGAAGTTCATGAAAAAAATTCAAAATATTATACATAATACAAAGAAAAAAATATAAAGTTGATTTCAACATGTTTTTGGCAGTTACCTGAAACTTTAATAGCACATTTGGGAGAGTAATGACAATAATTTAAAATTCAAAAATAACGTTGGTGAAAGGAAACTAATCTGAGTGAGAGAATTTAGGAGAAAATTATATAAATGAGGAGAGAAAAGAACCAAAAATTAAAAATTAAAAAATAATGTGGGTGAGAGGAAACTAATATGGATGAGATTTCAGGAAAAAATGGTGTAAATGGGAATAGAAAAATAAATGCATTGATTTGTATATATCTTTTTTATACAAATAAGCAACAAGAACTCAGTAACAACAGCCAAAGAAGCAGATTGCCATTTTCTTGTCCTTTAAGGAACACATAATTCGATTGAGTAGAAAATGTTGCTCGGAGAAATTGGTATAGCAAATTATATGGAACAGTAGGTGCAAATTGAAAATAAACTAAACTATAACTATATCATTTAATATCAATTAAATGTTTACTATTGCATACAATTTTTCCTTCTATTTATTACTCAGCCCGTCTCAATTTCTATGATATTTTTTCTTCTTGAGATTCATATTTTATGTGAATTTTGATTGGACAATTTAAGATATATTCCCTCTAGTTTATATTAAGCGAATTATTATGACTTTTTAATAGTTCAAAATAAGTCAATTATTCAAAGTTAAAAAAAAATTATAGGTATTTTTATTCCATATTTTTTCTTTATCTAATGAGGTTCTTCACCACTTCATATTTTCTAAGAAACAAGTTTAGAAATAATAAAAGGGAAAAAGTAGAAGTACCTTCTTAGACTATGATCCAAATTCTAGAGACACACCTTAATAAAACTAGGGTGTTGTTACTCTCCTGAACTTTTTTTTTTTGTAATTTTGTACACCTTTTTGGCTTACATGACATTCAAATATCTCCCACGCGCCTCAACTATGTGGAGTCACGTGGTGTGCCACATAAGCCAAAAAATGTATAAAATAACACAAAAAAATAAATTTAGGAGGTAATAGGATCTTAAATTAGTTAATGTGTATCTCTAGATATTTGGTCATAGTCTAGAGGGTATTTGTGTATTATAAAATATATGAAAAGAGTGATGTTTTCAAATTATTCTTAAAAAAACATAATATCTTTGTAGATTTTTTTGCTAAATCCGACCTATGTAAAATAATGATAGTGTCATTAAAAATTTATAAATAAGAAAATATTTTTTTATAGGTTGATCATCATATATATATATATATATATATATATATATATATATATATATATATATATATATAAGCATGAAGCCTCACAGATAAAAGTTGAAAGACCAATTTACCCCTAAATATCAAAATGGTGAACCACATTTATCATTTTATAATTAAATAATTCTCTTAACCCAATTATAAAAAAACGTAAAACAATTAAAACGTCTTTCCAAATTTCTGGCATTATTGTGCTCTACATTTATCAATGCAAATTTTACCAAATATTGTTATTTAATCTTTAAAAATAATTTATCCCTTCAATATTAACTACAATGTTTTAAAACATTTCATATCAATGGTAACTAATTTAATGAAAAAACCCAAAATTCTGTAACTGATCCATTAGTTATGTAAATATTACATGGATATTAAGATGTAAAACATAACTGAAATGAAACTTGAGTGGCTAAAGCGGAAGATCAAATTAAGAAAGAGATTACTCTTGATGAAATTTGACGAATCGAATAAGCCGAGGGAAGAAAAAATATGTAATAGATTCAACGTTTGGAGAGAAAATTCCTCAAGAATGGACTATGCTGTAATACGTACTTGTATTATTATAAGTGAGAAGCTCCAACATTTAAAATTGGATTACCATTTTGCTCCTAGACTAAATAAAAATATTATAAAACATGGAAATAATAAAATATTAAATAATTAAAAGTTGAGTAATCATTTTAAAAATAAGTTATTTATCCGTAATTTAACTACATTGATAGAAATCTTTCATCTCCCCATTAATTAACTTAATACAGATTACTTGAATCAATTTATAATCCTACTGATTCATATCTCACATTTACTATTTTTTCCCCAAAGACTAGTCATATCTATATATATATATAAAGCTGAATCTAAACAATCCTATGTGGCACCTCTCTATGGCCAGTATTTTCATTTTCTTTTATCTCCATTTTTTTGAAGTTTTAAATTTATTTTCTATTTTTTATTTGTATTTAAAAAAAAACTGAAAGCATTTAAATGAATTACCCAATTAATCATGTTTTTTTTAAACTTCCCTCACACTAATATATATTTAAGTAAATAGAACATGAAAAGACCAAAAACTTTTCATTTTTCATAACTGCTTATTTTATTTAGACTATAAAATAAACAAATTTGAGTATTTCTAACAAACAACAATGAACTCCTCCTCTTTTCTTTCATTTCTTCTTTTCTTACGATAATAAAGAATATACGGATATCACAAATAACAATGAACTCCTACTCTTTTCTTTGACAAAAAAGAAGAAAAAAAGTATATTATGATGCTTCCGAAGATATTGGTAGGAGAAATATTGTATTGACAGAAAAAAATTAATTTCATATATCAAATTTCTAGGCTTTCGAATTTCTTCAACAAAAGAGAAAAGAAGAAGATATTGATAGGAGAAAATAGAAAAAAATTGATTTGATATCAACAATGAACTCCTCCTCTTTTCTTTGATAAAAGAGAAGAAAAAAAGTATACTATGATGCTTCCAAAGATATTGATAGGAGAATGTTGTATTGATAGAAAAAAATTAATTTCATATATCAAATTTCTAGGCTTTCGAATTTCTTCAACAAAAGAGAAAAGAAGAAGATATTGATAAGAGAAAACAGAAAAAAATTGATTTGATATATCAAATTTCTAGGCTTTCGAATTTCTTCAACAAAGGAGAAAAGAAGAAGATATTGATAGGAGAAATGTTATATTGAGCTAAAAAATTGATTGGAAAAATGATTAGTGTAACAAGGGGTAAGATAATTAATTTTAAAAAAAATCCATCTATTTATGTATTTTATATCAAATTAAGAGAAGAATAAGTAGATAATATGTTTGTGATTTAAAAGGAAAGGAAATTAATGTTGATATATCTCTATTAATTTAATTATTTTATTGATTCATTTCTTCTTTTATTTTGTCTCAATTATTTTCTTATTTTATAGTTTTTTTTTTTTGCATTTTTAGTAATTCAAAAGAAAAGATGATCATATTTGAATCTTTTCATCATCAATTATATTAACATCTTCTCTTAATATCATAACTAATATTATTATTTACTATATTATTTCCTTAAATAACTTTTTTAATTATTTATTCATTTTAAAAAAACAATTTATTTATATTTAATAATAATAGCTAAAATAAAAATGCAACGTTACCCTTATGAATCTAGCATTGATATCTATTAATCTTTATCAATTATTTTGACATTTGTCTTATATTTTTATTAAAATAACTATTCAAAAAAAGAAGTACTCTTCCAAAAAAAAAGTATGCCTCAATATTTATTTTATTTACCTTTAAAAGACTAGAAATTTTTATAAAATAAAAAAAATACCATATTTAAGTACTACTATATGCTATTAGTTTCTTTTACTTCATTTCCTTAATCTCTTCATTAATATTATTTATATTATTTCCATAAATCACATTTTCTCCTTTTTTGTTTATTTTATTTTAATTATTTATTCCAAGAAATAAGTTATTATTATAACTTAACAAGAATAGCAAAGCAAAATTTACATAATTATTTATTTATATCAATTATTTTGATATATTAATGTGATGACAATCATTCTCAGTCTAACATTTGATATTTATTTATATCAATTATTTTGACATTTTAAATACATTTTTATTAAATTAATTGCACAAAAAAAGTTTCATTATTTTTTAAAAACATTTTTCCTAATTTTAAAAGATTGAATAACTAAAATAAAATATTGGTAGTGAAAGATATATATTAGTTAATTTTTGTCTTTTCATCTCTCATCTTTTAATATATTGTAATTAATTAAGAATTATAAAAATTGGGGGGATGAATACATGCATGTATATTAAAATCCATAATAAAGAAGACAATTATAGTGGGAAGTGAAAAGTTGATTGAGTTGAATAAATATTTTTTTCTATTTTTTAAAAATAGAATAAGTAAATAATTTTTTCTCCCATATTTTTAAGGCATGCAAAATTAAATAATGATACTTATAAATATGAAAGATTAGATAATTAAGAGTATTTTATTAATATAATTAAAAAAATGTCATTTAGAGGTATGAGTTATAAAAATGATTAAAAAATTAATTGTGAAAAAAAACAAAAAAAAACGATAAAAAAGAGATAAATATAAATTATTATTTTATTTATTTTGTATATATAATAACAATTACATTTATATTAGTTTAAGAGTTTTTAAAATAATTGATTATGAAAAATTAGTAAAAAATCGAAACAAAAAAAAAGAAAAAAAAGAGATAAATTTAACTTGGCCTATATTCAATTTTATTTATTTATGCATATATAAATAACAATTATGTTTGTTATAGTTTAATTACAATTATATTTGTAAATGTTTTTAAAATTAATAAAGAAGTTAAAAAAAATAATTTTGGAAAGATATAATTAGTATAACATTAATGAGGAAAGAGAAGATATAAGTGTATAGCTATTTTGTGAAAATTTGAATTTGGTAAGAAAAAAATCCTAAATGAAGAAGGAAAATGAGGGAATTAAAAGCACAATTATTTTGGTAAGAAAAAATAATAATGGAAAATAAAGAAGGAAAGGAAGGGATCATAAGAAGATATAAATAGTGCAGTAATAATGAAGAAAGAGAATATTTAAATTATTTATTTATTTATTTATTTAAAGAACAAATTACGAGAAAAAACGAACAAAATAAATAAATGACAATTCTGGTCAAAGGGAGGTATCATGTTTGACTTTTAATGTTATCGCCCTTTTGCCCCAATTATGATCCTTTTTTATATTTATTTGAAGAAATAAAAAATTATTGATAAATATTATAGTTACAAAATTATTAATTCTATGGTTTTAGATCTTCTTCATTTTTTTTTATGAATATCCTAAAAATTTATGAGATATTCGAGATATTTTTAAGAAAGACAATATTGATATTTTTAAGATCTCTTTGTGAATATTCAAAAGTTATATAGAAATTGAATAAATTATGTAATTTAAACATTACATAAAAATGAAGAAGTTAAAAACGAATATCAATGATTTCATACATCAATATGTGGATGAGTTTTAATTTTTAATAAGAAGTATGAAAAATTTGGACAATAAATGATAATAATTTGGACCATTAACGCTATAAACTCCTTTACTTTCTTCCCTTTATCTCATTATTAATATCATTTATATTATTTCCTTAAGTTATTTTATTTTCTTTTCTATTTATTTATACGAATTATATATATATATATATATATATATATATATATATATATATCTTAGATCATTTCTCTTGCTAATGATTTATATTTATGTGTAATAATATCTAAAATAAAAAATGAAATAACACCCTTCTTAGTCTAGCATTGATATTTATTTATTTATTTATTTTCTTTTAATTATATTTTTTCTAATTTTTAAAGACTGAAAAATTTACATTAAATTTTATAAAATAGCAAAAATAACTATATATAATTCGTATGATCATTAGTGCTATTAAGTTCTTTTACTTCCTTCCCTTAATCTCATTATTAATATTATTTATATTATTTCTTAAATCACTTATTTTCCTTTCTTTCTTTTATTTTATTCCCTTTCCTTATGTTTTTTTTAATCCTAGAAATATGTTGTTATAACTTAATAAGAATTGCAAAAAATAATTTTATAAATTTTGCTTTGTTTTTTTAATTATTTTTCAATAATATTATACACTATCATTATTATATAATATATAGTAAAAATAATAATAATAAATCTAAAATAAAATTATGCCAATATTTAATTTACTTTAATTATATTTTCCCTAATTTTTAAAGTCTATAAGCTATTTAAAATAATTTAATACAAGCACCCCCTTATATTTAAAAGCCCAAAACCTTTGTGAAAAAAAAAACATTTGAAAATATATTAAAATTCTATAATTTTTAATGGTTATTACGGCGTCAATTCTTTGCTAATATTTTCTTTTTCCTTTCGAATTTTTCATTAGGTCATTACTCATTTTGATTATTTTTTAATATCGATTTTGAATAACATGTAATGGTATTTTTTATGGGCACATAGTGTTAAATTATGATTTAATGAGCAATTGACGTGATAGAAAAAAAGGGAAAGAAAAAACATAACGAATAAAGTAGATTCAAAATATTTTTTTTATAATTTTTTTCATTCGAGATGCAATTTTAAATATGCACAATCCATTTAAAATTTCAACAACTTCGTATCTTTTAAGTAGGTGTTGGGACATAGATTTTAAAAAATAAATAATGTTATTTGTTTTTTTTTACGAGAGAAATCTAATTTAAAAAATAATTGTCTTTTCTTTGATTATTTTTATGACGTTTCACCTTATTTTGATGATTTATTTTATTTTTTGATATCATTTGTTGATATGTAAAAGAAAAAATTGTGGATTTAAGCAAAATATTATTTATTTCAATTTATTTTTTGAAATATTAATACCGTGCGAAGCGCGGTTCAGTTGACTAGTTATATTATAAGTGGGAAGCTTTAAGATGTGAAGATGAATTACCTTTTTATCCCTATACTAAATAAATATGTTATATTCATATTATTTGATTATTTTATGTTTAAAATATATTGAGTAATAAACTTTTTTTACTATTAATGAATTGAGAATATTTGAACAGTTATGAAAATTAAATAATCTAAATGTTATAGAAAGTGGAGAGACAAACGTTATTAATGAAAGCAATTAGGTAGAAATTTAATTAAGTTGCACATTAACCAAAACATAGTAACATTACCTTTACATTGCTAGAATCTTAAAAGTTTTAGATTTCAATACATTGAATCCCATAGTTAATATATGTTATTTTCAATGATAAGTACTTGAAAAGAAGCTAAAAAGACTAATTAATCATTTAAAGTGAGTATTATATAAATTCAAGAATAACTTTTTTCATTTTGCTGAAGTCCGTCTCCATTTTATGGACTCTAAAAAAGAATATATTATTTCTCTCAGCAGTTTTCTCTCAATCAATGTCAAAGTTAAAGGCTGTTAAAATACACTCTGAATATTGTTAGATTTATCCAAGAATTTCAGTTATGGATGTTGTTGGATTCGTCAAAGAAATTTCTTAGGTCAGAGGAGCATTAGTTTTTTCAGTCGAAGAATATACTCATGACACTTATTATTTAATTTACTTGCTAGCGCTTAATATGTGCATCACAACATTAATTTTGCGGTAAAAGATCTCTATATATTACTGATTTTACACATATTTCATTAACGTAACACATAATGTTTCACTTTCTCATTTTAATATTGTAATTGTACTTTAGTTAGTTATTTTACTTTGTAAGATTATGTGTGTAGATTGATATACTTGTCATGCACTTATTATCGGAAAGGAGATATCTCGTAGAAGTTTGATTAATTAGTAATGTTTGTAGTTGTTGATATTCCTATCAAATGAATGATGATTGGCAGAGCCTCTTTATAATTTTCTTTAAAAATAAACACAAAAAATTAAAGGAAAACTAGAGAATTAAATGATCTACCTTTGCGATATATATTTTATAAAAATAAAATATCTTCCTATTTAGAGTTAACTGAATTTAAAAATTAAGTTACAATGAATGATAGGCTTCGTACATCATGATTTCTATTTATTTATTTTTTTGTTAAAGTAGATATCTATAATTTTATGATGATTGCTAATTTTGAGAAAAATAAAATGTTTATTTGTTTACCACATAATTGCTCTATGTAGTACAAAACATCTTAAAAGTAGAGCCAGAATAAATAAATGAATAATGGTATATGCAAATAATTTTTTTTTATTTTGGATCTTAAAATCAAAACACCATATGAGATACTTATCAATTTTAAGACATGTAATTTGTATTTTCTATTTTATAACATATAATATAACTTTAGAATATTGTTTATACATGGTTTTCACAAATTTTTATTTATTTATATGGTTACACGCGCGTCGCGCGAAACTAGTTATACTAAAAGTGGGAAGCCACAAAAACAAAAGCTGAAATACTATTTTACCCCTATCTTAATTCAAAATGTTGAAAAATATCTAAGCAATTAAATATTAATAATAATTATATCATTTTATATTATATTAAATAATAAAAATAAAAAGGTGTTTTAAAAGGCATTTAATTTTAAGAATGTCTTTCCATTCTCCAACATAACTTTTGAGCTTTCTACAGAATTCTAGGCAAACTTTTGACTTATAAATATCATGTGCATGAGGTAAAATTATTATTGGAAATACATAAGTTAATTCGCCTTTCAAAGCTCAAAAGAAAAAAGGAACCGATTTCATCAATTACGGGTAAAATGCTTAAGAGTGTTCTCTTGCTTTTCGAAGGTTTAAGCTAAGTGGTGTTTGTCGTAGTAGTACTTTTATTCTTGTACTGTCTTGCTTTTGCTTTCTACCACCAATTGATTTTAGATGCTTCGATTAATGCATTTTTTTAGTTGTTGCTACTGTTTTCGTAATAGTTATTATATTATATTATATTCTCTTCACTGTTAATTTTTGTTTTCATATCTACTCTGATTTGCTATACTCGACTCATGTTGAGGGTCTTCTGAATTGAGGTAAAGTCTATGCATGCCCTACACTCCCTGGATGAATTTAACGAGATAGGTTATTATTATAAAAGAAATAGCTATAAAATCAGACAACAAATTTAAATATTTGGGCTGAATTGATAAATATAGCTTATTTTTGCTTTGTTAACAAGTTTTGTTGAAAAATATGTTTGTACATCATGTTTGGTCAGTTATTGATAATTTTTAAGATTTCTTTTATCTCTAAATTTCAATTCCCTTAGTTAATTCAGTATCTAGAGTTAGAGTTAGAGGTATATATATAAATCATGCATTGCATATATATTTTCAACTTTTATTATAAAATTTGTGTAACAAAATTATAAATCAAAAATGTATTTTAAAATCTGTCACTTGAGAAATATTTGTTGTTATGATATGGAGACACCATTTAAAATTTGTGAATTAAAAATTTAAACTTTATATATATATATATATATATATATATTGTGCGTGTGAAGCAATGAATATGATGTCAAGCATCGATGGTAAATTTTGTCTTTATTTTTGTTAGAAATAAGTATCATCTTAATCTGGAGAAAAATATGATGCAATACATAATTTGCAAATTATAGGACTTGTCAGTGCAATTACTTCCTTCTCACGGTCTGTGCCTTTTGTTTTTCCTTTTTAAACTTGTAGCTTTCGAATTCCGAATATGGATAATTTATTAATTCTATATTTATTTTCTATCTATAATCTATATGATTAAAGTCTTACGATTGTATTTTCTTCTATTATTGTGTTTTCTCTATTAGACTTCATCAATCTATTATTTATGAATTTTATCATTATCATAAGTTTTTATTGTTATTGGACTCAAATTAGTCATTTGCGACTTTATCGAAAGTGTGTTAACTATTAAACAAAGTACCGATAATAGCTTCAACGGAATTAATTTATCGATGATAGCTTCAAAGAAATTGATGTTAAACATTACAATGTGCTCCTCATTTGGTGTTTCTTGACGCATGTTAATATAATACTACTCACTTCACACGATTTCTATAAAATTTAATTGTTCTAATGAATGTATAAAAATTCACATAAAACATATGTGCAACACACGTGTGTCTAGAGACTAGTTAGTAAAAAAGCGTGTGATATGAATTAAGACGATGAAATTTAAAAGTTGTTTAATATTTTAGTCGTCCATGAAACTTCACTTCCAAACAACTAACAACTAACCCATTGTGTTATCACAATTGAATTATGAGGATAAAATATGTGCAAATTTCATCGCTATTTTCAGAGGATAAAAAAGCTTTTTCAATAAACCTTCCCCTAAAAGACATATTTTACAAAACAAGTTTAAAAGGAAAAAATGTAAGTTAAAAAAGATGAGTTAAAAACATCAAAGAAACAAAAACAATTCTCCAAATGTAATAATATATGTACTGCAATAAATAAATGAACACAGCAATATTTCTAAATTAATTCTCCAAATGTAAGAGATTTTAAAGCTAATCAAAGATTCAGGAAGTTGATCGAAGTAATTAAGGAGTAATTACTTTGAGTGCAGACCAATTAGCTAGTCTTGTTAGTGTCTGCCAGGAACTAATATAGAATCATTATTCGAGACTAATTAACATAAATTTTGTATTATTTATAAATTAGAGTGTGTTTTCCCTTGTATCCAATGTTTGATTGATCGACTTGTATGAATTTTTGTAACATGTAATCAAGCTTATAATAATAATAATAACAGTTTATTTGTCAAAATTAGAAATTGACCACTAAAACAGAATTTACATAAACTATAAGAAACATCAACAAAAAGGAGCACAAAAACTCGTGATATTGTTTCAAAAAGTACTGATCGTAGCTAGCTAGTTAGTATTGTCCACAAAATTAGTTGAAACTGTCCAGGTAGTACCAATTCTTTAGAGCAGCATATCTTGTAAATGTGCGTTAGACTGCCAAGATTGTTGGTCCAACAATAATGTTCTCTTACTCTCCCTATTTACATCCAATCTATCGTTCAGAGGCACATCATCTAACAAGGCTTCTGTAAGTTCATCAAGAAAGCTCGATTTGTCTGTTTCACAAAGTGTCATACATTCTTCTTGTGGTTTTGGTTCTTGTTGTGTCTCCATCAATGTGTAACCCATATCAAACATTTCTGGCATCACAAATTCTTGAATTTGAAAAAAAGGCGCAGTTTGCCCCAACAGACGATTCGCTTCACCAGCAGCAGCCTCTTGAGTGATCTGCACCTGATGTTGATTAGATTCTACTATTGATTGTTTAGAAAAATCAAAAGCATTCTCCGGATTCATCAATACATCAGCATCCATATACTCAGCCAAAGTACCATATATTTCAGGCATAGTTATGTTTGACTTCACATTCGCAAAGTCAGGAATCATAGGTTCTTGCATCGGAGAAAAAATATTTAGGTCCCAATTGTTCCTTATGGCAGAGTCCCCATAACCAGTTAGTAGTCCAACAAAGCTTGAATTATTGGCTTGAAATTCCGAATATGTGTTACAGTCCTCATTAACATCAACAGTAAAACCTTGCTGCAGGTGTGCTGGCAGATTATTTTCTGGTATTGTGTTCTCAAATTCCAAAACACCATTTCCTTGCACCTCAGCTTCCATCGCTGGATTTTCAACGACATTGATAGGATGATTGATCATCCCATAGTCCTCATTTCTCATTTGCATTAGTTCAGGATCAATATTATATTCTATTAATAGAGCATTGATCTTCTCATCATCTGATGAAGACTCTTGAATTCGCAACACTGGTTCAACAATATTGATAGGAGTGATTGCCTGATCCATCCGCGGCTCAACTGAATTTATCCCTGAAATCACCTCTGTATCCAACTTCTGTTCATTCACATCAGCTGTACTCGCATTACTACTTGGCGAAGGATTAGACGAATTTTTCGTTTTTATAGCACAAATACAATAATCTTTATAATTAGAGTTTTTTAACTTTTTAAGAATAGCTTCGCAAAAAGCATACTCCTTCATGAGCCACTTTCCATCATGGGGACAACAAATGTTAGTTTCATAATCGAGACTCTTCTTGAGTCCCATATTCAAAGGCTTGCTCTGTTTACTCCTAATCCATTTCCCCTTATCTCGTTGTTTCCAAGTCCCAAGACCGTTACCCACAAGTCTGCAAAATCTCTTATCACTCTTCTTATACCTCGGGGAAATAAAGTAACGAAAATTATTAGTATCCCCATCGTCTTCTCCTCCACAATGGCGCCCATTGACATAAGTTACCCATGGTTCTTCTTTGTATACATCACACTCGGTAATAAAACCATTGTCACACAAATCTTTTTCAGCCATAAACCTAAGAAGGTATGTGAGTAACTCTGAATCTGTGGGATGAAATCGATACCCTTCTTCTTCAAACTCCATCACTGTTTCTTGTATATTTGAAAGATGGAACAGAGTATATATGGGGGCTGAGAGGTATAATATTTTATTCAACAAAAAGTAATAAAGGTTGAGGGTTTATGGGAACAATTATAAGAATCAAGTATATTTATAGGAAGAGTTAGTCAATTCTTGGCTTAATAGGAAACCCAAATTGGTAACAAATTAGGAAAATAAATACTTAGTAACTTACCATATCCAACAATATAACAATATTTGGAAACTTACTATTTTATTTTTTTTAACTAACAATTTTTTTAAAAAACTTATGGTTTTTTTTAAATTAAAAAAACAGTTTCAGTAAAAACTTACTATTTTTATTTTACTAGTATATATGAACCCCATAAATAAATTAAAGGGATATAAATAGTAGTGAATTAAGAAAGTGAAGATTAGGTTTTTTGTTTGTTGGCGAAGAAGGAGGATGATTTACGACGTGAATTCGCCGCTTTTCCGATCGTTCATGAGTCAGAAGGGAGGCACATGTAACAAAAGGTACGTCTCGCTAACCCTAAATTCATCGGTATTATGATTTATGCACTTATTAGGGCTACATTCTCAAATTCAAAACCTAACCTAACACGTAAAGTTTAATAGTTTGTGAGGTGGATTTTCCCTGCTTGCTTGCAGAAGAAGATTCCGTCTGTTAAATTTCCTTTTAGGTTGGAGGCTTTGGATAAGATTTTTTATATAATTTCTCGATTGTGAGCTTTGTATAAATTATTCAATTTGTTCTGTGATGAGTTATGTAGTGTGTAACCCCTAATAAGATTTAAATTCTGATTCAGTTTCAGAAATAATTCGATTAGGAAACATGTTGATGATTTTTGGCTATATAGAAACCGAAGCAATTTCAGTAGATATTTTCCTACTAGATGTCAATTTGTTCATGTATGTTGCCAAAAAATTGTTTTACAATGTTATGAAGCTTCTTCCAAAACAAAAGGCATTGCACTTCAAAGCAGCTACTTTTGTAGCCTGTTTAGTTAACACAACCTTCAGATTGCTTAGAGTTGTTGAAATTGGGTTTTAAGCTATGTGTGCCAACATTTTTGCTCTAAGTGTATTATCTTTATCTAATGTAGTTTTCGTGTCCACTTGGTGTTCCTACATTGTCGTGTCAACAGCCTCACTTCTCTAACCTTTTTGTTTAATTCTACAGGAAAACAACAGAAGAGCAGAAGCCCAAGGAACAGAGGCCAAAAGCAAGTGACAACAAGCCTGTTATGAATGAATGAGAATATCTGGAATGACTCTTTTACAAGATGTTGAATAGCATTTTACATTTAAATACATCATAAGATATTTGATCCTTTACTTCTATTCGTTTTAATTACCGATCCAAGCTTTTCATTTTGGTTAAATGGTGGTTTAACTAAGTTTTACAACTTGAGTGTAACCATTGGAAGTAGGTTGTCATATTTTTTTTTTTCTACGCATCACCAATAAACTATAAAATGAATTAAACTTGAATTAAAAATGTATTTCACACATTAAAATTGAATTAAAAGAGAAATAAACATGAATGCAAAAAGTAGCAAAAAAAAAGAGCAATCAATGATTCGTAAGGTGAAAAAAACTTATATCAATAATGATGGATTAGATAAGTAATTTGATCGTAACAAATGAAAAAACATGATGAACTACCAAATGAATTAAATTTGAATTAAAAGTGTATTATACATGAATTAGAAGCGAAAAACATTTTATGATCTGTAAACTGAATAAAACTTGTATCAAAATATAGCATACGGAAAAGCATTCAGAGTCCGAAGCAAAAAGGACAAAAAAAATTGTCAAAAATTCTAAAAGGGAATATCAATTTTTTTTTTTAACCAAAAGGGCAAAATCGCTCGGAGCGATTTTCTTCTGACAAAATTGATACGGTAACTTTTTTTTTTTAATATCGCTATGTGTGCAGCGTTTTTAAAAAATAAATAAATAAACAGCGATCTCTTTTTCCTATCTTTGCAGCAAGCCAGCAATAGAGGCTGCTGCCAGCTTTGTTTGCCTCTTTGTAAAAAAAAAAAAAATTAAAGAAAAAAAAATATTTTTTTTTGGATGAAATTGGTTAAAAAAAATTGATGTACCCTTTTGAATTTTTTGACAATTTTTTTTACCCTTTTGACTTCGGACTCAAAGCATTCATAGTCAGCCTGCAGAAGAAGATTCCGTCTGTTAGATTCCTTTTAGGTTGGAGGCTTTGAATAGATTTTATATATAAATTTCTCGATTATATAAATTTGTCAATTTGTTCTGCGATGAGTTATGTAGTGTGTAACCGCTAATAAGACTTAAATTTTGATTCAGATTCAGAAATAATTCGATTAGGAAACTTGTTAATTTTTGGCTTTGCTCAGTAGGTATATACAAACCGAAGCAATCTCAGTCGTAATGATGAGATCTTTTCATGTTTCTGATCACGTATCGTCTCATGTTGTCTTGTAGTATACATTTATGTTGCCAAAAATTGTTTACTAATGTTAATTAAAAAAAACTAAAATGGTAAGTTTCATCAAAATATTGCTTGTAAAAAAAATTGTTAGTTAAAAAAAATAAAATAGTAAGTTTCCAAATATTGTTATATTGTTGGATATGGTAAGTTACTAAGTATTTATTTTCCTAATTTGTTACCAATTTGGGTTTCCTATTAAGCCAAGAATTGACTAACTCTTCCTATAAATATACTTGATTCTTATAATTGTTCCCATAAACCTTCAGCCTTATTACTTTTTGTTGTATAAAATATTATACCTCTCAGCCCCCATATATACTCTCTTCCATCTTTCAAATATACAAGAAAGAGTGATGGAGTTTGAAGAAGAAGGGTATCGATTTCATCCCACAGATTCTGTAAATTCAGCAGAGGACATTGGGGATGCTCTAATCCTTAGTGTGAACAGCCCGGTTGAATCTTGGATTTTGGATTCTGGTGCATCTTTCCATTCGTCTCCAAGCAAAGAGTTGTTCCAAAATTTCAAATCTGGAAATTTTGGAAAGGTATATCTTGCTGACAATAAAGCCTTAGAGATTGAAGGAAAGGGGAATGTTTGCATAAAGACCACCTCGGGAAACCAGTGGACATTGGAGGATGTCAGATATATTCCTGGCCTCAAGAAAAATCTGATCTCTGTTGGTCAGTTGGATAGCACAGGATATGCAGCAGAGTTTGGGAAAGGTTCGTGGAAGATTGTGAAAGGTGCTATGGTAGTAGCTCGTGGCACAAAATCTGGAACCTTGTACACCACTGATGGGTGTATTAATATGGCCGCTGTTACTGAAGGTGCTTCCAGTTCATGTCTGTGGCACAACAGACTTGGACACATGAGTGCTAAAGGAATGAAGATGTTGGTTGCAAAAGGAGCATTAGAGGGTCTGAAGTCTGTTGATATGGGTCTTTGCGAGAGCTGTGTTATGGACAAACAGAAAAGAGTAAGCTTCACAAAGACTCCTAGAGAGCCAAAAAAAGTGCGGTTGGAAATGGTCCATACAGATGTTTGGGGACCATCTCCAGTATCATCACTTGGAGGATCCAGATTCTATGTTACCTTCATTGATGACTACAGCAGGAAGGTATGGGTTTACTTCTTGAAGCATAAGTCAGATGTGTTTGCAACCTTCAAGAAGTGGAAAGCTGAAGTTGAGAATCAGACCGGTTTGAAAGTCAAATGCCTAAGGTCTGACAATGGAGGAGAGTATGACAAATCAGAGTTCAAGGCATTCTGTGCAGCTGAGGGAATCAGATTGATGAGAACAGTTCCTGGTAAGGCAAGGCAGAATGGAATTGCTGAGAGGATGAACAGAACATTGAATGAGCGTGCGAGGAGTATGAGGATACATTGTGGGCTGCCAAAACATTTTGGGCGGATGCTGTGAGCACAGCTGCATACTTGATCAATAGGGGACCATCAGTTCCTTTAGGATTCAAGATTCCAGAGGAGGTGTGGACAGGAAAAGAACTCAAGTACTCACACTTGAGGACTTTTGGTTGCACTGCTTATGTTCATGTTGATCCAGAAAAGAGAGACAAGCTTGATGCCAAGGCTGTGAAGTGTTACTTTATAGGCTATGGTTCTGATTTGTTTGGTTACAGGTTTTGGGATGACAAGAACAGAAAGATCCTGAGACATTGTGACGTGACGTTTGATGAGTCTGTCCTGTACAAGGACAGAGAGCAGAAGGTTCTTGAGATTACAAAGCAAGTGGGAGTTGAGGTTGAGTTGGAGAAGAGTAACCCCAGAGATGTCGAAGCAGATACTCAACAAACTCTTATTGAAGAATCTGAAGTGGAGCATGCTACACCTGAGCAGGTGTTAAGGAGATCATCCAGAACCATCAGGGCACCAGATAGGTATTCACCTTCATTACATTATCTATTGCTGACTGATGAGGGGGAACCAGAGTCTTTTGATGAGGCCCTACAGGTGGAGGATTCGATCAAGTGGGAGCAAGCCATGGATGATAAGATGAGGTCACTTGAGGAGAACGACACATGGGTGTTGACTGAGTTACCTGCAGGGAAGAGAGCTTTGCTGAACAAGTGGGTGTTCAGAATCAAGACTGAACCAGATGGCAAAAGAAGGTTCAAGGCTCGTTTAGTGGTTAAAGGATATTCACAAAGGAAAGGTATTGATTATGCTGAAATATTCTCTCCTGTTGTGAAGTTAACCTCTATTCGAATTCTGTCGAGTATTGTTGCATCAGAGAATTTGCATCTAGAGCAAATGGATGTAAAAACAGCGTTTTTACATGGAGATCTGGACAAAGAGATCTACATGCAGCAACCGGAAGGATTTGTGGTTCCAGGCAAGGAACACATGGTGTGCAAGCTCACCAGGAGCTTGTATGGACTAAAGCAAGCACCAAGGCAGTGGTACAAGAAGTTTGACTCCTTCATGACCAAGAGTGGATTCTGCAAAGCTGAAAAGGATCCGTGTTGTTACTTCAAGAAATACATTGATTCATATGTCTTTCTACTCTTGTATGTGGATGATATGTTGATTGCAGGATCTAGTATGAGGGAGATTAACAATCTGAAGACAAGGTTGTCTGCAACGTTTGAGATGAAAGATTTGGGTCCAGCGAAGCAGATTCTGGGGATGAGGATTTCTCGGGATAGATCTGCTTGCACTTTAAATCTATCTCAGGAGTTGTACATTGAGAAGGTGTTGAGCAGATTCAGGGTTAATGATGCTAAACCCAGAACTACTCCATTGGCAAATCACTCTAAATTGTCAAAGGAGCAGTCACCCAAGACAGCCGAGGAGCGTGAGCATATGGCACTTGTTCCATATGCTTCAGCAGTTGGGAGCTTGATGTATGCTATGGTCTGCACAAGACCTGATATAGCACATGCAGTGGGAGTTGTTAGCAGGTACATGGCAAACCCAGGGAAAGAGCATTGGGAAGCTGTGAAGTGGCTTCTGAGATATATGAGAGGTACATCCAGTACTTCATTCTGTTTTGGCAAAGGCAATGTGACTCTACAGGGTTTTGTGGATGCTGATCTTGGTGGAGATGTTGACTCGAGCAAGAGTACATCCGGGTACATTTACACCATAGGTGGAACAGCAGTGAGCTGGATGTCCAGACTTCAAAAGTGTGTTTCTCTTTCATCTACTGAAGCTGAGTATGTGGCAATAGCTGAAGCTGGGAAAGAGATGATATGGCTGGTAGATTATCTGGAGGAATTGGGCAAGAAGCAGAGCGAGAAGATTCTTTACTCAGATAGCCAGAGTGCCATACAGTTGGTGAAAAATCCAGTCTATCATTCGAAGACAAAGCACATCAGAAGGCGATACCATTTCACTCGCAGAGCAGTAGAGGATGGTGATATGTGTTTGGAGAAGATAGAGGGTGCAAAGAACCCGGCAGACATGTTGACGAAATGTGTTGATGTTGGGAAACTGGGGTCATGCAAAACCTCGGTTGGTCTTCTGTAGTTGTTGCTACAGATGTTGCGGTGCGGTAAAGATGTTGATGATGGAGAGATATTTTTTTTGAGAATGTTTTTTTTGGATGACTGAATCAGTCTCCAAGTGGGAGAATTGTTAGGTTGTGGAGCCTGATTAATATTTGATGTACTGTCATATATATTAATGTTTACGCGGTTCAACCTCCGCGGTGAGGTTGCCGGGGGGTATGGGAGGCGGGGGTTTTACCACGAAATTCTCTCTCTATCTTCTCTCTCTAGATCTCTCATCTTCTTCTACCAAAAGATCTTGTGTTCTTCATCTGAAAGTGTGTGTGAGATCTAGATCCTAACAAATAGAATATAATATTGATCCTGAACTAATGCAAATGAGGAATGAGGACTATGGGATGATCAATCATCCTATCAATGTCGTTGAAAATCTAGCGATGGAAGCTGAGGTGCAAGGAAATGGTGTTTTGGAATTTGAGAACACAATACCAGAAAATAATCTGCCAGCACACCGGCAGCAAGGTTTTACTGTTGATGATAATGAGGACTGTAACACATATTCAGAATTTCAAGCCAATAATTCAAGCTTTGTTGGACTACTAACTGGTTATGGGGACTATGCTATCAGGAACAACTGGGAGCTAAATACTTTTTCTCCGATTCAAGAACCTATGATTCCCGACTTTGCGAATGTGAAGTCAAATATAACTATGCCTGAAATATATGGTACTTTGGCTGAATATATGGATGCCGATGTATTGATGAATCCGGAGAATGCTTTTGATTTTTCTAAACAATCAATAGTAGAATCTAATCAGGTGCAGATCACTCAAGAGGCTGCTGCTGGTGAAGCGAATCGTCTGTTGGGGCAAACTGCGCCTTTTTTTCAAATTCAAGAATTTGTGATGCCAGAAATGTTTGATATGGGTTACACATTGTTGGAGACACAACAAGAACCAAAACCACAAGAAGAATGTATGACACTTTGTGAAACAGAAAAATCGAGCTTTCTTGATGAACTTACAGAAGCCTTGTTAGATGATGTGCCTCTGAACGATAGATTGAATGTAAATAGGGAGAGTAAGAGAACATTATTGTTGGACCAACAATCTTGGCAGTCTAACGTGCATTTACAAGATATGCTGCTCTGAAGAATTGGTACTACCTGGACAGTTTCAACTAATTCTGTGGACAATACTAACTAGCTAGCAAGGATCAGTACTTTTTGAAACAATATCACGAGTTTTTGTGCTCCTTTTTGTTGATGTTTCTTATAGTTAATGTAAATTCTGTTTTAGTGGTCAATTTCTAATTTTGACAAATAAACTGTCATTATTATTATAAGCTTGATTACATGTTACAAAAGTTCATACAGTCCCCCCCCCCCCCCCCATATGATCAATCAAGCATTGTATACAAAGGAAAATACTCCGTAATTTATAAATAAGACTGAATTTATGTTAATTAGCCTCGAATAATGATTCTATATTAGTTCCTCGTGGACACTAACAAGACTAGCTAATTGGTCTGCACTCGTTTTAAAACCTCATTTTTGTGGTGTCAGACAAGTCTACTTTATGATGTGGTTACCAAAAAGATGGAATATTTTCATGTGCCAAAGGAACAAGATTTAGCATGGTTTGTGGGAGTGCATGGGTGCTATTTTGAGAGCTTGGAACTTGAAGACGGATCTGGCTTGAGATACTGAACTAAACAAGTTTGTGATTACTACTTTTGATGGAGTAATTAAGTACTGGTTTCTTGTTTGTTTACAATTGTTTTCCTGAAACTTTGATTGGTTTTACTGTGTGCATTTCAGTGGAAATGCTAGATCGAATACCTGCTATATTTGGAGAATTGTGTTGTATTCATTTACTGATTGCAGTAGATATATTATGATATGTTGAAAGTTTGAATCAGGTTTTTGTATTTATTGGATTCACCAAATGTTGATGTTTGGCAATGATGATCAGCACATGTTATTTAAGATTTCTGTTTCTTGTAAATGATGTGATGTTCTGTGCCAATTTTTGTCTTAAGAATGTGTCATGCCAAGGCTTGAAAGATAAAACTTTATAGAGTGGTGGTCAGATCGATCATAAGTTAGTCAGTTAAGAATTCACAAGTCCAATAGATGAAGAGGTAGAGGAAATGCTTCAAACAGTTTCTGCAGTTAAGGAGGGAGAGTACGATGACCTTATCATGTCAGATAATAGTCATCTTGCACCACCTTGTTTGCTTTTGGCTGGTAGTCACGCCCACCTTATCGGAAGATCTATATTTGATTACTACAGGGAATTCAGTTATACTAAACTCCTATTATAATTGTATCGATTTCCACCTGCTCAATTTGGGTTTAGCTTTCCATTTGATCCTGGTTCTAGTTTTCTTACCATATTTCTTGGCGCTGCAAGCTATGATTCACATATGGTTGTGGCTGATTTTAAGGAGTTCATTAGGATATTCACATGTCGTATTGACTCCACTTCCAACGCGCAATGTATTTTGAGTCAATTCTCATTTATTCCTACTGCCAATTTCATTATGCTTATTGTAACTGTTTCCATAAGTGCAGTGGATCCTTGTGTATGGGATCCAGGAATAGGTTTCGGATTTATGGCTCTAACTTGTTATAAAGAGAACGTACTATTGTTGGGATGTAATGACAATTTTTCTTAACGGTGTATTTAAGTTCTATGAGTAGAGTGTGGGATCCCGGACAACTAGGATGTGTAAAGTCTAACTGGTTCAAGGTGTTCTCTATTGTCGATAATGCAATGCATTAACACGTCCTTTAATTGCATATTCACTGGTCTTCGCTGAATATTATGTGGTAAAACATGATATTTTGGTCGCCAACTTCCAGCAAACATTAATGTTGTATCTTCTCTGTTGTGTGGGAGGTAAAAGTGTCAAGGATATTTAACAAGGTGAAGGTTCTGTACTCTGCTTGTTACACACTTTATGGGGTCATAGAGATAGTAGAGTCGGCTGCGCGTCATAAATTACATCATGGCTTTTAGTTTTTGTTCTCCTTATGAACAAATGTGTGGTTGCAAGGCAAGTTTTTAAGTACTGTACTCAATTTGATAATGCGGAAGAGTTATATTGTGAATCAGAAAGATCATTGTTGTAATTGGTTGTTATCAATTCTAGTGGAGAGATTTGGCGGAAGGAGAGCTTTGACAACTATTGCTCAGTCGTTCGAGGTGAACAATTGTAGCATTGACAAGTCTGAGCATGGTACGAAGTACTATTTTTATGATATTTCGAGTGCTTTTGGACCTTTTTTTTATCCTAACAGTAACCTTCGTGAAATTCTCAGCATCCCATTATCTGGCAGTACTACCTACATTTTGGTCAATCATGGAAATATTTCATTTGATAAAAAACGGACTGATGGTGAGGAAGAATGGAATGAGATCAAGGACATTGCAGCTTCTATTTGGCATCTGTGTGAGTCGCTGCTACAAAATATGACAAAGTTCCCTTATGTGGCTGCGAATAGCGTGCTTGGACAAGTTTGGATGATATCATTAGGTGCATTGCTCTTTTGGAAAAATCTCACATCAGTATACATTTTTGCCATGCTTATCAGCAGCTAAGCAATAATGAGACCACCATGTCTATAGTACTACAGGCTGCCAATGAAGTTGCTTCGTTGTTGCTTGCCAATCTGATTATACGAGGGGATGCTCATGCCTACTCGAACCTTGAGGACAAGGTTCTTATTGGAGTTGGGAGAATTGTTATGAGTGAGCCTAGACAAGTATTGGCAAAGCGGTCCAACACCAAATTAAGTGTCCATGTGTGGATCCAAGTTGATAAATAAAGACTGGTGAGAGCAAAATAAGGTTATGAATATGCTTAGGCAAAGACTCTGTTTCTCATCCCCAATTCTTTCTTAGCTACTGTTATTATTCGTGTTTTTCATATTGTAATTGCCCATTTTCATATGAATCAAAGTTCGTTAGTTTGTTCTCTCTATTGTTTGTTGTTGAGTTGAGAAAATCACTACCACCATTTTAGCGTTTGTTACAAGCTTTATCTCTACCAATGAAAGTGCTGGTATAGGCGGAGTGTTAAGAAATGAAAAAGGTAATTTTGTCTTGGCATTTCCCTGTCAATTCGATGTGTAATCTAGAGGCTAAAGCAATGGCTGGTAAACATGCGGTGAACATCTGTTGTATTTCATACTAAAGGTGGACTCGCTAGCTATAGAGAAGATGATTAATGAAGGCAAACGCTGCAATTTCAGCCTGAAACTGTTCATAGAGGAGTTACAACAATTGAAGAAGCAAATCATTTAGCCTAACTTGCAGTTAACCGTCAAAATGAATAGGACCAAATGCGATAAGGCAAATTTTTTTTGTTAGTTAGTCGTATAGATAGTCTAGTTTTGCGAGGGTGGAATGTCTATTTTTCTAACTTCACCTCCCCTCTTTTTTGAAGCATAAAGTTGTGCTTATCCTTGTGTTGTAATGTTAAAGTTCAATTTCGATAATTCTCTACTGGTATTACTATATATGTAAAAGATCGCCAATAGATACAGAAAGTTAATCTATGCTATATTCGACACCATTGTCAATAATTCGACCATGACATTCCCATCGAAAAGCTAACTGATGACGCTATATTTGATAATTCTTTAGCATGAATAAATACTTAATACTCTCTATTACTAATTATAATGGTATACTTTTCAGACGTATTCTGCATGTTAGTTACTAACTATAATGGCATGCTCTTCATATGTTTGAACTATCTCAATCCAGTTTCCGCGTCTTGTGTCATTGAAGACATGCCCACCTTGTCCAACAAAAAAAAAATCTCCTAATATTTTCTCCCCTAGTATATCCACGCATTCATTTAGATATCCTCATTTTCTTTATTTTCATTGATTGGATCTGTGAGTTCTTGAAGACATCACTCAATCCCGTACAATATATTGATGTAACAACTACATAAAATTTATTGTTCAAGTCTTGACGACACGTTCTTATCATAGAGGACAGGGACATAACATCAGTGCTTATTAGAGATTCTATTCAAAATTAACAATAATTGGTAAATCTAATATTCCATTACAGAATTATTTTATACTTCAGAGTTATTAAATAGAAATTCTGTTTCAAACTTATTTCTAAGGTGTTCTGGCATTACCATTGAAAGCACAGTAAAACTAAGCAAAGATTAAGGAAGTTAATCAAAGTAATTCAAGAATAAAACTGAAAACAAATCAGTACTTAAAACTGCCGTAGGGTGAATTAGGTCTAGGTATTAGTAATTACTAATTAATATAATATTTAGGTTTACTATTACTTGTCATGACAATATTAACCTATTATGGAAAGAAGTCTGTATTTTAAGTGGACTCAGAAAAAGAAATATAAGTTAACACTAATATGATGAGCTAGAAAAAATTATTTAAATGTTTTATGTTAGAATATTTGATCTTTTTTTTATTCTACTAATTCTTTTTATGATATGGATGGTTATTTTTGTTGATTTTGGTGCGATATCGTGTCCGGAATCTAAATAAGCCACTAAAAGATAAAAATGGCCAAAATAAGTCACTATTTTAAGAAGTAACTAAAATAGGCTTAGTGGAAGAAAATTTTACTTTATCCAATATTCTAGGCGTTTTTTGTTAGTCTCATAACGTGTATATTTTAATATATAACAGAAGTATTTATTACACTTTACAAAGTGTAAGTTTTTCTTACACTATGTAAATTGGAACTTTTTCTTACACATTATAAAGTGGAAGAAAAAATTATATTTTACAAAGAGAAATATTTTTCACTTTTTGAAGCTTTATGAAGCTTTTGTCGTGTTTTCATATAATTATATTATTTTGCATATCATTAAAACGGAAAAAAAATATTACATTATGTATTTTTATTATTTTTATTTTGAAAACTCATCCAAGCTCTATTTAAGGACATTCAAACGTAGCACCTTCAACATCTTTAGTCTTCTATTTTTCTTCATTTCAATTACTAAAAAGTGTCTTCTACCTCAAAAGTTAGAGTTCCGATTTATTGGGATGACGAAATCATACATGATGAAAATACCATTTATTATAATTGTCCTCCCAAACACAATGCTAAATATTCAATTAATGTCTAATATCATAAATTTCCTTCATCAATTTATAAAAGAATGGGTATAAGTAATACTGATTATAATTTGACTATAGGCGGAAAATACCCTACTTCGTTTTTATCACAAGGACAAGTAAATTTTGAAGATTTATAATGACGAATCGTTGATAGACTTTTTGAGGATTTCAAATGACTACATAGATCAAATCTAGTTAATACTTGAAATATATGTTAGAAAGTAGCCTAAGACTAGTCAACAACGTTCTCCTTTATCGGTCAATGTCCATCCCGATTAGAAAATCGTATGCGTTGATGGATTTTCGATAACTCAATCTACTGATTTTCCTAACATGACTCATTATCAAAATATTCTTACCGGTCGATATGATTTTGATTTGAATGAAACTTTCAATAAAAGTGACTGGTAATTCTCAGTAATTATATTTCGATTATTATTTGTTGATTTTGTCAATTATTTATTAATTTATATGATTTATTATTCTTCTTATTATTATTATTATATATTTTGTAGCGGTTTACCTCTTCGAGATTGGAATTTGCTCCAAGTGTAAGATTTTTTTCTACTTTATAAAATGTAAGAAAAAGTTTCACTTTACAAAGTGTAAGAAAAACTTACACTTTATAAAGTGTAATAAATAGTTCCATTATATATTAAAATATACACGTTATGAGACTAATGGAAAACGTTTAAAATATTGGATAAAGTAAAAAATTTATTTCGCTAAGCCTATTTTAATTACTTCCTAAAATAGTGGCTTGTTTTGGTCACTTTTGTCTTTTTATGACTTATTTAGGTTCCGGACTGTGCGATATCATGTATATACAATGCCACTTGTGGAGATATAATACAAAACAGAAATAAGCAAGTACGTCCAATCTAATCACGTTTCTCTAATTCTTTCTCGATCTATCTCTACCTCTCATTAGGCTTGTCCGTGCCAAGCTCTGTGGTCACCTTCTCGCCCACCTTGTCTCCTTTTTTTGTTCCTAATATTTTTTGTCCTAGTATGTCCACACATTCATCTAGGCATCCTTATTTCCTCTACTTTCATCTCTTGGACTTATGACCAACACTCTACCCGATATAATAAAATTGATCTATCTATAAAATTTATCTTTCAAGTCTTGGCAACACGATCTTATCGCACACACAATATATATATATATATGAAACAAATATTTCCAAAAAACAAGTCTTTAATGGCATGTTCTGATCATCATTGAGATCTAGCGATTCTTTTCAGAATTAGCAATTGGTGAATCTAATATTTTCCCTTACAAAATCATTTTATTAATCAGAGTTATAAAATAGAAATTCTGTTTCAAACTTTCAACATCTTAATATATCTACTCCAATCAATAAATAAACACAACAATATTTCGAAAACAATTCTCCAATTGTAGCAGATTTGAAGGACTTAAATCTAATCTGTTCTGGCATTTCCATTGAAAGCATATTAAAACTAATCAAAGTAACTAAGGAATAAACTTAAAAACAAATCATACTTAATAGCGCCATTACTCTATCAAAGTAGTAATCACAATTCACAAACTTGTTATTTCAGTATCTCTGGCCAAATCCATCTTCAAGTTCTAAGCTCTCAAAATAACGCCCACACATCATAACTGATGCTAAACCTTGTTTCTTTGGCACATGAAAATAGTTCATCTCTTTCGTAACCAGATCATAATTAAAGTAGACTTGCTTGAGAGCATGCGTTCTTAAAACTTTGACGAAAAGTTTATCAGCATTCCACATTCCCAACGGGATCTCTTCTTTGGAGAAAGGTTCTATAATAAATTTCTTAGTCCAAGAGTATGATCGAAGATCACTACTTTTATTCACGAGCGTCCATATCTCAGTATCCCTAGAACCATCGTCAACGGAGACCATCATAGCAAGTGATCCCCTCAAAACCATAAGCCTTCTAGGAACAAGTAGTGGATCAAATCCACGATCATCAGGAACGTTTAAAAGTTTGAATTTGTCCTTAATCAGATCAAAGCAAATAATATATTCCACTGCACCGGAAGCCAGCCAATACACAAAACCATTCAGAGAAATCTGAGATGCCCAGGCAACAGTTAGGCTAAGAAGAGTGAATGGTACAGTTTTCCATGATCCTGAACTCAGGGAATAAACCCAAGCCATTTTTGACGATTCATCATTACTCCGCGTCTGAAAAGGAACTTTTAAAATCTTATAGTCATTTCTTTGTTGATGATAACCTAATTTTAGATAAGTAAATTTGGAGCACTCAGAGGGAATGTTAATGCATTTATATCTCCGAGTAGCGGGATTCCAGAGGATGAATACTGGTGAGGTAGAAATATCCTTTGTCAAACAAATTAAGCCATTGCAGCAAAACTCGTAATTCGTATAGTCGATAGCGTTATCAGTAGCAAAAGGTAAAGGCAATTGGTGGTTAATAGTGAAATCATCTTGTTCAATATTGCATGTAACAGGTTGAAAATGGAGCAAAAAAAGATTTGGGCATAAAGAAGTATGATTTTCTGTGTTATAAGCAATAATGGTAGAAGGAGGACGAGAAATTTGATGAGCGGTGTGCAATTTAATGAAATTAGGGCTCTTGAGGAAATTGTACCATGATTTGCAGACAGACCTAAATCGGAGCAGATCCCTAACAGAAAGCCTGAAGAGTACTTGTACCACTGCGAGTGTGTTTGGTATGAAGGAAAACATTTTCTGGTCATGTTTGGTTGGGACAAAAGTTATGGAAAATGTTTTTCAAATCAACTCATTTTCCTCAAAATTAAGGAAATCACTTCCCTTCAAAAATTAAAGAAAACATTTTCCAAAACTCTCCTCCAATTTCAAATTACATTTTTTGGGGGAAAAACATCGATATTAAAAAAATATTTTCAATTTCAAAATTTTATTTTTTCACCCGATCCCTGACCCCCCTCACCGGCCAGCCCCCCACCCCCACCCCACTCCCTCCCCAAAAAATTAACCCACTACCCCCCACCCCACTCCACCCCCACCCCCAAAAAATAATAATTTTGATTTTAAACAATATTTTCAATTTCATAAATTATTTTTTACTGTAGTAAAAATAAAAGATGTCTCTCAAAAATATTTTTCATTTATAAATCAAACACTAAAAATCATTTCCAGAAAATATTTTCTACTCACCAACCAAACATGAGAAAATAAGTCCAAAATCTACTTGTTTTCCAGGAAAATATTTTCTATATTTTCCTGCATACCAAACACACCCTGCATCTTTCGACAAATCGCCTATAATAATTGAATACTCTTCTTCTTTATCGTAGTTGATGCTATTTTGATCAGCCATGGAATTAAGCTGCAAATTGCTAACTAGTCCACTTTTGGGTTAAATCAGGCAGTTACTTGTGGCTGCTGTGGTACAACAACAGTTATTGTTACATAAATATACTATAGTAAAAAATATTTACCATTTATAACAATAATATTTCTTTTTCACTTCATCACTTTTAATTCATTTATAATACAAGTTTAATTCATATTACAAAGATCAATTTTTTATTCACATATAATACAAATTTTAATGATATATAATTCATTTATCACACATTTTAATACACTTATAATACAATGTGTCAAATTTTTATCAAACAAACATAATATATTTTAAAAAACAATTATAATTCATATATATTGCATACATAATTCACTTTTAATACACATTGCAAATTTAACATAATATTGCTATAAATGATAATAAATAAAAATATCGCTAAAATCAGTAATTATTTATTAAAATGTATCAATTCATGTAATATTTTCCTATTAACTTGTAAGTCTTGATTGTTGTTTGTTACTGCATTTTGTTACTGTTTTCTTTATGTATTCTCTAGTTTCTTGGGATGTTTTATTTGTTTACTAGCCTTATGATTGTAAGTGATTTACTGTTACATACATTTAGGGATTATAGTTGGAGTATCATTCTTTTAAATATACTTCACAATAATGTACTAATGTCCTTTACATTTTAGGTCTCATCTGGCATTTTTGCCCCTTTTAGGCCTTACTGACATTTCTACCCTAACTTTGGATCACGTGCACAAGTAGATACTTTTTCTACGTGATTTCCTATGTTGCAATTCACAACCTATAAATATCATATGATGGAGTATGTCAGTATTATACTTTTGGGATGATAGGATCAAATTCTTATTATTATACAAACTGGCCCACTTGCGTTAAATCGAAAAAATTTCAATTTTCACAACACGTGCCATTGAGGATTTGAAGAAGAAATAAGTGTTGATTCTTCGTTATTCATTGCTCAGGGTCATAAGGGAGAAAACACCTTGATTCATTCTCAATTTCTTCGTATCATCATATTATATATTATTAAAAGTGGAAAAAAACTAAAAGTTGAAATATCATTTTATATCTATACTAAATAAAAATATTATGAAATAGTTAATCAATTAAATATTAAATAGTAATTATATAATATTATTATTATATTACCACTAAATTCTAAAAGTGGAAAGGTGTGAAGTCAAAAATTTAAAGAAGAAAATATTCATAAAAAAATTGTTAGACATTTTTATCTTTTAAAAAAATAAATTAGTTACATTTTTTCAAAAGAAAATTGTATTTATTTTTATTTTTCTCCTTCAATTTGCTTAACATAATCTATCATAACATATAAAGTAGGAATTTTAACTTCATAATTCACACCTTTTAATTTTCATAACTTCCAGATCATTGTAAAGGATGGTGAATTAAAAAGAGATTAATATTTTCATGAAATAACATATATTTATTTAATGCATTAAATGAAGGGCAACTTTCACATATAGCAAATAAAAAAATCATATTTGTATGTTATAGCAAAGTTTGCATAATTGCGCTCAATAGCAAACATATAACTGTATAATTCGCTATACATATACAATTGTATGATTCTCTGGCCTAAATTATATAATTCGCTGGCATCACCATACATATACAATTATATAATTCACTGGCCTAAATTGTATAACTCGCTGCAATTGTATAATTCACTGCAATTGTATAATTCGCTGGCAAATTTTGGCAAACGTTTGCTATGGAGCACAATTAAATCAAACCCTAGCTACTCCATTTATTTTAGGTCATTAGTTTGCTATTATATACAATTATCCCTTAAATGAATTACATATTTAGATTAATTTTACCGCTGGAATATACAAAAGTCCAAAATTTCAATAATCAAAACCCCTCATTTCTTGGCTACATTAATACTTATAAATAGAGTCCCGAGCTAAAACGGTAAAAAAAATTGTCAAAAATTCCAAAAGGGCATATCAATTTTTTTTAAAAATCAAACCGGCAAAATCGCTCAGGATGTAGCGATTTTGTCCGTGGAAAAAAACGAAATCGCTGCTATAGCAGCGATTTCTTAAATTTGTTTTTTTTTTAAAAAAAAAAAAAACAAGTCGCTCCAAGTGGAGTGATTTTCAAAATTTTAAAAAAATATTATAATTCTTTTTAATAAGTCGCTGCTTGTGCAGCAACACGCATTAATTTTTTATTTTTTTATTTTATTTTATTTTGCTTTATTTAAAAAAAATAATTTAAAATCAATTTTTTTTTTTTTTAATTTTTTAAAATCAAATCGTTGGCAGCGATTTTAATTATTTCTTTTTTAAAAAAATCAAATCGCTGCAAAGGCAGCGATTTACACTTAAATTTTTTTTTTTGAAAATTAAATTAAATCGCAGCAAAAAAAATTTAGACGATTTAATTAAATTTTCAAAAAATAAATAAAAAATAAGTGTAAATCGCTGCAAAAGGCATATCAATTTTTTTTTAAACCAAAACGATAAAATCGCTCAGGATGTAGCGATTTTGTTCGTGGGGAAAAACGAAATCGCTGCTATAGCAGCGATTTCTTAAATTTGTTTTTTTTTAAAAAAAAAATTATACAAATCGCTCCAAGTGGAGCGATTTTCAAAATTTTAAAAAAAAATTATAATTTTTTTAATAAGTCTCTGCTTTTGTAGCGACATACAATAATTTTTTTTTATTTTTTTTGCTTTATTTTAAAAAAATATTTAAAATCAATTCAATTTTTTTAAAATTTTTAAAACTTGGCAGCGATTTTAATTATTTTTTTTAAAAAAATAAATAAATCGCTGCATGCTGCGATTTAATTAAATTTTCAAAAAAAAAAATAAGTGTAAATCGCTGCCTTTTGTAGCGATTTACACTTATTTTTTATTTATTTTTTGAAAATTTAATTAAATCGTCTAAATTTATTTTGCTGCGATTTAATCAAATTTTCAAAAAAAAAATTAAATGTAAATCGCTGCCTTTGCAGCGATTTGATTTTTTAAAAAAGAAATAATTAAAATCGCTGCCAACGATTTGATTTTAAAAAATTTTAAAAAAATGAATTGATTTTAAATTATTTTTTTTAAATAAAGCAAAATAAAATAAAATAAAAAAATTAAAAATTAATGCATGTCGCTGCACAAGCAGCGACTTATTAAAAAGAATTATAATATTTTTTTAAATTTTGAAAATCGCTCCACTTGGAGCGACTTGTTTGTTTGTTTTTTTAAAAAAAAAAAATTAAGAAATCAGCAGCGATTTCGTTTTTTTCCACGGACAAAATCGCTACATCCTGAGCGATTTTGCCGTTTTGATTTTTAAAAAAATTGATATGCCCTTTTGGAATTTTTGACAAATTTTTTTACCGTTTTAGCTCGGGACTCCTTATAAATAAGTCATATAACTACAACTCCCAAATTCTTATAACCTAATCCTCTAATACACACAGTTGTGGTTTTATGAAACTTATACCCTTTAATTGATTTATAATTTTTTCTTTTTTATTTGCTTTAAATATCCACTTTTATATCTCATATCTAATTACCTATTCAGTTGTTATTATTAATATATCTATATATATAATTCTCATACTTTTCATATCTACAACCTGTAAATATTTTTTAAGATAACTTTCGGTGTTCCTCCAATTTTATTTATATAAATCATCTTATTTGTTTCATGAGATCCTTAGATATCCTTTTTATTCTATAGTTAAAGTAGTGAAATATTTATATTATTTTTGTTCTATTTATTCATTCTTTAGTTTAACTCGATAAAGAGGGATCTTGAAAATTTTCATTATTGGCTATAACAGAAGGAGTCAACAAGAACTCAAAATATTATGTACTATTTCTGATTTCTGTATACATTTATATTCTATGATTAAAGTCGAGATGAGTACATTGTAATTTTTTTTGGTGTGTTTTCTATCTATTAGACTTCTTAAACAAATTTTTCTATGAGTTTTTGATTGATTAGTCATTTGTGGCATTATTGAAAGTTTACTAACTATTAAAAAAGTTCAAAACTTACAGTTGTATTACTCACTACATGTTTTCATAAAATTTTAATTATTCTAACAAATTTATGGAAATTCTCATGAAACCATATATTTAGAAATTAGTACTTCCTCCATTTTAAAAAGAATGATCCCCTTTTCTTTCTAGTCTGTTTAAAAAAAATGACTTATTTCTTTTTTTGATAACAACTTTCCACGTGGCATGTTTAAGGCCACAAGATTAAAGGACAATTTTATACATTTGACATAACTTTAATTTTATAAACTCTTTATCAAGTCAAACTATAACATTCTTTGTGAAACAGATAGAGTATAATATAAGGCAGATGCAAGTGTATAATGAGTTTAAAATGTTTGAATATAGTTCTTTTTACCGTATAAATTGGAGAAAATGAACTGGGAGGGTTTCTTCCGTGTTCACGTCGTTCTCACAAGTAAATTTTTTAAAATTTATGTTAAATTTTAATATAATTTATCGTTCTATTTTAAAATTTTAATAGAGAGACAAAAAAATGTTCAATTTTAATCAGAGGGAAAAAATTGAAATATATTTGAATTTTGATCGAAATTGTTGTAACAATCTCAAACTTTGATCACGACCTATTACTCATGCACTAGTATTTTAAAGGTAAATGTGCCCATGTGGACATCATAAAAATTGCATTATTATAAATAGTAACTTGTCTACGTGGGCACATATATACCTTTAAAAATAAATTTGACATCAAAATAATAAATTATTTAATCATTTATGAAACAAAAAAAAAAGTCAAAAAAATATCTTTGAGGAGGATTAAATATACCCATATGGATTATATATATACATATTTTAAAATAATTTTAAAATGAAATTAAAATTAATTTTTTCCACTTTCGTTAGAGGAAAAGAGCATATATGAGTCATTTGTATAACAACAATGTATAAATGAGTCCTTTCATAACAAATGATATATCAGCTCTAAATGACAAAGTTGAAGGATATAAAGAGAATTTTTGAATCTTGTAGACTTAAACTAAAGATATGTGAAATATACTAAAATATTTAATTTTGTTGTCTTAAACATGTCATGTACGAAGTCGAAATCAAAGAGTTATAAAAAAGAAAAGAGACACATTCGTATTTAGGGAAAAATTGTATAAATAACAAACTATTAATTCAAATTAAATGTATAACCATAGTTTCATTTAATTGTAATTTGTAGAAAACACTTGTTATTCGTCTCTCTCCCCAGAAAATCTCGCTCGTCACTCTCTCAGATCTCGTTCGTCACTCTCTCTCGCCTCTCTCACTTTATACAAACAAAAATGTATAAATTACATTTGTGTTTGTAAAAGCGAGAGAAAACTATATATTCAAATACACATATTTTTGTCTTATACACTTATTATTATACAAATACAGATCTTTCCATGTCAGTTATTTTTTGCCTTTCTCTCTTTCTCACTTTATACAAACACAAATCATATAAATTACAACGTATAATTTGTGTTGTATAAAGCGAGAGAGAAAGAGAGAAATTTGATATACAAATATTTTATTCGAATTCAATTGTATACAAATTTAAATTTTATGCAGATATATAAACACAATCATTGATATCTATCTATCTATCTATATATATATATATATATATATATATATATATATATATATTAGTTACATATATATAATTATCTAACCGATATATATACAAAATTGTTGCGCTTTTCTCTGCTAGCAATTTATACAAACTCGATGTTCCATAGTAAACATAAAGTTTGTTATGAAGCACAATTTTGCAAATTATAAACTATATCATACCTATATAATTTTTATGTTTGTTAAACCTAAAGTAAATAAATTGAAACCAAGAAACATTTTGCAGTGGTATTATGTTATAAAATAAGAATATAAAAGAGGAAAATAAGAAAGTATTGTTGCATTGAAATTGCAATGTGGATAGGGTCACGTTATCCAAGTCTCGTCCAGGAGTTTTGCGATGCATGCCATATCAGCACTGTCATCTGCCACGTCACAAACTCCTTCCAATCAAAACGCTGCATCATATTCCACATTCATCTTCCCTGTATCTCCAATAACAGGCCGGCATTTGGCACGCTCTCATCCACCAGAAAAAGCTTTAAGCTAGTATCTCCACTCCAAATACCATCCTCAATTCTCACTTCTCATCATCAACTCAACCTCAATTTTTTACCTCTTGCCAGCGACACCGTTTAGCTACAAATGGCTGCAGCTACCTCTCTATACGTCTCCGAGATGCTCGGAAGTCCGGTCAAGTTTAGCGGTGTTGCAAGGCCTGCTGCTCCTTCTCCATCCTCCTCTGCTACCTTCAAAACTGTTGCCCTTTTCAAAAAGAAGGCTGCTGCAGCTCCTGCCAAAGCTAAGGCTGCCCCTGTCTCCCCTGCTGACGATGAGCTCGCCAAGTGGTACGGTGAGTAACATTACTACTTTCCCTTTTATGAGTTTGATTGGACACGAAACTTAATGCAGTAGTCGTATTAATTGTAACAGACGAGTACTACATTTTCTCACAATTATAAGTGAACCTATTAAATTTTGCACAAAGTTTGTATTAAAATTTTAGATTCGCATATGACTGTTCTGTAATTAATGTCGAACAGAGAACGGAAGAGTAGACTTCTAAGTTCATGCAGCATCTGTTTAACATCTTCCCTTTGGTTTTTATTTGCTTAAATTTTGGTAATATTTTCAGGACCTGACAGAAGAATTTTCCTGCCCGACGGTCTATTGGACAGATCAGAAATCCCCGAGTACTTAAACGGAGAAGTTCCCGGAGAGTAAGCTTCGATCTACTTCCTGTATTTCGTAATTTAGTTGAAAAAATATATTACTAGCATGTACAAATATAGAAATTGCCCATATATATAAGAATTTTCTTGTACTTGTTGCAGCTACGGTTACGATCCCTTTGGTTTGAGCAAGAAGCCAGAAGACTTCGCCAAGTAAGTATAGTACGACACTCTCAGCCAGCTAATTTTGTTCTTGTTATTTGTAGAGATAGATCTAAGTTTAAAAATTGTTCGATCTGCTGCAGATATCAGGCATATGAGCTGATCCACGCCAGATGGGCTATGCTCGGTGCTGCTGGGTTTATTATCCCAGAAGCCTTCAACAAATTTGGTGCCAACTGTGGTCCTGAAGCTGTATGGTTCAAGGTATATATATACACATCACCACTAATTGCAATCTGTTTGAATGTGAGGGAAAATCCTCATTATGAAATTTCGTGATCTCGTGTGTAGACTGGAGCTTTACTTCTAGATGGAAACACATTGAATTACTTTGGAAAGAACATTCCCATCAACCTTATTCTTGCTGTCGTCGCGGAGGTTGTTCTTGTTGGTGGTGCTGAGTACTACAGAATTATTAATGGCTTGGTGAGCTCCCCTTTTACTACTACGACCTTCATCATTATATTATGTGCTTTGACAGGGTGTAGCTAGAGTTTGTGTAGTTATGTTAAGAAATCTACTTAATATGTTAAATAATTTAGTCAAAACTCTGTAATTTGCCTCGATCATAAAGGCACTATCTACTGACAATTGATTAGATTGTGGATATAACGAATTGTGTCGGGATGCAGGATTTGGAGGACAAGCTACACCCAGGTGGTCCATTTGACCCACTAGGCCTAGCAAAGGACCCAGACCAGGCAGCAATCTTGAAGGTAAAAGAAATCAAGAATGGAAGACTAGCCATGTTTTCTATGCTTGGTTTCTTCATCCAAGCCTATGTGACAGGACAGGGTCCTGTTGAGAATTTGGCTGCCCATTTGAGTGACCCCTTTGGCAACAACTTGCTCACCGTCATCGGTGGTGCTTCTGAAAGAGTCCCAACCCTGTAATTTTCTTTTTGGCATGGAGGAACTGTACAATTCTGCAATACATTTCAGAGCTGTATGTGAAATAACCAGCTTGTAGTTTATGAAGACAAACTGTACGTAATTTTCATACAGCTACTGCACTGGCCACATTCGTCCTTCATTCCAATTTATGCAGTAACATTATTTCTTTTATGAGTTTAACTTACATATATTGTTATTATTTCTAACGAAAAACACGTAATCATATTCACAGTGTGAGGATACATTTGTTTATATTTGAAAAATCTTATTTTATCTTTAGTGAAGAGTTTTTATTTGCCACACAAACGTTACATGTATCTAAGACCACAAATTCTACTATATTAAAAATACAAATTTCAGAAGTCTCTCTGTTCAAATTATATGTTATATAAATCGAAATAGAGAAACAAATGAATTGTGGAATGTACCAGTTTTTGAGCTGGGAATCAAAATTTAGCCATTATTTCAAATGTAGGCCACTTTTTAATGGGAAAATAAAATAAAATTTTGACAAAAATACTGATAGCTTCTTAACACATAACAAGTCCAATACATAGTGTTGGAGTATAAAGCTAGGACAAGTAAATCTTTCAAACTTTTATCAATTTAAACTTCCGCAACATTTATGACGTTCAAACTATTAAGACCCATTTGGACATAGATTTGTCAAGTAATATTTGGGGGAAATTTGACAAATAATATTTGTTCATATAATTTCTCATTATTTGACATATTTTTGACAAATCTTACAAATTCCCAAATACTTGTTTTTTTTAATATTTGAGTCAAATCTCATTAAAATAATTAATTTTGATTTAACACAACACAATATGCGAGTGTGCTTTTACACTAAAATGTTGTTACTTCCAATTTCTCCCTATCCTCAACTCAAAGTAAGAGGGTGTTTAGATTGACTTAAAAGTTAGTAAAAATCTATTTTTAAGTTAATTTTTGATTTCGAAAAGTGTTTGACAAATATAAAAAAATAACTTAAAATAAAAAATGACTTAAAATAAGTTAGAAGTATTTGACAAGATAAAAAATGATTTAAAATAAGTTAAAAAATGTTTGACAAGATTAAAAAAATAAATTAAAATAAGTTTAAAATAAATTAAAATAAATCAAAAATTAAAAATAGGTCTCTCATACTTTTTATTTTTTTTTAGATCATGTCAATTTAACATTTTATTTTTGAGCCAACTAGTGAGTACTGACATTTCAAGCCCCACCTACGCCAAAGCTTGCCAGAAACAAATCTTCTGCGATTACCTCGCCCTGCGCACTCACACACATACACGTATAAATACTTAACAATTGAAAAATCGATCGAAGGTCATCCTTGCTTTTGGGGCGAAGCATTCGCAAAATGGCTATCCAATCGAAACGAATGCCTAATTTCATTCTTCTTCACTCCCTTCTTCAAATTTTCAGGATCGTTATCCATTGGAGCATTTCCAATCTCAATTCAGTTATCACCCTTGCTCATCCCAGTCCCAATGAATTCTTTCGAGAGTCTACAAACAATTTTCTCTTAATAATTTTGATCCTACAGTCCCCTTCGAGATATCATCACCCTTCGCGCAGAGGCCGATTGGGGAATGATCTCAACTTGCTCTTCGCGTAGGGCATCACTGTACAGACTTAATCATCACCCTACTCAAATTCCGTGTAGTAGTACTAATTTACTGATTTCTTAATACTGCTGTTTTTGTTATTGTTTGACGAAGTATTTTAGGTTTGGGCAAGTGATCGCCCAAATATGATGATGATGATAAGTCCGTGCACTTTCCTTTGTTGGATCATCCTTACAAGCTCCTTCAATATTGATGTGGTGCTTTCGAAAACAGATTCCCAGCAAGGTAAATCCCCAATTCTGAATTCCACATTGCCGAAGTTTATCATTAGCTTAGGTTTTGAGAAGTAATGTATAACTTCTCAATTACTTGGCTAGAGGGCAGGAAGAAACTTTGAATCTTCGCGAGCTTAGATAACCCATAAATGTTATTCATATACATCTTTAGATATGTAGATAACAATTTTAAGTGTCTTTACAGTTTCAGCCCTCAATGACATGTATCAGTATTGAAGCCCCATTCAAAACTTGATGGATGGAAATCCAATGGAGGAAATCCTTGTGATGATTCTTGGACGGGTATCAAGTGTTCCGGTTCAGATGTCACTGAAATGTACCTCTTTCCTTTTCTTATTTGCTTTTGTCATTTCATTTACTATTACTTGCAACGCGTAAGGAAAAGAAAAAAAATGATCTGCTTATTATTCCTAAATTCTAAATAATGTTGCAGTAATCTATCTGGCTTGGGGCTCACTGGATCACTTGGCTTCCAGCTTGATAAGTTGGACAAAGTTACCTACTTGTGAGGCCCAGACAACTCTTGGATATTGGAAATTGGGTTTATATTATGTGATTTTATCTGTCCACTGAAAGAACTGGTCCTGACAAAGATGAATTTGAATGTCATAGTGCAGTGATGTGAGCAAAAACAACCTAAAGGACAACATACCATACCAACTTCCTCCTCGCACACAACACCTGTAAGTAAGCAGAGAAGCATTAAGTTCTTAGACATAACTCGTTATGAAATTTCTCCTCAGGCTGCAACTTTTGGTCACCTCCTTTCGGTGTTTTCTTAGTCCAACTGTTTATTATTAAGTAGCATTAAGCCTTATCCAGAAGATCTGTTTCTGTTGATATTGCGCCCTACCAGTCCCTCATTCAGTTCTTGTTCTGCAGAGATCTTTCTGGAAATCAATTTGGTGGAACTGTACCTTATTCAATTTCTCAGATGACTGAGCTTAAATCTATGTAATGGCTTTTCTCTTATTCTCAATATTTTAAATTTTGGACTTCATATCAGGTGTCAATAATGCTCTTGGTGTTGTGCAGGAATCTTAATCATAATAAGCTAAGTGGATCACTGAGTGATTTATTTGGCAAACTTACAAAACTTACTGAGATGTAAGTATTGCAAATTTTGCATCCAGCTACTCCCTGTTGTCTTTTACTTTGTTTCTATAAGGTCTTGCCTTCAGCAAATAAGTTCATGAATGGCTGCAAGGAAATATTAGAGACAGACTGTAGAGTGAATGGTTCTAGAAGTAGAAAAGTTCATTGATATTAGTTGTTCCAAGTATATGTTTGCATTGCCTTTTCCTGACTATCCTTTGTTCGCTGTCTGTTTATCTCTGATCTGAAATTACAGTAACAATTTAGAAATTGTTGCTAGATGTGGAATGACAACGGACAACGTGGATGTCCATATTTGACTTGAAATGAGATTGTTTAAAATTAAAAGAGAACAACCACGACCTGCTAACAGTTTTTCTTGCTAATGGATTAGTGAAAATTTGTAGAGGTGTGAAATTGTATGACAACTTCTTTAAAGGATTTTTGGGTATAGGGTAGTGCTGGCAATTTAAGCCCATTTTTCACTGACCCGTCAAAAAAGCCCTTCAAATATGGGTTGAAAGAGTGATTTTAAATATGGGTAATATTTGGGATTATACACATATTTTACCCATTATATTATGGGTTAACTACGGGTCAAATATGGGTATTGAAAGTTTTCTCCAAATTTTCAAAAAACCTTCTGTTACCAAGTTTTAGAAGCGATTTTTCAAAACTTTCATATATGGGTCCCTATTAATATTTCAACTATCGACCTTCACCCCACGCTTTCCAAAAAAAATGAAAGTTTATTTTTAAAAAATATTTTGAACTTCAAAATTTCATTTTTTCACCCCTACCCTCGACCCCCCATCCCAACCCACCCCACACCAGCCCCTCACCCCCACCCCAAAAAAATAAAAATTTAAGTTTATTTTAAAAAAATGTTTTCAACTTCAAAATTTATTTTTTTTCATCCGTACCATCGTCCCCCATCACCCCCATCACCCCCACCCAAAAAAAAATTAAGTTTGTTTTTAAAAAATAATTTCAACTTCAAATATTTATTTTCACCCTACCCTGGACCCACCCCACCCCCAACCCCCAACCCCACCCTTCAAAAATATTAAGTTTGTTTAAAAAATATTTTTAACTTCAAACTTTTTTCGCCCTACCCTGGAACACCCCCACCCACCCCGCTAGCCCCCTATCAGCGCCCCCCCCTCCCCCCCCAACCCCGAAATTTTTTTAAAAGTTTTTTTTTACTTTTGTAATAAAATAAAACTAAATGAAGCATTTTCAACAGATTTCATCTAAAAAAAAAGAAGACTAAAATATTTTCTCCATATTGAATTCTTAAGTAAAGAACTATTTATTCATGAAATATGGGTAAACTAGTATTTTACCCAACCCATTTATTACCCAACCCATTTTTACCCATATCAAATATGGGCGGGTTGAATGATTACCCATTTTATGTTTACCCATTTTCAATCCGCCCACATTTGACCCAACCCGCCCATTTGCCACCACTAGTATAGGGTAAGACATTTCTAGGGAGAACATTAATTCAAGATGGACCAAAAAAGATAAATGAGACATTTAATTGCAGAGGTTATTTGTTTTCGGGTGGATTCTTAGCATTTCAAAATCCCAGCATAAAATCTTTGCCTCCATGAATGAGGGAATGAGGTTTTACTTAACTATTTTCATAGGTTGTTCTTAAGATCATTACTTTCAATACGAGAAGTCCATGGCGACAAGTATCACCTTTGAGAATAACCATGCCCGTCTTCAGCATCACACAACACTAGAGTATCATTGACATATTTCATATGTGATATTTCACCTGAATTGCCATTTATATCACCAATACAATCCTTGCAGTCATTCAAGTTGATCACTCTGTTAAGAATTAAGCTTAGATTTTTATTACTAATAGGAAAGCAAAAATGATGATGGATCACCTTGTGTCACCGCCTAGACAGGCTATGAAGGAGTACTAACTCGATACATAGTCTAATTTTCATTTGTACTTCCTACGAAACACCACATAAGTTAAAATTATCCTGTTAGTTCAGTCTCTCTAGGATAATAAAGTCAAGCAAGATAACAATGCTTTTACGGCCCCCTCGCTTCTTTCTCTATACATTCCTGCATATCAACATGCTTACATATATTCATAAACATTGTAGTGTGTCCGGTAATATAATTGTCTAGTGTATCAACTAATTCGTGCAATTTTATCCAGGGATATCTCCTACAATTCAATATCAGGCAGTTTGCCTCAGAGTCTTAAATCCCTCTCAAGCCTCAGCAAATTGTAAGCTAGTGCTTAATATTTGGGATCAAAATCTTGATTGGAGATAAACATTTTCACTCTGCATGCAGGCATATACAGAACAATCAGTTTACTGGATCAATAAATGTTCTTGCGGATCTTGAACTTGACGATTTGTAAGTTGAACTGTTAGTAAATTTACAATTCTAAGTCATGGTTTTTGCGATTCCAAAGTGTAGTAAGTTTTCCTGCATTATGTGTTAAAAAATACAATTCTAAGTTTTTCATGTTTCTTGACTTCATTTATCTTACTTTCAAACTCTTGAGTATAATTGGTGTATTAGGTTGTCTTTTGTATTATACCATGATTGCTACTGAGTTGATATATGCTTATTCTGTAGGTGTGATGCCACCCTGTCTGCCTCTATTTCTAAAGTTAGCTTTGATTTCACATTTCAAGGGTCCAACTTGTGTAGCGTCTATGATACAGAAAGATATTTCTCTTTTTGTCCTCCTTTGAGAGAGGTGGACTTTTACTGCGTGACTGCATGCAATATCGAGAATGTCCCTTGCCACTTGTTCAGGCAATCTATATGCAAAAAAAGCTCTTTTATAAGACTCTCATAGAATCATAAATATTAGTAGGCCAAATTTGTAATCACATACTTTTTTCCGATATCCCTTAAATAAAATGTTGGCTTGGATTTGAGTAAGAAACTGTCACAAGTATGAAGTGTCCTCGATGTTTATACGTAACTAAGCCAGTGTATTCAACAAAATGTTGGCAGGAATGTAGCAAACAACCAATTTAATGGATGGATTCCGAATGAGCTGAAAGACATCAAAAAATTAGAGTGAGTGTTGAATGAACTATTGGTTAAATGGTTTCGATTTATAATGTCTGATACTTTCTTTTTGCTTAAAAGGACTGGCGGAAATAGTTGGTCTACTGGATCAGCTCCTCCTCCACCTCCTGGGCAGAAAGCTAAACCACACACCAGGAACTCAGATAAGGAATCTGGAAAATCTGGCCTGGGTATAGGGGCCATTGCGGGGATATTATTGGGTGTTTTGTTGCTACTTGGTGTTATAATTGCTCTATTGTCAAGAAAAAAAAGATCATCACCTTCCTCCCATTTTATTGAAGAAGATAAATTTAGCCGACGTCAACCTTTTACTCCTCTTGCATCTCAGGAGTTATCTAGTAGCGTACGTGCTAACATGCAGGAGGACTTCAGAGGTAATTTTACTTTTGGCTTTCCAATCCACTTCTACAGAAGAAGTAATTGAGAAGAAATTTTTTTGTGTGGCTTACAATCCCATATTCTCTAAAACTTGTCTCTAAAACTAAGGTAAGGTTATTACCAATGGTCTTTCAGAAATGGCCTTCCTAACCCGCAAAGTTAGGTGGAAGGCCTACTAGATCCCACATTTGTGGAATCACATTCAGTGGCGGTTCAAGCTAATTAATGGCCTAAACCCAAAATTAAGTTGGAGACATAAATTTTTTTTTTTTTTATAGATTTCAAGTTATTTTTTTTTTAATAAAGAAAATTTTTATTTTTTTATGATGTTAAACTAAAGATATATATACCAAAATATTTTTTAATCTTGTGGTCTTAAACATATCAAGTGGAAGTTAAATTTAAAAATCGATCGATAAAAACGAAACATTCTTTAATGTTTCGAAACAAATTAAAACATTCTTTATTATCATTTTTTTAATAAAAATACTTAAGATTATTTTATTATTACTAAAAAAAAATTAGGCCCTTTGATTTTGGGGCCTAATGACCTCATTTTTAAAGGCATTAAGACACCCCGATCATATTGAGTATGTTGTTGTTGGTTTGATTGTACTATTATTATTGTTTTATTGGTGAACACACTGCTCCACAACCCTTTATCCAGGGGACAATAGAGTTTATGCCCACTTTCCCCTTATGACGAACTCGAAACCTCTTAGTTGAAAGTGAAAGACTCTCCCGACTAGAGCAACCTCCCTTGTTGGTCACTAGTGTATTATTTCATCTAACAGAATTTATGTCCTTTGATTCATCATCAGTTGCAGAGAAACATTTGCAAACCTCTTCCTCAATGGTTCTTAAGCGTCTTAATTCAGAGCGTCATAAGTCTTTTAATGAGAAGGAGATGAAAAATGTTCCACCTTCAGATCATCTCAAGTCGTCCAATGATAAAGAGTTCGCGAATCCTATGAAACAGAGCAGTTCAATTAAGATAGATCATTATCCATTAGTTGATTTGCAAAATGCGACTAGTAACTTTGCAAGTTCTCGCCTTCTTGGTGAGGGATCAATTGGTCGAGTATACATGGCAAAATATCCGGATGGCAAGGTAAGCTTGACCTGATTTACATTGTTATTTAGTTTTATGGTATATTTATTGTTAATTCACTTCATGAATAGGTTGCATAACCTCCACTATACACCATGAGAGACTGAATACAATGCATAGATTAATCAAAGGTAATCAGAAGAAAAGATAATGGACAAATATATATTTGCAAAGCTAATACTATTCATTAGTACTTGAGGATCTATGTATTTAAGCTTTTTCTTGTTTTTGAAGAGTCCGTGTTCATGAAATATATAAGTTCATGCACATATATTCCGCCTGCTTTGACATTGAAACTACTGTTTTCTACCATCATTTCTAGAAAATCATTGGTATTTCAGAATGGTAGGAACCAACCCAAGTCTTAAGTTTGAAGTGAAAATTATGTCGGAAGGTTCCTTTTAAAAGATTGAAATAAATACATAGTACTTGTCTAGTTGACTTTATAATTCTTGAAACCTTATGTATTATGATAGAATTTATGAATAATAATATAGATGATCTTATATTGTTTTATGGGAGCTAAAGTAAATGAACTTATATTTATTGTTCCGGCGTAATCCTTGAACCTATCACGTTGTCCATGTTAATCATTGCATAAGCAGTGACAACTCAAGCTAATTAGTAGCCTAAAGCCAAAATTAAGTTAAAGATCTAAATTTTAATTATTATTTTTATATGTGAGATTCAAGTTATTTCTTTTTTTTAATAAATTTTTTTATATATATATATATATATATATATATATATATTATTTATTTATTTTTTAATTTTGTGGTCTTAAACATATCATGTGGAAGTTAATTTAAAAATTGATCCATTAAAAAGAACATTAAACATTCTTTATTATTTATTTATTTTTGTTAAAAACGCTTAAGATAAATTTATTATTACTGAAAAAATTAGGCCCTTTGATTTTGGGGCCTAAGGCATATGCCTCATTTTTAAAGGCATTAGTCACCCCTGGCTAGAGGTGGCAATTTCAGCCCATATTAGTGAAATAAAACCATTTTGTCCATATTAAATTAAATGGATCACTCATATTTTCTTTCATTTTCTTAAATGGGTTAATATGATCTTCAACCTATTTAAGCTCATACAAATATTGACAAAATGGGTTAACATGAGAATCCATATTCAGCCCATATAAGTGAGAAATGAAATAGATTTTTTTTTAATTTTTGGAAAACAAAAAAAATTAGGAGTCGGTTGGTGGAAGGTGGGGGTGCCCGGGAGGGGGAGGGGGGGGAGGGGTAAATTTTTAATTTTTTTTTGAAAAAATTGATTTTTTTTGTTTTTCGAAAACAAAATTTTTTTACGGATAGGTTAGTGGAAGGCCGGGAGAGGAGGTAAATTCTTTTGTTTTTTTTAAAAAAGAGATCTTTTTTGTTTTTCGAAAACAAAATTTTTTTAGGGGTAGGTTGGTGGAAGGGGGGGGGGAGGCGGGAGAGGGGGTAATTTTTTTTTTTTTTTGAAAAAACAGATTTGGGGTAGGTTGGTGGAAGGGGGAGGGGGGCTGTAGGGAGGGGTAAATTATTTTTTTGAAAAACAAATTTATTTGAATGGGTTAGAACCACTTTGCCCAAACCATATTTGACCAAATCCATATTTGACCATATTATATTTGGATGGATTGTAATCCAAACCATTTTTTCTCAAACCATATTCAACCCATCCAAATTCGATCCAATCCAACTATTTGCCACCCCTACCCCTGGCATAGGTGATAACGTTCTGCTACATGTAAACTGTGGTAAACTGACTTAAATTTCCTGGTTGGGATTGCCTTTGTGTAGGTAAAATTTGACCTCTTCTCTGTTTCCTTACAACACTATAGAGAGGTTCTTTTCAACGAAAACAAATTTCTTCCAGACCTTAGCAGATCACTTGCATGATAAAGTTTGTTCACCATTATGTTAATAGGTATACTGTAAGCGTACTAGTTGACCACAGAAATTAGACTATAATGATGGATGGATGTGAGCTCACTTCTCATCAAAGGTCTCTGTAGAACTTGTATCAGTCTTTTCATAGCCAACAGATACAGATTGCTCAGATATCTCTGCATGGGAATCTTGCATATTCTGTTCACATCTACTTTTGGACCTATACCACGTGCTCTGACTTAACATGGGCACATGGCAATAATTTTAGTTGCTTTTATCTTCTTTTGTTAGCTTATTTTTTCAAAGTCCCGTGAGGCTAGGTTATCTAGCTTTTCTATTCATTGCAGCAGATAATTGTAATGTGGAAGTGAACATAATATATGTCCCAAGCAGATATATCGTGCTTGATTCAACTTAAACCTGCGAATGTTTCTGGTGCTACTAATTGGTTGGCTACCATTTCTAGGGAGGCTCAGCTGATGTTTATATGGTCTACAAGTATTTAATCAGATCTGTACTATATGATAAACATAATGGAGAAATCTTATTTTTGATTTACCAGGTTCTGGCGGTAAAGAAAATAGACTCCTCCTTTTTCCGAGATGGGCAGTGCACAGAATTCACAGAAATTGTTGGCAATATGTCCAAGCTTCACCACACAAATATAGCTGAAGTTATTGGTTATTGTTCAGAACAGGGACATAATATGTTAATCTTTGAGTATTTTAGAAATGGTTCACTTTATGAATTCCTTCATGTGTCAGATGACTTCAGCAAACCTCTTACATGGAACACAAGAGTCAGAATTGCTCTAGGGGTCGCCCGTGCTCTTGAGTAAGTCAAACTCTTCATGTTGTTTCTCTTGCAGTTGGTGATTTCCTTTATGTTGGTGTTGATAGTGAGTACTACTGGCACAGATTAATTGCATGTCCTTAGTGGTGAGTGACATTACGGTTTCCTCTGTAACTGATATCCCATCGAGTACGACATGATTTTGAATTATAAGAAACACTCTAGTCAATGTGGTTCCCCTACTAGATCCTATGACATGATTTTAATTTGTATATAGGTACCTGCATGAGGTTTGTTCTCCATCATGTCTCCACAGGAATATAAGAACTTCAAACATTGTGCTCGATGCTGAATTGAATTCTCGTCTCTGTGAGTGTGGCATGGCAATGTTTCATCAGGTATGTGAAGATAGACCTTCAGATACTGCAAGTATTGTTTCCACCTGAATTATTTCTGCAGTTTTGGATGTTAGGATTTAGGAACCTGCTAACTTGCAAATGTGACCACTTGAAACAGGAACGGATAAAGTAATATTCAGAAAAGTAAGTGGGTCGCATGTAACTTCTTAAGTTATATGTTGGATATTTTGAAGTTTTAAGAAAACTATTGAGACGTATAAGAGTGGTAATTTTGTAATTATTGACATATATAATGTGGCTAGTCTTTCATAAAAATGAATACTATTTCGGAAGACTCAAAAAATGAAATGTGGATATTGTTACCTTTTCTTGGCCAAGGACTGTGATTGAATTTGTTAGCAGCTTCATAATTGGTGTCCATCATTGCTTAGAATGTCACTGACACAGCTCATTTCCAAATAGAATGTCCATGGTACCAGGTCCTTCTCCAAGTCACATGCCCTCCATTTTTTCTTCATCACTCAGCTGTGAATGGTATTGGTCTACTGGATGGGTAATAGATGCAGGATTTGGTACAAATTTGTGCAGTTTGACATGACGATCAGGTTCTAGTTTGAGAATAAGTGTCATGTTCTGAATAACAGGATATGGTGCTATATAAATGAATATGAACATAGAAGATGGTAGCAATTGGGCTAGATAAATAATAGTAGTCTGTAAATTCAGGGGTGGAGCTAGTATTGGAAGTACGGGTTCCAGAGCCCAATAACATTGATCAAAATCCTATATATTTGTTGAGAAATTGACTAATGTGTACATATAATAAATTTCAAATCCAATACTTCAAATATAGAACCCATAAAGTTCAAATCCTGTTGAAATGCATACTCTGTTGTTGGTACCTAGGGTTAATCTGGATTGGTCCACATTTGCTGATTTATGCTTAAGATATTTCACATGGTGCTTTGGTGTCTAGTAGAGGTACGTCATGCTTAAATAATGTTATTCAACCTTTTCCCTTTTTTTCAGCGATCAAGCAAAAACTTGGATGCTGGATACACTGCTCCAGAATGCACAAAACCTTCTGCATATACTTTGAAGAGTGATGTTTATAGCTTCGGAGTTGTCATGTTGGAACTATTGACAGGGCGAAAGCCTTTTGACAGGTGCAGTCCCCTTGCATGCTAAGTTTAATTTTTTAAGTTATCCATCAAAGTGAATCTAACATATTCAGATCGATGCTTCAGTTCAAAGCCAAGATTAGAACAGTGTCTGGTCGAATGGGCATCGCCACAACTACATGATCTAGATGCCTTAGAGCAAATGGCTGATCCTGCTCTGCGTGGACTTTATCCTCCTAAATCTCTCTCTAGATTTGCCAATGTGACTGCTCTGTGCGTTCAGGTTAGATTTCTTTTGCAGTAATTTTCGAAAATAGAGGGAGTTAACTAATATCTTTCTATCAATAGCCTAAAGAATAAGGATTCTTGACTTATTTGTAATTACTGATGTTGTCAGCCGGAGCCAGAATTTCGACCACAAATGTCTGAGGTGGTCCGTTTAGTTCAAAAGTCGAATATGAGCCAGAGAGGTGATGATGATGATTACTGAGACTTTCAGGTTCTCGGCGGAAAAAAATAAGGAAGAAAATCTTTTCAGACTTGAGAAGACGGGACTCCCATTTTTTTTCTTACTTCATCTTCTCCTTTAAGAAAATCAAGTGTTTTTGAGTAGTGCAAAAGCTTTCCAGTACTTTGAAGTCTAGTGAAAGCAATGATCTGTTTGTCATGGCATATGTACTCTGAAGTAGTGCAAAAGATTTTGATAACTTCATATCCCCATTCCATTTTATGTGGCTGGATGAAGTAAGAGGATCAAACTCGTTGATTCTGTGTGAATTCGGACACAAAATCTTCAATGTTTTTCTGATCTGTGATTTCTGTGGTGATGCAAGAGGGAGAGTCTGTAGTTTCTGTTTCAAATATGGAAAGAGAAATTGAGATGGGATCAAATGCTCTTTTGTGCAATTCTTCAAAAGAATCATTTTGGGGCAATCAGTTCAAATCTACATGCTCAAAACTCTACGCATCAAACAGTAGTTGTTAACCACTCATCAAGACAATGCACATGTTAAATCCCTACCATCATCACGTCGTTGATGAATTCGCAGAAGCTCTCTTGTTCCTTAAGCTAATACTAAAATATTTGCTAACAAGAACCAACTTGTATCTTTGTTGCCTGGGGAAACCGTCATCTTAGGACTGGGAATATGTTATAGAGATGTGCAAGGAAATCACAAGGCTACACACAGAGAATTCACACTATGCAATAATTCAAACCATAGAATACGGGCTACATTATTTACTTTTTACCAGTGGTACCATAATTCTGTTCTTATTGCTTCATTACCTCTTTTCGTGTATCTACCAGGAAATCATATGCTCCGTAGACTGAGCAAAACACCTTAGTCGCTCTGAACTGTTTCTCTTGAGTCCTTTCTCCTTCGTTGACTCGACAAACATACGCTGATCAGTTGAGAATTCTCAACAAGCATGTAAAGGCAAAGAAAACAGAGTCCTGCATAAAATTAATCCACACAGAACAGCTTAATTTGACGCAAAGTTGGGAATGAAAATCGACCTTGTGCCCCGATAATAAAAGTTGAGGAAATAGGAGAAGAAATGACTCACCGGCATAGGCAACAGTAACACCTGATGCTATCCTTCCCAAAACTGATAGCACATAAAGAATAACCACAACCTGGCAATGTAGTAGGATGATTTTAATAACGTTCACCAATCGATTTTTCAGTTACATCTAATTCGTATTTGAGTTTCTGTTTGGAGCTTTCCTTTGTGTATTAATTATCCTATAGTTGATGAAATGTAGGGCACGTAGAAGCTCAGATACTGTGTTCGGCGGAAAACATTGTTTGTTCATGAAATTTAGTGAAGTTTGAAAATTTGAGACCTGGGAAGGGTAGTGTGTACATCAACTTTTGCACTACCTTTCCATAGGCCCTTAGCTCAATTTCTAAAAAAAATCTTCAAAGGAATTTACCAGTTTTTGGTGAAATTTCACTTCCATAACAAAACCTCAAAAAAAATCTAAAGTAAAATGCAACTCCAGTCTCCAAGTACAATATTAAGTTCCAAACATTTTTTCTACCCAATTTCATTCAACTTTGTATCACTTCCCAAATCGAATAACAGAGAGGGTAGTACAAGTTTGTTAGTACCTTAATGAACAAGCGCTTATCATGTCCAGTAGCAGAAACGCGGAGAACAGACTCAGCAGCGCCAATAGTATTAGCAATGCAGGCAAGGACGCGATTAGCAGTGTTCTGTGAGATCTGCCATTCTAGTGGATCCACAGGAACCGAAATGTTCATCTGGCGATACAGGAGTCCGAGAATGGCGAGGGAGCAAATGATTACAATAAAGACGTCAGAGACGAGAGAGACGATACTGGCATTCCGATAAACACAGTGGTAGTAAACGAGAGTGCCGCAGATGATGAGTATGAAAGGTACGGGACCACGCAAATCCTTCTTCCTCCTAGGGTTTATTATCCTTCGAATCTCCTCATTAGCGTTCAATTCTTCCATGGTGCAGGTAATTTTTGGTCTCTAATGGCTCAATTACAGTGGCGCCAGATATGGACGGAGGATTTATCGGTGAGTCAATTCCGAACGCTGTGTCGTCTTCTCTAAATTTTTCAAAATCCGCGGGCTTAATTAAGATTATTATTGACACATTTTATTCCAAGTGTCGTATTTTTTTTCAAAGAGAAGCTTCTGAAGAAAACTACTGTATATGTCCATTTCATAACAGTTTCTAACAAAGATATTTCAAACAAATTGAAACAGAGCAAAACCAACAACAGAATCGTTGGAAAATATTTGGGAGGGAACATATTTCTTTTTCTATTGTCAATGGCTCAGTGCTTGTTTTCTTTTCTCGAGATCTAAAACTAAGTTGACTTATGATATTTTTATATGAGAAATATTTATAGTATATAGTTGTCCACTAAAATAATAAAGGAGAAATATATATGTTTTGTTATATTCCTCGATCCAACAATAATTATCCACTATTAATTTAGCATATTTTTAAAAAATTATAAATAAAAGGATGATTTATTATATCATCATTTAAATATAATAAATTTAATGTCTTGAAAAATGTAATAAGAAAATAAATAGTAATTATTATCCATGAATTATATAAAATAAACAAGTATAACTAGATATCTATTTTTAATACCGAGGGATCAAATGTGCGAAGAGCCCTTTTTATACTCCTGCTAACACTCCACGGAATGATGTTAGCAGCTTATAAGTTATATAACTGGGACTTTTTTTCATTTTCGTGCTTATCCAAGCGAGTTCAAAAGAAAATTAAAACGTGAAAGTCTTAAATATGTGATGTTTTTATAGCTATAAATTCATGTTATTGAGGATAAAGTAATTCCAAAAAGAGAAACATTTCTTCTTTTTAAGAAAAACTAAGGAAAAAAAAAGCATCTCCTAAATTGAAACAGAGGAATTAGTAAATCCAGGTAACAGTAAAAAATAAAATAAGGAAAGCCTAGAATGAGGGCGGTGTATAGACATCAGACATGGGTCTCAAAATTACGTAATTATTTTTTTATCTCCAATTAAAATTTGAACGTAAGACCTGATGATACTCCTCATCGATGATCACTTGTCCACACTCCTTGATCATCTAACGGATATTTATCACTCCGTGAAGCAACAAAAGCTAAAAGAACTTCCTAGTTTTGGGTCAAAAAGTAATGGTAAAAAATAAAAATTATGAAAAGGCAGGCATCATGCTTTGTCCCCACTTCTACGAGGCTTAATAAAACCATGGGGAACGCATTGCTAAATAAAAACAAGCCTTTTCAACTAAAAAACCCAAGGGTTTCAGCACAAAAATGCACTAAGTAAAGAAATCATGCCTAAACATTTAAAACATGCAAAAAAGACATTTCATTTGAAAGCATGCCATTTTCCAAGTTTAAACATCATATAAGATCAAACAGTTGATGAAGAATGTCCACCCTATTATACAGCCAATACAGAAGGAAAAAAGAGGATATTCGTTTTTCTAGCAAGTCAAGAGTTTCGATTTGCCTGCTAACCAGGAAATAAGATAAGAGACGGGTCTCTCTGCAGCTTGCCGTCAGTTACATCTAGCTTCTTCATCTTTTCTTCGCACCAGAATAACTGTTCCTTACTGATTCTTTCCATTCTTAGGACCCTATTCATGACTTTTACATCAATAAGGCCAAGCAACAGGTCGACATCTGCTGCCATGCTAGGCCATGATTTCTTCTTCAGGTTCTTTGTTTTCTTCCGTAGTTCCTTCAGTTTCACCTTTCTCTGCATTAGAAAGACTCAAAAGTTATCCCAAAGAAGACCAACAGCAACATCCAAACTTCTGTCTCAAAGAAGGCATTTGCTCGACTCATCTTACGAGCCAAAGCAAAATGGAGATAGCAAGAGCTTTGCTTGAATTACTATTAGCAATACTACATTACAACCAACTACCGAAAATAGAAAATGGATATTAAGTTTATGATATCAGTTCAACATTCAAATAAATAGGAATCAGAGGAAACCTAGAAATCTCCTACGGCAGACTTCTAATACTGTAACGAAACATATGGGTTTGTCAATGGCCAAGGCGTCTTCTAGTTTTTATTATTTAAAAATATCTCACTAAACAACCTTTCACTTTCCTATTAACTTATGGTTTCAGAAAATCTGTTTGGGGGAAAGGAAGCAAAACTTTCCTCTTGACCTCTTCATAAGAGCTGGACGGAAATGAATACGACATGGATAGAAGAGTCAGGAAAAGGCTTATGAAAGAAACAATACTATCATTGGATGATATGGAGTATGGACTAAGTTATTCATCTTCGTCACAATTGAAGAAACCTAATCACACATCATTTGAATATCGCAGAAACTGCTGGTACAGTTCCTTGTTGCAAAAATTGAAAGAAATCCACAGGTGGTGGTATGTGCTAAAAAGAGAAGAAAATGGAGCCCCCACATTTCAGAAACAGGATAAGGAAGAGCCAAGAAGAGAGATTTAAGTCTAGAATCGCAAACCTCATTGACTGATGGTGATGCTCATCTTTTCATCTCAAGTGGATAATGTGGAAACTAGTTCAAAGCCTTTCCTAAATCTGCTCCATATTGGATATTTTTCTGAGTGGGTCTCAACTATTTTATACAAACACATATTTTCTATATTTCCTTTATTTCCTGGATTGTGAAAAGGAAACTATCTTGAAATTCGTCCAGGACAAACACTGACCTTGCTACCTCATAAAAAGTACAGTGCCAAAAGTAAGCTACACGCACAAGGATGGTTAAACACAGAATATCAAACCAATGTCTTACCTTTTCAAGAGAACACTGAACCTGATGAACGGGTGTTGTCATCTGGTTCTGGCTTCCGAAAAGATTACGTACACTGCTAGACTTCTTGTCCATCTTCACAAATACACGAAAAGTGAGGATTGAACATTCAATCACTTTAAGTAGATCTGGAGCAAGAACTGGCAACTCATCATCTTCCAATTTCTTTTGATCAGAACCTAAATTTGAGAGATTAGATTTGTTAGCCAGATCAAGAGGAAATCAACTTTACGTACTCCAGTACATCAAATTTAATATGCATTGAATACAATGCAAACTTTTGCAAAGTAAATATTCTGAACAAGTCCAAGTCATTCAATACAAGGAAAAAGGAAGTCGTTTGTCACTAGGAAAATCAAATGAGCACCTAATAGGAAATCAATCATTATCAGATATCAGTACTACCTTGGACTTTAGGAACCTGAAGTAGCATAGGCAATGCATTTCTCATGCGAGCATAAATTTCAGGCCTCGTACCCGGTTCAAAAGGTTCAGTTTCAATAAATCGTTGTAACAAGACCAATAACTGCTGAAACTGCTGAGCGCTGTGATTATAGAAGATGGGACTATCAGGTTGGCTAGAGATTTTCTGACTCAATTGTGTGTATTGACAGTGAAGAACTTCCCAGGTCAAGCACAACTGAGCAACATAAGCTGTTTCAAGATCTTGATTAATGTCAGCCACAGGCTGGTGCAAGTGCTGAGTTTCATCTTGAAATTCATCCATTTTTTTCAAGGATAGGCACCGAAAGGGTGACACAAGCTTTTTAGGTGCAGATCTTGGAGAAGAAGTAGATGGAATATGTGAACCTGGAAAATACTAAATTTTGTTAACCACCAACAAATTTGGTACTCTCAAAGCTGCAAATCAACTCTCTTTTGGAGATGCTTGCAACAACAGAGAAACAATAAGCACTAAAATTATTAAAGCACCGTTAAAAGCCACAGAAAACAATTAACACAACATATTAAAGCACCATCAAAGCCTGAGTATAGATCGTGACAAATGAGAATTACAATATACTTATACTAGCATGCAAAGAAGAACAACAAACAACCACACAATTGAACTCTTCTAAAAGCTCATCTAGAGGAACAAAATAGTAACAGAGATTTAAGTGCTCAATTGCATATCAAATCTGGGCCTTGCAGTTGCCTATTTAGTTAGATCTAGTGCAAAAGTGTACATCTTGGTGCCTTTATTTATAAAACCTTTACCATTTCAAAAAAAATAAAAGGTCTAACGCAATTGAATTTGCCAGATTCCTAATGGCTGGAGGAACAAAACCACAGGAAAAAAAAAATACAGCAGTTCTCTCCAATAGCTATAAAAGATGTTTCTATCAGTTTGACCCAAAAACAACCAATACAGTCTGTTTTTTTTCAAGGCTCGCCTTTAAAGAACGACTTCTCATCTCCAAATGTCTTTAACACGACACACTATTGCAGTTTCACAATTTATTTTGCAATCTATTTAAAATATTTGTTTCAGAATTACAGGTGAAGTTTAAAATTCATTTACTAATTCAATTGAAAGGAATGATCTATTGGAAATTCAATTGAACTTGTCAACTAAGTCTTCCATTGAAACGACAAGTAAAGTGTTTGGTGAGAATGGTTCATCGAGTGTTGTGAAAACTTGTCTCTTTACAAATGATCCGTTCTTATACTGCTATGAAAATAGATAGACACCTCAGTTTGAATTCTAAAACATAAATATGACAGAAAAATGGCAGCTTTACACTTGAATGAAGGGTAATTTTATCATATCTCATGATATAAAAGTCAAAGAAGGGTAATTCTATTTTCCCTCTGAAGGGTGTGTGAAATGAAGAAGTCTTTATTGTTCAAGAAGCAGTGTAGCTGAATCTTGGGAGGTTGAGCATTGAGGAATCTGCACACGATAAATATATGCGAGGTCATGATTCAACTTTTAAGGAAAAAGCTTTGACTTGCCTCCATAGATAAGTGTATTCCTCTATTTTACCTTCTTTTTAACTTTAGACAAGGACATTGCTTATTCTACTCTAATAACAATTAGACATCTAACGGATCCAATAAATACATCAATCAAATCTCTCCCTTTTTATAAGGAGACCGGGGGTAAAATTTCGTTGTCAAAGCAAAGGAGAAATCCTTTGGATGCTGCCAAAGGGAGTGGCAATGCCATTCGCAAAAAAGGAAGAGACTCATAGAATGGCAAAGGCAAATAGAGCTTTCGCACATTTTCGTTAATCCATGAACAAGATCTATACGTCTCAATCGGAAGAGAATCAAGAGAAAAAGAAAAGAATCGGAATTGGTCAATAGATTTCTCGAAACAGACGAATGTGGGGGCTGTTCTTATTTTAACGGAGGGGTTTGAATTAGCTCCTCCCGATCCTGTTTCTCCCGAGATGAAAGAAAAGATTGGCAATTTGTGTCTAAGTTGCAACAACTCACTCTACCAACTATATTTGATTGGGATTGTATCTACTCCACCAACTGTAGAAATTCCCAGGGAATTAATTAGAGGATTGTTTCCCAAAAAGAAGTGTTTGTTCTTACATTTAGTGTGATTATACTCTCTTATTGTGCTTTTTAGTTGTCTAGCCAGAATTGTAAATTCATCATTTAAGGAAAATATTTCTTTGATATTATCATATATTACTCTATTGATTTCTGATTTTATAGATGATTTCAGTTCTAATTTGGAGCCACTAGTGCAAAGCAAGGGAACCAAAGTTATTTCAGGAAGTAAAGCAAAACATAGTCTGGAACTATTACCAATTTCACGCAGCTGCTGAACATGCAGGCGGTCATAAAACAGCATTTGTTCAGAGTATTTGTCATACACGGCATTGAAGCCAGACCAAAACTGTCGTCCTTCTGCTTCAACATCCCTCCAATCACTGGGATTCATGTTCACCTGTTCTTCTTCATCATCGGCATCATCATCTTCTGGAGCTGACTCTTCAGGAATTAATACCATAAAGCTGTTTCTTCTCAGTTCCTTCAACCTCCTCTTTACTTCATTAGTGATGAAGTCATCATCGTCATCTTCTGGTTCAGCATTAGTGGAATCAACATAAGCTGTTTTCCCCACATTACCATTCTCATTCTTTTGGTCTCCCGGCAGCGGAACAGGTTTTTCCTCGGTATTAGTCTCTAGTTCCGGCTTATGAGCCTTTCTAAACCTCTTCACTTTGAAGAAATCCATCACTTAAACCAACAACTTTCCTATCAATGTCTTACACAATAATCCTTTTCGTTTGTCAACTAGAAATTCCACTTAGTTAACCTCAAAAAAGATTGATTTGCTCTTATCAACAACACCAGGAAGCAAAAGACCTCCCGTCTACATGCAGTAAAAAAGAATCATTCAACAAACAAGACATAACAAAAATGCCACCTTTAGTTAATCGTTCGCCGTCCCTTCCAGCGAAACTCTGAAAACTCAAATCAGATCCATAATCTAATTTAGTCCCATTCTGAATCTGTATATCCTCAGCTTCCACACCATCATCAAGCTTCCAATGTGAAATCCCCAATAAACCCCAACAACATTCAGCTTCTGCACAGTATTTCAATTAGAAAACTGAAAAAAATACATTTCAAATTCAAACAATCAAACTGCGATCAACTTATATTTCAAAATTTAGGGGAAAAGGAATAAAAATTTTAAAAAAAAAAAAAACTTTACTGATTTAAAGAGGAATAGAACTTGAAAATAAAAGATTCAAAACAAAAAAAAACATTACTTACAGATTAAACCGGTGTACACCCACCTAAGCAATTTGTTAAGAAGAGTGCAAACCCTAGAAACCGAATCGAGGCGGGATATTATAAAGGGGTTCAAAAAAAAGGCAACAAAAACAATGGGTGAGTGAGTTGAATGGGTACAGTTTTTTACTGATACATTACATTAAGTGTGATTTATATGAATCTGAATACCAGAAAAATACATTACGCGTTACGATGCTGAAAAAAAAAAGGAAAATTACACAAGAAGAGGAAAAAAAGGTGATAAAAGGACAAAAAGGCAAAATTTTGATTCAAGTTTTGGACAGTAGGAACAGTAACGGAAGAAGATTAATGAAGATGAAGACGAAATGAGATTTAAGTAAAAAAAAGATGGTTTGCGATTTCCTAGAGGAAACAGAGTGCATGGGGTTAAGGGTTTTTCGTACAGAGAATATTGTCAGAAGTTTATTACCCAAAAAGCCGCGAAAATGAAGAAAACGTTTTGACTTGACTTTGAATTAAATTTACGTAATCCGCCCCATAAGTTGAGAGTAATGCTAGATTTGACCACCTTTTCTTCTTCTTTTATTATCTAACCCCCTTGTACTTGGAGACGTTCACAGTTAAATTAAAATCGATTTAATAATATTTGATTTTATTTAAGTAAAAATGCTTAAGATTAGTATATTTATCTTATTGATTTCAACGTTCATGTATATGAGTGTGACAACTCTAGGAAGGGGGCTATCAATGTCACTAACTCTTTCTTCCACGCTGAAATGTTTGAATTTTGAATTTTGAATTATAAAAAATTTAGTGATTGAAAGTTTTGTAATGTGAGTTCTTCTAACTATTTTTCGTTTTGAATTAATTGTTATTTTTTTTATCCTTTTTAATGAACCATTTCTTTTATTTTTGTGTATAGTTAATAGACATATCAAACTGTATATATATATATATATATATATATATATTTGATTTAAATAATTTAAAAATTGATCAAATTGATTTGACTTAGGTTTTGATTAATAAGCGATCGTAACCAACCCGTGAACAGCCGCCTAGTTTGGATGGTTGTTACCCGTTTTATTATATTATTAGTTTAAATAAAAAGTTTGTTTTGTTTGTTTTTTAGATTTTATTATAGTGTATCATTTAATCGATCGTTAGGCAATAACGAAAAGATCCATCGATCATTAATTTATTTACAGATTTATTATTAAAGTGGGGAAACGACACTTTTATTTCCTATGTTAAGGCTAATTTCTTATTTTAGTCCTTGTGTTATTTAACTTAGCACTATTAACCTTTAATTATATCAAGTGAGTGATTTTAATCCTTCAACTAACATACCCAAAAAAATTAACAGAGAGTTCACTGCCAAACGGGATAATTCGGATATTTTAAAGTAATTGCTTGAGAAAACAGAAAACATTTTTTTAAAAATCATTCATTGCATAATTTATCGTTCGTCGGTGTGAGAGGGAGGGTTAATGGCTATCAAGTTGATTTTCGAAATTGTAGCTCAAATCGACGGGCTTGTTCTTCTAGATAGAGATAGGGAAGACTTAGCTTGTTCTTCAAAAGAGAGAATTGAAAAGGAAATATCCGAACTACCCTTTTAGCAGTGAACTCTCTGTTAATTTTTTTTGAATCTGTAAGTTGAAAGACTAAAATCACTTACTTGATATAATTGAAGGTTAATAATGCTAAGTTAGATACACGAGGACTAAAATAAGAATATAGTCTTAACACAGGGACTAAAAATACCGTTTTCCCTATTAAATTATGAATATCATGTGTGACATTATATTGACAGTATACTGTATAATTTATCCACATATCTCATACTCTAAAAAAAAATTATACTCCATGTAATTATCTTTTTATAGATATATATTAATATTCAGAAATTTAATAGCCTATTGGTAAAAATTCTGAAAGCTAAAAACATTTCCTTTAATTTACAAAGGCATTTGACCATGTTTTATCATAAAAAAAATAGCAGTGCTTTTCGGTTAAAGTAAATTGTTTTTCAAAGATCGAAAATATATTATACGTAAATATAATTTTATCGAGCATAAATTATTTTCCAAATGTAATTACTCTCTAAAAGTTACATTTGCAACAATTCTAAAATACTTTCCAAAATATATAGTCCGAAAATTTTGTGCAACAATATAGTTTTGCTAGATATTTTAATATTAAAATGTATATTCAAATTTAAAATTTTAATTAATAATTAGCAAATATGTCAAAATGGATTAAAAGATCTCGAAAAGTAGAAAAAATTAAAAAGTTGATAAATGAATCACGTTACACATGAGAGAACCAGACACGCAGACGAGTACGACAAACGGATTAATACCCCCTCCCCCCATTCTCTTCTCTCTCGCTCGTTGCTTCCTTATTTTGTCTGTAACGTGCCCGTTTTTCTACCGCAATTGTATAGATTTCGATTGGAGAGTTTATCTTCCATCGATCCGATCGTGAGTTCAACATATTTACTTGCTTCATTTTACAATGCCGTCTCTCTTTGGAGGTCCTCTTACTACATTTGAAGATTCTGAAAAGGAGAGTGAGTATGGTTACGTCAGAAAGGTAGTACTAGTTTCATTTGAGATTCAATTTGATTGGAGTATGAGCTTTTACTAACGTCATTCCAATTTATGTGACACTTTGAAAGTCAGTAACGACTAATTTTGAAGCTAATTTGGATTAGATCAACTCGTGTATATTGAAGTTAGAATTTCACGTAGTTTGAACCACGAGAAGTAAAAGTGACACTGTTTCACTTTGCTAATCAGTAAATCATAGCACTAATAGTGTTGTATATTAGTTGGTGATAAGATTTGAGTTAGCCATCAGTTAGTTTAATATGCACTGTTCATTCACAAAGTTAGTTAGTTAGTTAGGAATCACAAGTTTCTCATTTTCATAGTTAGTTGAGTTGGTTAGATTTGTTAGACCTTCATCAAATGTGTATAAATACACATTCATTGTATAGACTAGAGGTTAAGTTTTCAGATTCTTAATAAGATTTTCATCTTTTCTCTCTGATTGTTGGTATGAGTTGAAACCTCCATTAATGGAGGGAAGTTACACAGCCTGAGCTGCTGTTTTTGTCATGGTATCAGAGCTTGGAGACGTCTCCTGCTTCTTCTTTCTCATCGTAAGCTTTGCTTATGATTGATTTCTGTTTTTTCCGCAATTGATTTTCATCTTTTTCTTCCTATCTTCTTTTTCCTGTTCATCGATTACTCTGTTTCCAAATTCGATCACATTTCCATTTTCTTCCATGGGTGACATTCCAGCTGAAGCAACCAGTTCCAATATTCCAACTCGATTGGATTTCAATAGCCCATTTTACCTGCATCCTTCAGAGAATGCAGGCTCCACTTTGCTTCCTGCTGTGTTCGATGGATCTGGATACAGGTCATGGAGACGAGCTGTTCTCAGGGCTTTATCAGTTAAATGCAAAACTGGATTTATCAATGGAAAAGTCATAAAGCCAGATCCTGCAGATCCTTCTTTCTTGCAATGGGAAAGGTGTGATGACATGGTGACTTCATGGATTCTGAATTCTCTTTCACCAGATCTGCGAGATAGCTTACAATATGTTAACAATGCAAAGGAACTTTGGGAGGAATTGGAGGATAGGTATGATCAGACAAATGGTTGCAAGCTCTATCAGTTACAGAAGGAGATAAATGATCTTGTGCAGGGTACTCTAAATATTACTGGTTACTACACTAAAATGAAGAAATTATGGGAGGAGATGAATACTCTTGATGTCAATTCACAATGCACTTGTGTGTGTACTTGTGGTGGGAAGATCAAAATGCATAAGGCTGAACAGGATCGAAGACTCATACATTTTCTAATGGGTTTGAATGAAATGTATACTGTCATACGTGGGAACATTCTCATGATGACCATTCTACCAACTATGGCACAAGCATTTGCCATATTGTCACAGGAAGAAAGACAGAGGAAAGTGAAGCCTCTCAATCATATGGCTTTAGAATCCACTTCTTTAAATGCTTCTTTAGCACCACAGCAGAATGAAGGATCCAAGAATTTCAAGGTCAACTACAACTCTCAGAGAATAAATACAGGTAGTTTCAATAGTTCCAATAATACATTTAGGGGAAATTCTAGCACAGGGAACAGGTCAAATTTGTTTTGTGATCACTGCAAACGAACTGGACACACTAAAGATAGGTGCTATAAGCTTCATGGCTATCCACCTAATTCAAAAGTAGTCCCAAGAGGAAAGAGTTCAGGATCTGCAGCAAATGTGCATGCCTCTGTGGATGATAGAAGTAACTGTGAAGAAACTGCTGAACAAGGAAGACAAATCCCTTTGAATCTGTCTAAAAGTCAGTATGAGCAGCTACTCAATCTCCTTGGCACTCTGCAAGTTGGAGCTGATTGTTCAGAAAACATGGGATGTGGATCAGTGAACCTAGCAGGTATACTTGCTTGCTATTCTTCTATGAATGAGATAGGTGATTTGTCATGTAAATGTAATAGATTAACTGTTGACTCTTGGATTATAGATTCAGGAGCATCACACCACATGACTTACACTAAAGATTCTCTTATAAACCTTAGAACATTACCCTATCCTTTTCTCATTACATTACCAAATGGATACAAGGTTAAAGTGACTGAAATTGGTGATGTTCGTTTGACTTCTACACTGACTTTGTACAAAGTTTTGTTTATACCTAGTTTCAAATTCAATTTGATCTCAGTTCATTGTTTAGCTTTTCAACTAAAAGGAATAGTCAGCTTTAACAATTCTTCTTGTTTACTGCAGGGCCCTTCTCTGAAGAGCCCTCTGGCACTTGGTAAGGCTAAGAATGGCCTATATTTTTTCTATCCAAAATGCCATAATTGTCCACCTGCAGATGGTAATGTTGTTTCTCATACCAGATGTCAACCTGTTTCTTCTTTTAACTACTGTAACATAGCTTCTATTGGTAACAAATGTCAAGGTCCATCTCAACATGTAAAATACATTCATACAATCAATAAAGAAGCTTATGTTGTTGATCCTATTTTATGTTCTGCTGTTAATTCCCTTCTTAGTACTGATATTACTCACAATCATGACACTGAATTCTTATGGCATGCTAGGTTGGGACATGTACCTTTTGTAAAAATGAAAACTATATCCACCATACCTCTGAATTTTTCCAATAAGCAACCTTTCACTTGCACAATATGTCCTATGGCTAGACAAACTAGAATACCCTTCCCAGAAAGCACAACCACGACCAGCACAACATTTGAGTTGCTCCACATTGACCTATGGGGACCATACCACACACCTACCCATGATGGTCATCATTATTTCATAACTATGGTGGATGACTATAGTAGGTCAACTTGGACACAACTACTAAGGTGCAAAAGTAGTGCTTTACAGACCATAAAGGCCTTCATTTCCCTTATAGAAAATCAGTTCCATGAAAAATTGAAAATCATCAGATCTGACAATGGTCTGGAATTTACAAGTATTGAAGCAACTAGTTTCTTTCAAGAAAAAGGTATAATACACCAAAGATCTTGCCCTTATACACCACAACAAAATGTGTAGTAGAAAGGAAACATAAATATCTTCTTGAAACAGCAAGAGCACTTCTGTTCCAATCAAAATTACCCATGAAGTACTGGGGAGAATGTGTCTTGACAGCCACATATCTTATTAACAGACTACCTACTAAACTTTTACAAAATAAGTCTCCATATGAATTACTATACCAAAGAAAACCGACCTATTCCCATCTTAGAAGTTTTGGATGCCTTTGTTTTCCAACTACCATGAAGACTCACAAGGATAAATTTGAACCAAGAGCCACACCACATGTATTCATTGGATACCCTTTCAATACAAAAGGCTACAAAGTCTTAGATTTAGCTACCAAAAGAATTCATGTGTCCAGAGATGTTTTTTTTCATGAAGTTGTATTTCCTTTTGTTATTTCTCCTGATTCCAATTTTAGTTCTGTCTTGAAATCTCTTGCAAATCTTTCTGATACATTACCTTACAAGTCTAGTAAAACGAATGTCTTTGTTAATAATGAAGTGTTGAATGATGATACATCAGTTGAAGTCACTACTAACCATGTTTCCACAATTACTGAAGTTCCTATGCCTCCACCTTTAAATGTTTCTACAAACACTGATACACAAACTCCTGCACCTACAGTTACTATAACTCCACCTATAACCCTTGCACCTAGAAGATCAGCTAGGCCTATTCACACCCCAGGTTACCTGAAAGACTACACTTATACATTACCCAACTTGCATTCTTCAACATCTAATTCACATCACTCACTCACATCTTTTATTTCTTACCCTGACCATGTATGTTTCACTAGTTTGTGTCCTAGTAGTCAACAGTTGATCAATAATATTTCACATGATATTGAACCTTCTTCTTATGAAGAAGCTATTTTGAATCCTGCCTGGCAAGTGGCAATGACACAAGAATTTGATGCCTTGTATGAAAATGATACTTGGGAACTAGTAAATCTACCTGAAGGAAAGAATGTTATTGGGTGTAAATGGGTGTACAAGGTTAAGCACAAAGCTGATGGTAGTGTAGAGAGGTTCAAAGCTAGACTGGTGGTGAAGGGGTATACTCAGCAGGCTGGAATAGATTACAATGAGACATTCTCACCTGTGGTAAAGATGACCACAGTAAGGACTCTAATTTCTTTAGCAGTCAAGAAAGGGTGGAATATGTATCAACTGGATGTTAACAATGCTTTCCTTCATGGTGATTTGAATGAAGAAGTTTACATGGCATTACCACAAGGATTGGCAGTGGACAGTAGCAATATAGTCTGTAAATTGAAAAAGTCACTGTATGGTTTGAAGCAGGCAAGTCGACAGTGGTATGACAAGCTAGCAAACAGCCTCTATTCAAAAGGATATACTCATTCTAACAGTGATTATTCATTGTTTTACAGAAGGAATGGGCACTCCCTTGTTTTTGTTGCAGTATATGTTGATGATATCATTCTAACTGGGACTGACATAGATGAGATCACTTCTCTAAAGGTGTTCTTACATAATCAGTTCAGAATAAAGGATTTGGGCAGGCTGCATTATTTTCTTGGCCTGGAAATATTGTACAAACAGGATGGTATTCTTATATCCCAAAGAAAGTTTGTTCTTGATCTCTTGAAAGAATTTGATTCTATGAGTTACAAAACTGCTACTTCACCATTGGATTCTAATGAAAAACTGAGACTTACAGAAGGTACACTACTATCATATCCTACTTACTACAGAAAGTTAGTGGGAAAACTTAATTTTCTCACCAATACAAGGATGTATATAGCATTTAGTGTGCAACACCTCAGTCAGTTCATGCAATCTCCTAGAGAACCTCATTTGAAGGCAGCCTATCATGTACTTAGATATCTTCAACAGGATCCTACGTTAGGGGTGTTCATATCTAACAAATCTGATCTCACCATTAGTGCTTATTGTGATTCAGATTGGGCCTCCTGTCCTGATTCAAGGAAGTCTGTGAGTGGCTATTTAGTTTTAATGGGTGATAGCCCTATTAGCTGGAAGTCCAAGAAACAACCCACAGTGTCATTATCTTCAGCAGAAGCAGAGTACAGAGCTGTGAGACAAGTAGTGGGTGAAATTGTGTGGCTGGAAAGGTTACTTGATGAACTCTCAGTGAAGTGTTCCTTACCTATACATGTTTTCTGTGATAGTCAAGCAGCAGTGCACATTGCCAAGAACCCAGTGTTTCACGAGAGAACTAAGCATATCGAAGTAGATTGCCACTTTGTCAGAAACAAGTTGCAGCAAGGGTTGATCACACTCCAACACATTCCCACAGATTCACAGTTGGCTGATGTCTTTACCAAAGCTTTAACTGGTGTCAAACATACTAAATTATTGAACAAGTTATCTGTGAGCAATTCACCTCCAACTTGAGGGGGGGTGATAAGATTTGAGTTAGCCATCAGTTAGTTTAATATGCACTGTTCATTCACAAAGTTAGTTAGTTAGTTAGGAATCACAAGTTTCTCATTTTCATAGTTAGTTGAGTTGGTTAGATTTGTTAGACCTTCATCAAATGTGTATAAATACACATTCATTGTATAGACTAGAGGTTAAGTTTTCAGATTCTTAATAAGATTTTCATCTTTTCTCTCTGATTGTTGGTATGAGTTGAAACCTCCATTAATGGAGGGAAGTTACACAGCCTGAGCTGCTGTTTTTGTCAGTTGGATCAGTCTCACTTTGCTAACTATGGAGATTTGGAAGGACATGATGTTACAGTATTTGCAGTTTTTATTCGCGAATACATGTTTTAACGTGGGAATGCAACTATTTGTACTTCGCTTTAACAAACCTTTTTTTAATTAAGAAGGTTTTAGAGTCGATCATTGGTCAAACAGTTTGTTGCTTTATTGTTCATGAGTTAATAACTGTTAAATCAATTGAATTTCTCTTTCTTTCTACTATGATTACAGTAGTTGTTGTTAATCATTTGGTAATAGTACATCTTAATTATTTTTTTTGCATGTGCACTTGTATCTGTTTACTGTTTACTTGATTTGGTGATGGTTAATTTCCTTATGAGAAAAGTAGAACCTTTCATTGTTAGATTTTTTAATCTAGCTTTTCTATTTTGCATACAATGTAGATGATCATGCTGATGTGGGATTATCGGTTACCAAATTTCTGTCTTGGTTTTGTTCTCATTTAATGAAATTTTGTGCCCTGCGTTATCGGTTCTTCAACTCCAAAGTAAAAGTTGCCATTGCTATTTGCTAGAACTAACAACTTATGTTGTTGCCTGCAAATTGTGCCTATTCCTACAGGTGTCTGGACCAGTGGTTGTTGCAGATGGAATGGCTGGGGCTGCCATGTATGAACTTGTTCGTGTCGGACATGACAATCTTATTGGTGAAATCATTAGGCTGGAAGGAGATTCCGCTACAATTCAGGGTATATTGTTTGGTTTCTTTATTCCTGCTAATGACAACTCTCTCCCTATCAGCATCCTTGGATTATTGTACTTAAAGGGAGTTATGTACTAGCTTTGATTTCCATAATCGGACTTAAATTGAAATTACAAACAAGGTTTTGTTATTAAGATCTACTTTCTTGCAGTCTATGAAGAAACAGCTGGGCTGATGGTGAATGATCCTGTCTTACGTACACGCAAGGTAAAAAAATAAAAATACTTCCTATCAGTTTTATTGATTTGTTTTAACTGTTGGAATATTGAATTTGAAATAGGTAAATTGATGTGTATTCGAATTGCAGCCCCTGTCAGTAGAGCTTGGTCCTGGAATCTTGGGAAACATCTTTGATGGTATTCAGGTTATTATCTGATGATGTCCTGCAATTTGTCTCTGAAATTCTGTACTAAAGCTTGTCTGATATAGATTATTGCAGCTCCATTTGAATGCTTAATTTGTTTTTGTATGTTTGTTTTGTCAATAATGCAGAGGCCACTAAAGACAATCGCAAAAAGATCTGGGGATGTCTACATCCCTCGAGGTGTATCTGTTCCAGCCCTTGACAAGGATATACTCTGGGAATTTGAGCCTAAGAAAATAGGTATGTTCTAAACTTTGACTCCGTGACATGTTGGAGTTTGAGTTATCTTCGTCAAGAACTGTGTACTTTCATCATTGATGACTCTGCTCACTTTAATATATCTGGTGCCAGGCGAGGGAGATATCTTAACAGGTGGAGATCTGTATGCTGTAAGTTTGATAGAACTGAAATTCTTTTAAAGAATTTTGTTGAGTCCTTCTCCAAAACTGCATTCAAGTATCCTTTGTATTTGAATCTCTTCTTGATTATTTCTTTTCGCAGAATGTCTTCGAAAACAGCTTAATGGAACATCATGTTGCACTTCCTCCAGATGCCATGGGAAAAATTACATACATTGCTCCCGCTGGTCATTACTCTTTGAAGGTCCGTGAATACTCATCAAACTGCAATCATATATACACTTAGTACAGTGTTCATGTTTTAATTCGAACAGTTGTTGCAATGTCAGTGAAGCATGTCTAGAGGATAGAGAACTTTGCCACCAATTGTGGCGTTTGTTAGAACTGGTTCCTGTACCGAGGGTTCAGGCAAAGGACCAGTTATCTATGTTTCCTGTTTTTCTTAAACTTGTAAAAGAAGGGAAGACTGACATCAATTCCTTTTCCTGAACTTAGGTCCTAAATGCATGTTATTGATTCTGCTAGCTGTCTTCTTATTTTTATGTTATACACATACACACATTACTTAAGTTTGGTTATGAGGATATTTATTCGCTCATTATATTTTCTTGTATATCTTTCTGTCTCTCTTAAATTTGAGAAGTGGTAGATAGGTGTAGGTTATAAGTTGTCAATTTGCTGCATCATTTGCATCGAATTTAAGCATAAAACAAGATATTGCAAGCAATGCATCAACTTTAGTAATCGGGTGATGTGATGGATTCCTCTTCTCTTTGATCATGCAGGATACTGTTCTTGAGCTCGAGTTTCAAGGTGTCAAAAAGCAGTTCACTATGCTTCAGGTCATTGACACGCTAGTTACATAGGATCCTTCAATTGCCTTTTACTTTGTTATTCTAGCAGTTTCAGCACTGGATTCTGACATTAATTTGCCTATATATATAGAGTTGGCCTGTGCGTACACCTAGGCCGGTTGCTGCAAAGTTAGCTGCTGATACTCCTCTTCTTACTGGACAGGTAATAGTGCATAGAATGTTGTTAGATTTCGTAATTCATGTATAGAATCTTGGACATCTTCTCTATAATTTCTCTATTTCATGTCAGCGTGTTCTTGATGCTCTCTTCCCTTCAGTTCTTGGGGGTACTTGTGCTATACCAGGTGCATTTGGCTGCGGTAAAACAGTGATTAGTCAAGCTCTTTCCAAGGTAAGTTTCTTTTTGCTTTATTTTTTACTTTTTACTTTAATCTCAGATCTACAGTTAGATGTTTATACTTGTTACACTTCTCCAGTTCATCTGATTCATGTTGATTAATGAATGCAGTACTCTAACTCAGACACTGTGGTCTATGTTGGTTGTGGGGAAAGAGGGAATGAAATGGCCGAGGTATGATCTTTTGAATCTGTTTTGTGAGCTCTTTATTATTATCACGAGATGAATAACACATAATAGTTAATTTCAGGTGCTAATGGATTTTCCTCAATTGACAATGACATTGCCTGATGGACGTGAAGAGTCTGTCATGAAACGTACCACACTTGTAGCTAATACTTCAAACATGCCTGTGGCTGCTCGTGAAGCCTCAATCTATACAGGTTGCTACTCTTTTTTAACTTTCTAACTTTCATGGTACTTGACAATTCATTAGAGAAGTGCCTTAATTAACTGAAAGAAGCCAAGTAAAATAAGTACTTTTTGCTTAGCTTCAGGATTTTAAATGCTGATATTCCACTCTCTGCTCTTATTACCTTCATGTTTGATATGCACAACATTTCTTACTTGCTTTGCATTTCTGGTTTAAGTGTCAACTCGTTCAAAATAAAGCAAATGTGCCTTACAACATGTTAGTTCTTATCTTTAATCTCTTGATAAGTAATACAACATAGTAGCTCTTGACTTTTTATCAATATCAATTTCAGGCATTACTATAGCGGAATATTTCAGAGACATGGGCTACAATGTGAGCATGATGGCAGATTCTACATCTCGTTGGGCCGAAGCTTTACGTGAGATTTCAGGTCGGCTGGTGAGTATCTGTTGCCACAAAGTCTATTAGCCTTATCTATTGCGGCAGGTCAAATATCCTCTATCTCTTTTCGGCAAAGCTTTCTGTTACTGTTTGGTCGCTCATATTACGTTTGGCATTGTCATAAACTTATTCATTATAGTACCCAACCAATTTACAATACACCAGTGCTGCTTCTGTAACTTATTTATTATGTTACCAACGAATTTGCAATTATGTGCGATCTCAACAGAATCACATGTGAATGGCAATATTATAGGGTTCTAACTTCTAACTAACTCTTGAGTTTCTATAAAGCATTTTTCATTTTGCATGACATTTAGATTCAGATGAGTTAGCTTCTAGAATAAGACAAAGGGAATCTTTCTCCTTCTTGTTAGCCCATTTGAACTGGTTGTTTAAGAGAGACTACGTTAAAATTAAGTATCCTCTTTGCAATTTAGTCAGAAGGAACTTTTGGTATCTCCTTTTAGCTTTTCTCCTTCCAATTTCTTTGTGTTTGACTGTGGCAGGACTTTTTGTACTCATTGCAATTCACTATTCTGTGGTTTCACTGTTTTTCTTTTCAGGATTCAATGAAGATTAAACTCCTTACCTTTTCCCCTTTTCATGAAGTTTCTTTATTTTTGTATAATTTCTAGTGTTTCTCGAAACTTTTGGGCAGCATATATAGTCAGTTAGTCATATTGATGATGAAAAGGGAACTTTTTATATTATTTTCTTTCTTGGTTACTCTATTCTCTTATTTCATTTATTAACAAACATTCCTTTCTGCATGTGCCTTGCTTTGTGTGTAATCGAGTTTTCACAACAGGGGCAATGCCTAAAAGCATGCTTTGTTGGATTATATAAAACCTATCATACAGTATTGTGAAAATGATCTGTCTTCCCAATCTGGAGCAAAGTGCTTTGTATTGTCTTCTTTTAACATACACTATGCACTTTTCAGGCAGAGATGCCTGCAGACAGTGGATATCCTGCTTATCTTGCTGCACGTTTGGCATCTTTTTATGAACGTGCTGGTAAAGTTAAATGTCTCGGTGGACCCGAAAGAAATGGGAGTGTTACAATTGTTGGTGCTGTTTCTCCTCCTGGAGGAGATTTCTCAGATCCTGTTACATCTGCAACCCTGGGTATTGTTCAGGTTGGTCAAGCCACAGATCTATCCTATTGAAGTTTCTTTTCTTCAGTTTTCTGTAATATTGTCCTTTTACAGGTCTTCTGGGGGCTGGACAAAAAATTGGCTCAGAGGAAACACTTTCCTTCTGTAAATTGGCTTATTTCCTATTCAAAATACTCAGGGGTATGTTGTTTAGACGTTCATGTTGATATTCTTTTATACAGCAAAACATGTTCATTAGCCACCTTTTGCTGCTTCTATTAATTGATTATTTACTCGCTGACGCGAGTTTTCTATTCCCAGGCCTTGGAGTCCTTTTATGAGAAGTTTGATCCTGATTTTATCAACATAAGGACAAAAGCCCGTGAGGTTCTGCAAAGGGAGGATGACCTAAATGAAATTGTGCAAGTATGTGCTTATAAGGCCTCTTTTTTTACCTTTTAACATTTCTTCTCGAGTTGTATGTCGTAAAGAGCAGCTCATCTGCACAGTCTTGACTAGAGGAGCAGTTTTTTTGTCTTCAAAGTCATGATTGTTGATAAGGACAAGTTGTTCATGACTTGACTATTTCCTCCTTGTTCATAGTCCTGTGGCCATATTCATTCTCGCCTTTTGACTTGGAGGCATATAGGACTGTGAGCCAACCTTTTAAATTGGATAAAATTACTGAGCTAGTCATATTACGTCTCTTTCTTACCACCATTGTTACTAGTAGGCGACCTTCTTTTCTCCCATTTCTTCCATCTTTTCCCAGATGTCAATTCAGGTCATCAACATACGCTCCACTTAAATAGACTTCGTGGAAAAGCAGCGAGTGCATATTGATCCCTGAATCTATTTCTAACGTCTTTTCGAGTCTTCCTGGTTCATGACCTCAGCAACTTTTTGGACAATCATGATCTCATCTAGTTAATAGATCTATGTTTGCACTCTCTTTTGAGGGAAATTGGCTGCACTAAGATAACGAGGGAAACTAATTCATCTGTATTCTGCCTGGAGTCCAGGAGTGTCTCAATCTCTTAGATAAGTGATGGCTCAGTAGTTGGTATATCACTTCAATTGTGTCGTGTATCAGCTGTCACTTTAGGGAGTTGCCGTTTCTTTAGATCTAGACTTTCAGTTGGATTGCATAGCAAAGTTAACACTCAGGTCTCAGCTGCTGTGTGCTAAAACAGCTTTTAGCCTCTCAGAGCAAACAAAACATTTCTTCTCAATTACCCTGCTCCTGTCCAACAATTTTTTTCCCCCCTCAAACCTCAGTGGTCTACAGGAAGTAGACACAGCTGTCATTGATATATTGCTGTTTGTGTTCTGCAGCTTGTTGGTAAAGATGCTCTAGCTGAAACAGATAAAATCACTTTGGAAACTGCTAAGCTTTTGAGGGAGGACTACCTTGCACAGAATGCATTTACTCCGTAAGTGTTAAAATAGTCTACCATAGTATGCTTGTTAATTGCGATTGTTATGATCTCACATTCATATTTCTTTGGTAACAGGTACGACAAATTCTGTCCTTTCTACAAGTCTGTTTGGATGTTAAGGAATATTATCCATTTCTATAACTTAGCCAACCAGGTATAGTAATCTGGCTATTGATACACATACATGTCTTTATAGTGTTGGGGTGCCCTTCTATCATTTATAGAGATAAGCACTTTCTGCTGCCCATTTTACTTACCAGTGTTATTCACTCATGCTCCTATTTTCTTTTGTCACTCTTTATGTTATTTTCATGCTCGCATTTCCTTTTACTGCTCTTCAGTTAAGATGATCTAGGGACGAATAAGATTCAAACTTCTGAGAGTGGTTATTGATTACAATAACTAAGAGAAGCTTGTACCATGGTATCTGCATGTGACATTTGGGTGTATCATCTTTTGCACAGGCCGTTGAACGAGGAGCTGGTATGGATGGCCAGAAGATCACCTACACTCTCATTAAGCATCGCCTAGGGGATTTGTTCTACCGTTTGGTGTAAGTAACTCCCAAGAATATGGACTTTGTTATGTGGTTTCATAATAAAGATACAGATTTTTTCCGTGCTGCCAATCTGGTGCTTTGCCTCCCCCATCCCCTTCTCTTCTTTCTCTTTGCCTTTTAAGCCTCCGCTCTTTGCAGGTCCCAAAAATTTGAGGATCCAGCCGAAGGAGAGGATGCTTTGGTAGCCAAGTTTAAGAAGCTTCATGATGATTTGACTGCTGGTTTCCGCAACCTTGAGGATGAAACTCGATAAGTTCTCATTTCAGTAGACGTATACCAGTTGCTGGACGGGTCCAACCAGCTCCAAAGTAGCGTTTTCGTTGAATCAGCCGTGTGCTGTTGTTGTCCAACTAAAATGGTCGTTTGGATCCTAGAGCTGATAAGTAAAAACGGGATGGTGCCTTGAATTTGTTGTTTAGTTGGTGTAACTCAATTTATTTTAGTAACACGGTTAGTTAAGGGGTCGTTTAGGTGAATTTATACAGTTTCAATCCTCTCTTTATCAGACTTGAAAATTAAAGGTGACAGCAAAATGTACCTAAGCATTATTATCACTTGGGTATGCATCGCACTGGTCTTCGTTTTGTTGTTATCAGATGTGCAATAACTTGTAATAAAGGTCTATAATACATGTTTCTGGAATTTGTTGTCCTCGATTTGACCTGCAAATTTAAGCATAGGGTTGATTGAAAGTTGAAACATTTGACCTGCGTGCACCTTCTCAATCGCCATGATTATAAATTGCTATTCATGCCCTTTGAAATAGGTCACTGTTCAATCACGATGAGATTTCATGAATTTGCAAGGTTTGATATGGGAATTACAATGTTAATCATAGTGGAATATTGGGAGACCAAAGTGGACTCGACCTCAACTAATTCCAGACACACGGCAAATAACAAGATCATAAAACCCAAAGCTTGTGTAAGTACCCGGTGTTTATACCAAGCTAATAGATGCAAATACATGTCTCCTACTAAAGAAAAAAACCATGCAAACGTTCTCATCAGCTTTCAGTCTTACTCATCGTGTATGAGTTTGTAACATATTCACAGGTCCAATTAAATGAACTGTCATTCAATCATAGTATGCAACTCTTGCTGATCTCTGCCTTCGAGTTTCAGTGTTTTCCAATCAAACCAAGTTAAAGCTACGGTCTGCCCTCAACAGAACCTAGCAAACATATTCGTAATGCTGCCACAGTTATGATTTCTTCGAGCTGCCATAAGATATAAGTCGGTGCAAAGGCAGTCATCTTTGGCAGAGATCAAACTGAACTTTGATAATGAAAAAGACAACTAATTTTTCTTGTCAATTGAACTTCCATAATGTTTCATCTTATTCTTTGTCCCATGCCGTGCCAAGAGCCGTATCAAGGCTCCGCCAAATGTGATGGGGAGCTACATTTTACATTTATTCACTTCTCTAAAACTTGCACATGTATATTTGGAACATCGCATTCAAAAAGCATGACTTCGTTATCAAATGAGAACGACCAGATTTGCTAAAATTTGTGCAACCTACATAAATATGTCTACTTCCGTCCAATTAGAATGTTTAGTAAGCTTGTCAGGTTGAACTTAAACAAATTTATAATTAGGAAAGTAAAAGAGAAATTTGCTAGGTGCTCCAATTCAATCCAACAAGACATTTCGGCAATTAATAGGAGCTCCCACTCAACCAAACAATCAGTAAATTGGCAACACAGGAAAAGGCTTAAGAAATGCAAAGAAAAAAGACAATCTTAGTTCTTAGCTATCGCCCAAGTATAAAAAAGGCAAGAACAAGAAGCAAATAACGGACAACAAAGATTTATTTCATGTATTTACAAAAGCTGATATGATATGACAACATTACAATAACAAGGGCATATCCAACTCCGCTTCCTAATGAGGTTAAACCTAAAAAGCGGAAACATAGCAAAGAGCTAGCTTGTATTCAGAAATACCCATTACCTAAAACCAGCAAATTTGGATTAGTGCAAAACAAAATAAACCTACACTGTACATTCGACAAGATACTACTCTAGTAGAAAAGAAATATGATAGGAAGCCAATATGTACATATTCCAGCTTGGAAATGCTTCCTCAATACTCTCTGTTCAGCTACATTATGTACACAAATTTGTAAACCTGCAAATACAAGAAGAGACATTTGAGTATCTTGCAACTGCCACCCCAGTGATCACTGTGGAATCCTATACAAAGGCATAAGATAAGACAGGTCTCAAAGCATTCATAGAACACAAGTGTGCATAGGTCTACCAAACACTTAACTGAATCAAGAATGAGTTCAGTAGAAGATAACAAGATGTTCTATGATGTGCAACCTAACCCTCCAGCTAATGAGGAGTAGAATTTGCATGTGGTCATTTTGACAATAATTTTCAAGTTCTAACCCACCTTAACAACAGCAATGGAGAACCAGTTGCTTTCCCCATTCATGCTCATGCTTGCAGTTAAACTTCCTCGTCCTCAGACTGGATTTCTTTTTTGACCACATTACAATTGTCTGAAACAGCAAAAAAATAAATTGAGAAGGTGAGAAAGAGTACATGAGCAAACCTGTCCTCTGACTGTAACAAAATAGCTTACGTTATCATGAACAAATCAACCAGACTCTTGCAAAAGCAAGATGGTTAAACCATTTTTTCAGAGAAGTCCAAGAGAAACAAAATAATACACTCTATTCCATTTTATGTGACCCTATTGACTGAAAATCCTTTTTTAGCAAAAGAAAGGTAACACTTTTGAAACATGTGGTCTTAAACCTACTGTAACATTCGTGTAAACCATAAAAGTCTGGTATTGAGTGGAGAGAAAAACTAAAGAATGCAGCCCAATGATGATTCAAACGTCACATAAGGCAATCAATATACACAAACAGCGTTCGGATAACTCAACTCATGGAGATCTCTACAAACTACAAGTGCTCCGAAACAACACAAATGTATCCTACGTGAGATTATCATGGAAACTTCTTTAAGGGATAGTTTTCTCTTTTCGTTGAATAAAGGAAGCTCAATGGACAGGTTCAGACTTTCTACCCCAATCACACAGGGTAACAGTGCAGTACATTTTTATCATCACACAATAGAAAATCTGCCTAGCTCAACTAACATGCTGCAATGAAAACCAAATTGCATATAAGCAAGCAGACTAGTATACGGGAACAATAGAGGGAAGCAACTTCTCCTCAAGGGAACCAAAAGATAATAGGACAAGGACGAAGGCTATAACAAGTTCCTAAATAAAATAAAATGAATGACCAAGTTACAACTCTATAACCGCTCTCCGCAAATGATTAAGTAATGAACTCAACACTCTAAAATTATCTCAGTTCTAGTTAAACATCCTAATCCAATCCAGCAAATGCAGCAGTAATTTAATCACCCTCCCCTGCAGTAAAAAAATCGAATGCACGATCTTTACAGACATATAGATCTGCTATGAGTCGAAAACGACTATTTGCAATTGTTGCGATTAATGTAAAGCAAGAAATTTAAACACGAAGGAAAGGTCCAGACATATAGATCTCCTATGAGTCGAACTCGGATCCCTTAAAATGAAAATTAAGGTCTACTATATCCAATTGTTGCGATCAATGTACAACTTCGCAAGAAAATTCATCATGAAACACGAAGGGAAGGGAGAGAGTTAAGTACCAGTATCAAGATAAAAATTGGATGAAGGCCAGCCACGGAACGTAGCGAGAGACATAATTTCCTCTTCCGTAAGCGTATTAGCGAGCTTGTGAACGAGATCGGCAACACCGTATGAACTACGTCGAGGTGGAACCCAGTAAGAAGCACCAGGACGGAACGGAAGCCAATCGGGAGCCGATCGCCGTACTATGATCCGGTGAATGGCTTCCTCAATCCTCTGCACCGCCAGCGCCTCCGCCTCTGCCTCCGGGGTGTCAGATCCGGTGCTCCTGTCTGCCTGAGTGGACTCGCTCCTAGAAGCTACCAGTAGCAGAGCATTTCGGGTGGTGTATGAGGTGGCGACGGTGGTGGTTCGGATCAGATTTAGGGCTTGAGCGATGGAACGGGCCATTAGAAATGAGAGGAATTAGGTAGTTCTATAAATAGATAAACAAACACCAATACGGAAGGAACGAGGAACTTTCGCTTTTTGGGGATTGCCGGTAATTCGACGCAAGAAAAGGGCTTCCGGTCAATTTATCAGAGCAAAAATTTGGCGGTGTATGAATTGGGCTGGGCTTAACTACATTTATTGGGCCAATATCTTTGTCGAAGACTTTGATATCATTAAGGGACATTTTATTAGTGATAATAAAAAAAACATAATTTTATTAATATTTGTAAAATTATATGGGTATGTTGTTTATTGTTGTGGTATGGTTGATATATGTGGAACTAAAAATAAGATAATGTTATATTGGTGGAAAATAAAGTCGATGGGGACAAAGACTATTTAACTATACAACAAAAACTCATACCTAACTCCAAATCAATTGTTGACTACCTTGACAAACCATAACCTCTACAAAACTTGGCCTTGTGTCTGATTTTTCCATATTGGATAATCGTATATAAGGATATATTTAAAAGGTTCAAAGTTATTTGACGAAAATTAATTTTTCAATCGCTATCAAATTTAATATCTAATTTTTCATCGCATTACAATTTGTCGTTATGATTTTATTCTTATATTCGAAATTCATGAAATTGATTATAGCTATGTTATTTCATACACATGCCTTCTTTACATAATTACACTGTCGTAGCTCAAATTATAGACGCGTACACGCTATCATATAGGGGTGTACATGATCGAGTTGGTTCGGGGGTTTAAATATCAAATCAAACCATTCGTATAAAAATTTTAAATTTATAAACCAAACTAATAAAATTCAGATTTTTTTGGATTTTTCAACCTCGGGTTGGTTCGGATTTTTCAAATACCAAACCAAACCATTGTGTTGAATTTTTAAATTTATAAATCAAACCAAACTAATAAACTTCATATTTTTTTAGTTTTTTTGGGTATATGCATACAAAAATATAATTAAATTGTGCTCCAAATATTTCTTTAGTCCAATCAAATACAATTATCTAAGATGTTTCTTAAAAAGTAACACAAAATATGAGATGAGTATTGATAACACAAAAATATTCACTAAAAATAATAATAAAATCAACATATAAAATAAATATTGTAATGTCATAATGAAAATAATTATAATTTAAAAGTACTAAATTGTGCTAAAATAAGTTTAATAAGTATTAGTTACATTTCTAAATATTTAAGGAAAATTAAATTAGATTATGTATTTTATTGTCTAAATTAATGTAAAACTAAAGAACAAATATACAATATTATTGTCATTCTTAGTGCTGAATTGATTTTTTTTTTGCATTAGTATTAATTTGATTCTGATTTAAGTTTTATTATAATTATCAATATCTAAGGACTATAATCTTTATTGGACCATTTCGAATTTTAAGTTTTAAACTTGAAATAATATATTAAAATATAAAAACTATAAAATAGTAGAAGAAATATTTTAAAATAATACCAAAGTAAATATTTTTATGCATAAAATAAAAATTTTAAATTACATATATAATGTCGACTAAGCCAAACCAATCCAACCCAAATATAGTCGGATTTTTTTTTTCAATACCAAATCAAGTCAAACCAAACCACTAGTCGAGTTTTTTTTTATTTGACTCGATTTACGATTTAATTCGATTTTCAATTTGATTTTGTACACCTAGTACCATATATACAAGGGATAATTGTATATAATAGCAAACTAATAATCTAAAATAAATGGAGTAGCTAGGTTTTGATTTAATTGTGCTCCATAGAAACGTTTGCAAAAAATTGCCAGGCGCCTCTCTCCCAATATCTCGCTCGCCACTCTCCTCCAATCTCTCCCTCGCCACTCTCCTCCAATCTCTCCCTCGCTTCCTCACTTTTTATACAAACACAACTGTATAAAAATTGTTTCGAATTGTATAAAGCTGAGAAAATTGTATAAATACATATATTTTTGTTCCCCTCTTCCAGATCTCGCTCGCCACTCTCCCAAATCTCGCTCGCCACCCTCGCCTTTCTCACTTATACAAACAGAAACGAAATGTATAAATTGCATTTCTGTTTGTATAAAGCGTGAGAAAATTATATATACACATGCAAGTACATATATTTTGTCCTATACACTTATAATTATACAATAAAAATACTCCCCTGTCCGATTTCTTTTGCCTTTCTCTCTTTCTCGTTTTATACAAATTTCAAATTGTATCTAATTTCTCTCTTTCTCATTTTATACAATTGGATTCAATTGTCTATTCCCTGCCAAGTCTCTTTTGTCTTTCTCTCTTTCTCATTTTATACAAATTCAAATTGTATATAATCATTCTATACACTTACAATCATACAATTCGTTTTATACACTTCGTTTTTATACAAGTCTCTGCCCAAGTGTCTTTCTCTTTCTCGTTTTATACACTTTGTTTTATACAATTCGCTTCAATTGTATATGTATAGCGAATTATACAGTTTCTATGTTTGCTATGAAGCGCAATTATGCAAACTTTGCTATAGCATACAAATATGAATTTTTTATTTGCTATATGTGAAAGTTGCCCTATATACAAAGGTTAAAATAAAGGGCAACTTTCACATATAACAAATAAAAAATTCATATTTGTATGTTATAGCAAAGTTTTCATAATTGCGCTCCATAGCAAACATATAACTGTATAATTCGCTATACATATACAATTGTATGATTCTCTGGCCTAAATTGTATAATTCGCTGGCAAATTTTGGCAAACGTTTGCTATGGAGCACAATTAAATCAAACCCTAGCTACTTTATTTATTTTAGGTTATTAATTTGCTATTATATACAATTATCGCTAAAATAAAATGTAAAAAAGAAAAGAAATGTCTATATTGGGCCAGCCCATTAGTCGCTTCAAATATAATCAGTGAGAAATATTATTCAATTTCGCACTTTACGCATCTACAAAAAGAGAAGGTTAAATATTCCGGTAAGACTGACAGAGCAACCACAACTGCAAGGGGATTAGGGTTTCAGATCTCAGCAAAAAACTTGCCGGAAAAATGGCGTTGAGGAATTTCTACAAGGAGATAAAGGGATTGAAGGTGAAGGAGGTTCCGGGGTACCTAAAGCCGATGCTCTCAATCGGTTACGCGAAGAATGCTATCAGGAAGGGTTTGGATAACTACCATGCTAAGTACATCGAAACCAGCTCCGTTGATCCTCTTCTCCATGTCTGCTTCGGAGGCATGATATTCTCCTACCTCGTCGCCCTTCCAAATGAGCGACGTCACCTCGAGCACCAACAGCACGGTGGCGGACATTGATTGTCCCTCCGATTTTCTAAGGTACCTATAGTTTAACACTGATTATGAACTCTATCAATGGAATTGCAACTTTTCTGATCCATATATGTAACGGATCTGTAGGTTAAAGGGACTTATTCAGATGGTCAACGTAATCACCTTATGTTGAGGATGATTTGATCTTATAATTGGATATTGCTAATGCTTTTTCTATTCAGAAATTGCTAAAATCAATGTAAAATTACAATAACATACCCGTGTATTTGCACAATTGGAGTTTGGGTGAGTTAGAGTGTACTAACACATAACAAGGCAGTTTGAAAAAGACAATAAAGAGGTAAAACAAGGAGAGTAAATAATAGAGAAAGCGTGACAAGCCAACAAAGATCTAAAGTATATGTAAATTATTGCCAAGAAATTGTGTAAGTAGTCCTTGGTTGCCATCACTATTTTATAAGTTTAGGGTAAATGTATTTCTCCAGTGTGAGTATTTGCATTCTAAGCTTTTTGATTAGTAGCACTGCTGCTTTTGCTGAGCAGAGTGTTCGTTAGATGGGATTCTGGTGCTTAAATGGAGACAATTAATGTCTAGGTTCATGTTCTAGTAGAATGGAACAAAGATGCAACGTATAGAATTAAAATTGGGTTGTTGTTGTGGAGAAGTACTAATTCAAGTTTTATGCAATAAGAATATACTTACCCAAGTGAAAAGCAAGTCCCTATGGAATGGTTGTAAAGAAACAATGTTATATAAGAAGGAATGTTGGATTACTAAGGTGAATGTTTAAATGGATTTGTTGTCATACATGATAACACGAGGTAAAGTGAATAGTTTTGACAACACACAAAGGATAAGATGAGGTAATACCATACTCACTCTGGAGTATTGAAATGGTTTAGCCATATCTGTCTTAAATTGTCAGACGCACCTTAAATAGGTGTGAATATGGTTGTTGAAGGCATTGGACATGACAAGTTGGACCTAAATAACATAAAAGGAGTTAGTAGTAATTACAAATAAGCTAAGCAAAAAATATAGCATAATAAAAAAATGGCCAACTAGTTAGAAATTGATGTTTAGTCTTGTTCGTAGGATAAAATTAGTCCAATACTACTCCTCCCTGAAAAAAGATGTAGATAACATATAGAGTTGGAAAACTTGAGAATATTAGAACCAGACATTTCTAAATGAGAGGATAATGGATAGTGAAAATTTATTAAGCCAGACCCAGTTAGCCTGTATATGGTTGTAGTTTGCAAGGTGCATGATTGATTTTTTAAGATCAGGATCTGTTGTGGTTGTTGGTGCAAGTTTACTGAAGATGGTCGCAGTGAGACAACTTAACAATGCTGATTAGTATTTCATGCTTGAAAATGTTTTTCTATACTTAAGGACCAGGGTCTTAAAGAAGTGAGGAGCTATTTGTGGATCCATGAGAATTATATTGTTTTCTTAGAGCAACTATATTTTGGATAATTAAATTGCTCTCATCAGGTCATTAGTGTGAATTGTGAAGGATGTCCTGACCTCTCATCTTGGTTGGGGGGCATATTTGTGGGTCTGTGAAAATTGTGTTGCTTGTTTTCTTAGAATAGCTATATTTTGGATAATCAAATTAATCTTGTCAGGTTAGTAGTGTGAAACTGTGAATTGTGGATGATGTTCCTGAGCTTTATCTTGCTTGGGGCATGTCATGTGTACTGTTTGAGCTCGAGAACTAGCTTACTTCATATAAGTAATGTTGTGAGACTGTCGTATCATACAACTTGTATTGCATAATACTCAAAACCAGCTATTGCATACAAGTTGTATGATACGACAGTCTCTCAACATTACTTATCATGCCTAGCTTAGTTGTCCAGATATACTAATTGAGTTTGGAAAATGTCATTCTCTCATAGGTGAAATGAAAATTGAAGTGAGATTTGAGAATTGTGTGAGAACTCTAGTATGTTTAGTGTTGATCGGTAGACATATGGACCTACCTTATACATTATATTTTAACTCATTCTTTTGCATTCTGTTGACAGATTGATGATACAGTGAAGGACAAACATCTATCTCTGTTGGTTACTTTTACCCTCTTTTCAGTAATTGGTGTACTCAGTGAGGCTCAGTTGTGCAATACTTGGCTTATTTATTTGGTTTAATAAAATGTAGTCAAATACTTCTTTTCTTCGCCTGTGGGCGGTATAACATGTGCCTTACCAAACAGAGGCTGAATTTGCTTTTTATATGAATCAACGTATTTTGTTCTTCTCCCATTTAAGGTTTTGTCCAGTGCTCTTAAAATCCTTTTGTTAGATTGATTTTGATTTTGATTTACATTGCTTTTTCGCATGACGGATAGTCTTGAAAATTCCAATGGGCACCAAAGGTGTGGCTGGCCTTGCCCATGTGTGATCAGTGATGGGTTGAACTATGATTTTTTTGGTTCAATTCCAAGAGCAGACAAGAACAAAGAACTCAACTGTTCCAAGTTTTGATGGACATAATTATCCAATATAATGCTATAGAAAATAAGTACCCAATGGAATCAATTGATGATATAATGTTAGAGAATAGGTTCGAAGGGAAGTGCTTACTCATAATTCTATCGATGATATAATGCTATAGAAAATAGATTCTTGTGGTTAGGGTGAAGGACCAACCAACAATACATACTAGCATGTTTCTGATAAAGCAACTGCTGCTCAGGCTTGTTATATCCATTATATCCCAATTAACACAAGCCTAGTTTCATTGACCCGTACAAAGGCTTCTTTAAAAGCTTTTTTGTATTATTTTTTTTCATTCTCTTAGACCCGTCTAAGAGCTTACAGGATCATAAATGAGTGGCAGGTAAGTCATCAAGTGGTGCACGAAGCAGTAGTCGAATTCTAATTCTAAGTTAGTCACATTAGGCCTAGTTGCGATGGCGTTGGGGACTTCTATATATTTAATTATATATATAAATACATGAGACAACAATGAACAAACCAATGGAGAAAAACAACACTAATCAAGTGGGAATACAAGTACATACATTATGAAAACAAAGCTGAACTTCCAAGGTGCTAATTATTCACATTTATTTTACAAAAAAGTTCTATTTTCATTAGAGCTCATCCTCTTGGTGTCCAGTGTCTCTATCTCCAAAAGAAAATGTTCTTTTCATCTTATTTGTAGTCTTGTGCACTGCTTCCCCTGCTAATTTTGCTGCTGATTTGGCGGATTCTTCTAAGGCCGCTTTACTCTTGTCAAGGCTTTTCAGTACTGCTTCTTTCACCTTTTCACCTGGCGCTGCTCCCCCTTCAGCCCTGGACTGTGCTTCCTGGCTATCTCTGAAACTGCTCATTTTGCTCACCATCAGTCAAAAATAAAATCTAAATGGAAAAAAAAGTCATTTATAGTATAAGATATTGGTGGAAACTATAACCTGACTTACTCTAGAGTTGGAGGGGAGAAGTAGGCCTTGCCTTGTTTGATTAGTGATTCGAGTCTGCTCCAATAATTGGCTGAAGTTTGAGGAAAAGAAGTGGGGAAAGAAAACATTTTCTTGACAGTCTCTATAATGGGAGTCTTACTCTTCATATGGAGTTGTTGTTGAATCTGCTGCTCTTCTTCTTCTTGTCCATCTCCAGCACTACCAATAGTATAGTGGAAGGATATGGTAAACAACAGTAAGAGAAAGAACAAGTAGTAGTAGCTCCCAAGTTGAAGATAATTCTTCATGTTGTTAATGGCAAGTGAGTCAAAGAGGCTATGGATAGATCACAAATCATAATAAGTAATAGTGCTAATTATACAGCTATTTGGGGCTTCTCCCAAATTGCTATTTTATTGTTGATTGACACGTTTTCATCATCTCTATGGCACACCGTACGTGGATGCTATTGAGCTACCACTTGGCATAGAATTGGGCTGTCGTGTGGCAGTGGCACTCGACGATTTTCTTGCTTGCCCGCGTCAGAAATATCTTTTGGAAGTTGTCTCCGTGAGGGATTGTTTAGTTCTTTACAGAAATTTATAAAAGAAATATGAGCCGTTTAAAAAACTATTTTGTAGTTATAAATTTATATAGTTAAAAAAAAGTATCCACTAAGAGGACAAAAACGGTAGAGTTAATTATTTTTTCTAAACATAAAAGTGTGTCAATTGTTTTAGTATATCAAAAAGAAAGTGTATCGCTCACATTGAAATGACGAAAATATTAAACTCTAATATTTGGATTTTATATGGTGAATAGATAATGATGGAATTATTTAGTAAATATGTATTTAACTATAGATGTTTGATTTATTGGATTAAAACTGAAATATACAAAATGTAGTATAAATTGTGTATTGAACTTTCCACTAGACGGAAACATCTTTGTCATTTTATTTGTTTTATTTCAGGGTTGTTATTTTAAGTTGAATGGGTTAAAATTACACAATTGTAATATAGACAATTTCAGAATTACTTGTATTAAAAAGAAGAAAAAGTTTAACTAAACACGAGATGAATAATCTTACATTTCCCAAATTACTATTATTATTTTTGTTTTTATAATTGTGCATTTAACCAAGTTATGCGCATCTCAAAGTCATATACTATCTCCTTCAAACATAAGTACCAAATAACTTAGTTATTTGGACAAATAAAAAAAATTACCTAATATTTTTACTTTTAAATTAAATATAATTCTTAACTCACTTTATTAACCGTAACCTACACCACGATACCTTTGGTGATGAAATTGTTATCCTTTATAGTAGTAACCAAATCATCGATATCATCGATATCAAAAGGGCATGGACAGATTAGTTGAATGCGTGTTTTAAGGTCTCATAAATCCGGTCATATATGCTATATCCACACACAGTTAAAAGTTCACATGCCAAAAATAGGTGTTGCAACTTGGCATATGAAGGCAGACGTCAAAAGGCATGGACTGATCTGTTAAGTTTCCTTTTATTAAGCACAAATAAATCCAGTAGTACTAAAGTTTCATTGAAGAAGAGACTTCAGTAGTTTGTCATATATATTAAAATTAAAATACATTCAATAATCCTGAATTTCAGCAGCCTTGATTCGATTTTAGTTCATTTTCCCTTATTTTCTTCCCATTTGTCACTGTTACTGAAACCAGAAGAGGAGGGGTCAAGATGAGAGGGAGTTGCTCTATGATAACCATTCCTCACTTTCAACTCGAAGGTTGTGAGTTTGAGTCACCAAAGGAGAAAAAAGGGTGGGAGCTCCTAGGTTGGGGGTAAAAAACAAAGTATAGCAGCAACAGTACAATACTAGCCAGTAAAGATCAAGAATGTACATAATACATCAAAATTCAGAACAACTAGTCATATGTCAAGCTAAATCTGGTCTACAAGACTTAATTTCACTCCTGAACTAGAAATTTACAGATAGTTTCTAAAGGGCTTTGCTAGATTGTGAAAAGCTCGGGGCAAGTATCGTGCATCACTTGTTTTGGTTGACACTAGCTTCCTCTAGAAGAGAAGAAACATACCTTAACAATTCTTCAGATCCAATGCTTACACCAAATTACAATACCTTCTTAGGTCTTTTACTGTACAAAGCACCCCACTGGCTGCTAACCTGCTTCTCACTGGTAGGACTGATATTTACACTACATTCATTGCCATGTAAAGCAGCAGCATTTGGGATCACCACATACTTGTTTTTCCAATAATCCCCTTCCAAATCCACTAGCACTGAAGCAAAAGCTCCACAAGAAACAACTCCCCGTCGAACCTCAACCCAGAGGATTCAGCAGGATTAAGTGAACCATCAACCATGCCACCGAAGATGTATAAATTGCGACCTGAAGGATCCACACAAGCTCGGTGAAATGATCTGCCACAAGGGTTATCACCTTTAGACTTGAGCCGTCTCCACAACTTAGTCATTGATCTCTCCGGGCTTGGAGGAGACCCAGACTGCATAATGGACGTCACTGAGCTGATATCCAACACCCAGAAGTCATTTTTCCTGTGTCTGTAGGAATCTTCTCCTCCATAAATTAACAATCGTCCACCTATGATGAGATTAGCTGAGTGACCAACTCTTGGCAGGGTCAATCCTTGGGGTATATTTTGCAAGTCAAATAGTAACTGTACCCATCTCCAGTGACCATCAGATGTATCAAAAAGCCATACATCATTAAGCACTTCATAGCCTAAACCCCTCCCACCAAACAAAATTGTTTGGTTTCCTCCAACATGAGTTAATGTATGACCAGAGCGAGATGGAGGAGATGGATGAGTCGCAATTTCTTGCCAAACTCCAAGATGAAGATTCTCGGACAGTTCCAATACCCATGTATCTCCCAATCGCAAGCCAGACAAACCAATCCCTCCATGAATCAGCATCCTCCTTTTATCCATGCTACATGCAGCATGAGCGCCTCTTGGTGGAGGCACAATGGAACCGACGTCAAGTAGTCTCCAGGATAATGTGATACCAAATGCATCATGTACCGCTACTTGGCCAATCCATGTATCATTTTGGCGGGCCCCATGATCATTTATCCCTCCAAAAAGCACTAGACAATCGCCAATCACGACACATGAATGCCCAAAGCGGCCACTTGGTACCCCTGATCCAATCTTATTCCATTTCAATATTCTCTTGAAGTCATTGCCAACATATGCTACCCATGTATCGTCCAGATGCCTTCCTAGAGTACAGCACAGATAACACCACTTTAGGAAGAAATATTACTGGTTATCGATAAATTTAGGAAACATCAGATAAAAATTACAGCATACATTCCAATAATAATCTACAGACGCAATCTTATAGGCTATTCAAAGTTTTTTGTCCTTTTTATTTTATGACTGAGAAATTTGTCAAGGGCCAACATTTAGGACCAATGACAGCTTTTGGAACTGGGGATAATGGACCCGTCCCTCCATCCTTCGCATCTAAAATACCAGGGAGTTAATACCTCATATGGTCACTCAACTATGCACTCCTCTCAAAAAGTCACTCAACTTTCAATTTTAACTCAAAAGTCACTCAACTATGCACTTCTCTCTCAAAAAATCACTAACTTTGAATTTCAACTCAAAAAACACTCAACTATCTCCTCTTCCCTCAAAAAGTCACTCAATCTATTTAATTGTTTTTTAATTAAAATTTGCTGAAATTAATTTATATAACAAATCAAAATTTTAAAAGATAAGAAATACCATTTAAACCATTTAGTGATCCATTCACCTAACCCGACCCATTAAAAAATATAAAGTGGATCATATTATTTTTTTGATGAATCGTTTGGTGGATGGACTACTAAATGATTTAAATGGTATTTTTTATTTTTTAAATTTTGGTTTGTTATATAAATAATTAATATCAACAAATTTTAATTAAAAAAATTATTTCATAGATTGAGTGACTTTCTGAGGGAAGAGGGGTAATTGAGTGACTTTTGAATTAAAATTCAAAGTTGAGTGACTTTGTGAAAGAGAAGTGCATAGTTGAGTGACTTTTGATTTAAAATTGAAAGTTGAGTGACTTTCTGAGAGAAGAGTGCATAATTGAGTGATCATCTGAGGTATTAACTCAAATACCAGGCTTAGGCTCAGACTTGTGAGTTGTGACCTAAGTCACAAGTACCTCAGCCTTTGCCACTCGACTAAGCCTGGAGACATAAAATTGTTCTGAGTTTAAAAGACCAAAATACTAAAAGTTACAAGTGTCAGTCATCAGGTTGAGATAGTTTCAGAGTGTGACTGGATGGTTCTTCGTGAGAGGATCATATATTGAGTGAGCAGAGCTCGATGCCCTCTCCCTCTTCTTGTCTATCCCAGTACTTACAAAATATCTAATTTGGAATGATGAATGATTAATTTGAGTTTTTGTCCCTAGTGAGGTCGTGAAAGAAATCTCGAGTACTGTGTTGCATGTATAACTTTAATTGATTTCTACCCATAAGCTAACTCTTCTGTAATTTTCCAAATCTTATCTCGGTAAATTGAAGTCCATCATAGAAGCTTTTAATTAGGAAAAATACAGCAGAACTTATATATCTATCCCAAGACAGATAAAATCGGAAATTCTTCTCAGAAATTTGCATGTGGTGCTTCATGTGTAAAGTAAAACGAAGACACTAATCACATGAATTTCATTCAACTAGGTCCATTAAATAGCCAAACAAGATTATGCTACCCAGTTTATCCAAAAAAAACTAAGTAAATACTAAGATCTTAGCTCCACTAATGTAAGAAGCAGATAGCTACTAGCAATACAGGAAAAGCTCCATGATAATCGTCAGCAGCATCCTGTTTTTGTCCCAAATGGAACACCCTATGAAGAACCGAAATGAGAGAAAAAACTTGATTTGACTAATCAAGAGATAAGTACCTTTCTAGATCACAATAAAAGAAAACAAGAACAGCTATGACTTATGAGGGATTAACAGGACACAAAGGGCAAGTACATGCCCCTTCTGAGCATTAATCAATTAGACCATGGGCACAAGCAAAATTGATGTTTGGAAACTGAGTCAAGCAAATGAACCAAAATATTTAGCACCCCTTTTCACTTAATGGTTCAGTTATCTTTATCCCCTTTCCATATCTTCTTTTTTTCAGTAATGAGAGGTCAAGTGAAACAAGGAAATTCTCTTTTTGCTACTCCTAAATCCAGGAGCGGAGCCAAGTGGGCATAAGGGTTCATCCAAACCCCTTTGACGAAAAAAATATACTATATATGTACAAGGTATTAGTGTGACACTTGAATATTAATAAAAATATATTATATGTCACATTATGTATCATGTTATGTCCATTGGTGGACGTTATATTTGTGTCTCTTTACTCTAATCAATTGTGAAAGAAAGTGGTCATTAGTTGTTACTTGTTAGTAACTTATGTAACCACCAACTCTTCATTTCACCCATTATTCTACCTTTATTCTTTAACTTATAGACTATATGTTCAAGAATGTGTTCTTTATGTGGAGCTTTGAACTCTTCAACGAATCCAGAGTTGTTTGAATTGTACAACGTTGTTAAAATGTTGTATCCTGAAGGGGACAAGTAAGGAGTGATGATGTTGGATCGGTGCAGATTGTGCCGCACTAGGCTTGAATCTTCTCAAACAGAGCAAGATATCTGTGCCTCAGCCTATAGACTTACCCAATTCATTTTTGTTCATTTTATTTCAACAGTAATTTATAGTATATGTGGTATATTACACTAACACAAGGTTAAGATTATTTTCTTTATATATACATTAGGTGTTGAATCTTTGCATGTTTACTTTTTTATAATTTGAATCTTTTACTAAAAAATTCTAACTCCACAACTACTGACAAGCATGTCTCATAATTTGAGAGCGACCGAAATCCTAGCTAATGCATTAGATAGATCAATGAGCATACACAAGCACCCTCTATCTCCAACACTAAGATTGTTGGTTCGAGTGACCAAATGAGCAAAATAGAATGGGGGCGGTAAAAGGTTTAGTCGAGAAAATCTATTTAAGTTGAAGAGATGTGGAATAGAGACTGACCTCCTTCGCAGCCGCCGCCGAAGAGAACTAGACTACCAGAAACAAAATTGAGAGAATGAGAAGCTCTAGGTCGAGGAAGAATCAGCTCTTCTCCTCCTAGTGGATGCGTCAAGAATCTGCGACAGTAAACAGAGTCCAATTGGTAGATTTGCTGGTAGAGCTTCTTCCAAGGAAATTGTTGCTGTTTACCGTCAACAGCGAAGGATCTGAGTGCATCAATGGTGGAGTTTCCCCAATCTCTTCGGCAGAGTGATTCCCATAAAGAGTCTGAGTAAGTGAGGGACCTGAACTTCTTACAAGTTAGAGCAAAGCAAAAAATGGAGTCCAAAGGTAAGAGGAGTAAGATGGAGAAGAGATGGTCTTGAGATATTGTCGTTATTGGAGATGATCCGTTGGTATAAGGGGAACTGCAGCTGCTGCTTGTAGCCATGGGAGTTGAGAATTGAGACTTTTGAGAGTTGAGAGTGGAGAGCACACGCTGCTGCTGATTGTTGGGGATTTTGGCTTTGGCACTGATTTTTACCTTGCTGGGTGGTGGGTACAGCTCTGTTTTTGCTCTGCCTTTAGTTTTTAACTTAGACCGAACTCATAAACAGATACTAAATTTATTGAATTTTTTCCTTCAGGTATGTTAACTATGTCATTATTCTATTAAATTACTGAATCACTCATAATTTGTTTTTTTTAAACATGGTTGATTGATTTTGATCGGCTTTTATATTGTAAATGTCTTCAATTGTGTTCGTATTGTAATGATTTTGATTGAAATAATGAAGAAAAACTGTGTGAATCTCATTTGTTTTTTGATGTGTTCAAATGCCTTAAAGTAAAACACAATTATTCTCCAACATTTTCACTATCAATTGGACTAATGAGTTATGAGACAACATATGTATCCTCTATTAATACCTCTCAGAATATCTGATTCCAGATCAGCCAACGGTGTTTGTTAAAAGGAACAAATTATGAGTGATTCAATGATTCAATAAGAAAATAGCATAGTTAAGGTACCTGAGGGGAAAATGAATTTGTTTATGTATTTAGCCTTTTAACATTATTCACTTCTCATTTTTACATAAAATTGGTCAAATTGATTCTCGAAAACACATAAATTGAGATGATGGGAGTAATATTTGGAGCACTTTGGAAATGTTTTATGGTACTCATTTCGTCCCAATTTATGTATTTTCTTCATTTCATAATAACTTAAAGACAAATTAAATATAATTTTCCATTTTTATCCTTATTAATTATTGTCAAAAATAACTAAACGTTAATTATAATAATTAATTTCAATACCTAAAAATAATCTTCTAATTTTACCCTTTAAGTTAATATTGAAAGTTAAAAACTTTAAGTTAATTTGAAAAATGGAAAAAGGTTCAAAGCTTAAGTTATCATGGCATGGACGGAGTAGTATTTTTCAAATTTCAAAATTAAAACAAATTCATATTTGATCATAAATTTTTCGTATATTTTTTAAATATTTTGAATGTTAATTATTGTGACTTATAATAGTTTTTACGTAGTTTATAACTATATAAATTTTATTTCAAAAGAATTGAAAATTTCATAAGTAAATTTTTAATCAAACTTAAATGATGTGATTCTCGAAAATTAAAAAATATCACATAAATTAAATAGTGTGAGTAAAATTCAAAAAGAAAAAAAATTATTTTCAAAGTGAAAATGATAATTTGAAAATTGCAGATATGTTTGGCCAACACTACAAATTCAAATTGTTTTTGACTTTTTGTGGATAATTTAGAGTAAAAAAAGTGTATCTTTTTTGGTTTTTAAACTTTTATGATTAAATAGGTTTTCAAAATTTGACCCAAAAAAAGTGTACAAGTTTCATGGTTTGGACGCCTCTTTAGCTTTTTCCGCACTAAAAGATTTTGAAAGTAAATGAAACAACTCCAACAAACATGTTGAAATTCGAAGAATTAATTCCTCCCAAAGGAAGTAGAAAAACTATTCAAATTTGTTTGGAATTTCAAAACAAACATTTTATGGGGTGAAAATCTTTATAAATTTAAAAAACTAAGAAATGATTTATATGATTTAGGATAAAACTTACTTGTATCGAGTGTTTACATCAAATCAATATAAAATGTATTATTATGTGATTTAATGAAAGTAAAATGAATTATGTAAATTCAAATACATGGCATTGAGTTGCCATGTGTAAATTGGGGAATGTTTACCCAGATTTCATTTTTTTAAATGATTTTTATTTTTTCAAATTGGTAAGTCTCACCTAATTCTTACCATTTTCACTGCACTGGAGACAGAGCATAGCAGCAACCTTTTCTTTATTTGGAGTGTGTGTTTGTTTAGTTGAGACTAGGACAAAAAGAGTCAGTGAGGATACTTTGTCATTTTGTGTTTTGCTAGAAAAATCCGTTTCATCCTCATCATCTTGGTACTAGGCAGTCCAATAGGGAAGGGGGGGTGGGCCTTTTGTAATTTTTTCACAAATCAAATGAAGTCCATAGTCACTATCTAAATAATTCTACATTTTAATCTAATAACACTTTGCTTTTGCTAGTTTTACTAAGTCAAAGTTGGATAAGCATAACACTAATCTTTTCCATGAGTAAATCACTCATTCGCCTTCTAAAAGGTGTGGAGGTAGAAGCTCGAGTACGCATTTGATTATTTGCCTTCTAGATTTGATTAAATCTAGCAACTTTTATTAACAAAAGTTTATTAAATATGTTATTAAGTTTAGAACTCAATTATTTACACTTACAATCATCGTTATGAAATTTAGAATTAGAATTTTAATTTCACCTCTTGACTCCCTATCAAAGAGGTGATTTACAAGAATGACCTTGGAAATGACTGGTTTTAAATTGGTAAATCCTATGTGCTCCATGGATAAAATTCCATGGAGCAAACTGGAGTCAAAAATTCAAAATCACTCATTTTCATCATTTTTAAGGTCATTAGGTGTAATTTCCAGTATTAGAGGTTTAACTCCAAATTGAGATAAGAACATTGTAGAAAGAGATTAAATGTTGTGGGGGATAATCTCATATATTAAAATAACTTTCATCTATCTTGCTAGTTATTTCACGTGGTAAGTATCCACATGGCATGAAGTGTTTGGTACAAAAGATTTCAGAAAATAAGTTATTTTCTACTCATCAAAACCAAAAAATTCTAATTATAACGATGGTGCCTAAATCAATTTATGCGCGCTCAAACTAATTTCACAAAATACCAACTATCTCACGATAGTAGCTATACCAAATTACTAATTCTGTCCACAGATTCCTTCTAGGAAAATAGTTTTTGTCCTATCAAACATACCCCCTAGGGCCTAGGTACAACTCTTTCATGTCTCTCCAGAAATGAGGTGGGATAGTTGAATATGATGGATTGTACCCTTTTTCAATAACCCACAATGGAAACAAAAATAATTGCATCAACAGTCCCTTTTCAGTTTGGTCAATAGCTTCATATGAATAATTGCCGAGACAATCCATCACGCTACTTGTCCTTACCAGATAGAAACAATAAAATAAAAGATAAAAAGAAAATTAAAAGAGTCACAGGGTCATTTCTGGGTGCAGAAAATGCATTTCAATTAACAGTCAACACTAAACACTAAACAGTACAAATTTTAAGTTGCAGCACAATGTACTAAGTTCACGCTATGTGGAGGTGCAGGGAAGGACCAGACAACAAATCTTACGATTACTATATGGAAATTAGAATATGTTTGAAAACGCCCATGCAACCACCAGAGCCCACAAACACCCCAAAAAAGGATGAGAACAATCTTGAGTTGTTAAAAGTCCATACTATAGCACATAAAATGTGATGAGAACATTTTTGAAACACCATCACCAACCTTACACTGCAAATTTAGGTCAGTAGAAGTCAGTTTTCTGAAGAACTCAGCACACCCACAACCATAACCTCTATAAGGCTACAAGTTAATACTTCCGCAAAAAAAAAAGTGACAAAACTGATTCTTGTAATAGCATAACCGCCAATCTTACACAGGCTATTCCACTGATCATTTCGACTCCTTAAGTTAAATAGATAGCATTTTGCAATCTTTATTTCTGCAAATTGTGAAGTCGGCCTCCATTTATAAGTTTCCAGAGTGCTGCTTTGGCTTCTTCTAGTGTTTCAACTGAATGGCCTTCTTCAAATGATATTCTTTGTACATTGAACTGCAGGAAGTAAAGTAAAAAAGAAAACTTCAAAGGGTGTGATGTGAAAACAAGAGACTTAAAGAAGCAGCACATAGAAAGTACCTGTGCCCCTTGACGAACACGAATATCTGTCCCCTTGCTATCTATTGAGATCAAAGCGGCATCATCCACCTCAGTTTCTTGTGCTAAAAGATCTTTTAGAGGCTTTGAAAATATTGCATTGAGCTCCTATAAGAATCACCAAAAACATTCATGAGCTTAGTTGAAGTCTCGAAAAAAAGGGAAGGAGGAAAAATGAAGCCTTGTATCAACCCTAGAATGGTAAATACAATCTACATATTCACTTACTTCAAAGTTCTAATAGTACTACAAATATATAGTAGCATGGGCACGTTAATCAAGCCACTGAGTGATTATCAATTCCTAAAACTATCAAAAATGTACCTTAAGATATTGTTCACCACCATCAACAGCAATTTTATCTGGATGAAGTGACTCATACTCCTTGACATCCACCCAAGCAACAGTTCCAAAGCCTCCAATGAAATATATATCGCTGTTATAATTGATAAAGCAAGTAAGTTCTTTGAGCTATATATTGCTAATTATTCTCTACGCAACAATCTGCAATGAGAGCTTGCCTTTTGTTTCCTCCTTCCAGATAAACCATTCACAGAAAGTGGTAGATGGATCTTTTCAAACTCACTACTTAAAACATGGTAGATACGTTGGTCATGTTGTATTTAATTAAGCAACCAATTATGACTCATCATAAATGGGAAAACACTAGAGGTAGACACACAGAATCAAAAAGTAGATACCCTCCAGCATTATTATTATTACTAGTATTATGATTACTATTCTTGTTGTTGCTGTTATTATTTGATAGGTAATATAAGAGCTCTATTGATTCATTTTAGCAGAAAAGCTGGTGAAAATCCAGCCACAAAGAGAGAAGTTCACAAAGAGGGTAAAGAACAGAGAAAATAGACACATCGCTTCCGGCTCTAAAACATTGACCAAGCTGATCTTGCACCAATAATTTAGAAAAACTATACATTTGTTTTGAAGATTAACCATATCATCCTTCCTGACTTAAAAAAACTCTAGCACATCACACCTTCCAGAAAACCCACCAGTGACGGTAGGGGATGGTGTTCCAAATTCTATAAGAGGCTTTAGGCATGTCCCTCTGCTGCCCCTTATGAATCTTTTCATACAAAATTCTGCCCACCGGAAAATTTTAAATAATCCAAAGGTGTCTTATATTATGCACAATAGCTGAGAAAAAAGGTGCTGTGGCAGGAACAGAGCATCAAAAGGAATGTTTCACGTGTATGAGGTAAAAGATATACTAAGATGCTTAAGCGCAGAATCCAGTCTGCAAATACAGAATCATAAAATACAAGTACTGGCAGCAGAGCACAAAAACTTTGAAGCGAGATGCAAGAGACTCCTGGCAGAAAAGGAGCCTGCTTTGTTTAAACAATTATAATGGACACATGATCTATCCTCATTCTGTTTCTCAACATTTACATATTCAGATTCCAGAGTGGAACTCTAAGTTTACTACTGTAGAAAGAAGTTGGCAGCAAGAGAAGTCGCACTGAACTGCTACAGACAATCAACATTTTCCACGAAACCGAGTTAATTAAACCCAAAATGTACAGTAATAATTCATTAATAAAGAGATTAATATTAGGTTACAAGCAGGTAGCATAAGAATAAAACACTTATAATGAAAATCAAATAGTAAATTTGGAATATAAGGTGCAGATGTTAATAGTAAAAAGGCATTTGCCAGACAGCCAGAGGCCAGAATGCACAGAGTGAAAAGATAAATCCAAGTCAAAAATTCTGAAGAGACTGATGATGTAAATAGCTGGGAGAGAGAATGCATATAATAATTTGTATACTCCTTTCGTTTTCATATGAAACACGAACCCAGCAGAATTATTACATAGAAGAAAAAGAGTTGACCTTATATTTTGCATCCTAAAGTAAAAGAAGTTTCCCCATTGTTGAGAAGGACCTTGCTGATGTTTTGCTATATACTGCTTGTGTGCCCATTCCTATTGAAACAATCGATATAGTTGTTAAGAAAACTGCAGCATTCATACCATTTAGAGATAATTCTAGTAACTTGGCTCAACCAACAGAAAATAATGCCAACTAAAGGTTTAGTATTCAACATAAAAATAGCAAAAATTCTACAAGTGGCAGTTGAAAGCAGATTACAGAACCAAAGCTGACAGGGCGGCAAATCTTTTTCTTTTTTGGTTCTTTTATGGGGGCGGACCCATTATCTCCAAGTTTGCAAAGATTGATACAAAAGGTTGGCTCCAAACAGATTTCTCAAGGTGAAAATAAAAAAAGCAAGTTTTTCTTTAAATCAAGTAAGTTGAGTTATATTACAAAACAACAACAATTTACCCGGTGAAATCCAACAAAGTGGGATCGAAGAGTAGAGTGTATGCAAACCTTACTCTACCTCGTGGAGGTAAAGAAGTAAGTTTAGTTATATTTTAATGGAAAATAGAGAATCCACATAAAGATATGATTCCAAAGAAGACAGAAGGTCGTGAAAGGGAAACATAAGAAAATCGATGCAGGCAGAAGACACTTTATACACCATGCAGAAAATAAATGTCCACCTTTACTTCTTCGTCCATTCCAAGATAATGTATGCTTCCCCGGAATGGACAGTTCAAAAATATTTTAAACCAGAAGTTACATAATTGTCTTTACAAGCTCCATTATTACACTTCGCTGTGCTGTTTTTTAATCTATTCCAAGACAGTCATAAAAGGAACCTATGGCTTTGCAATTTAAAAAAAAATAAAAAATTGAATCTGTGGACTTTGCATGTGAACTTCTACATCTTTGTACAATACCAGTACTCAACTGTTATCTTACTATGAATATAAAAGTCAAACATAAGTATTCAACTTGGGATATATTATTGAAGAAAACAAAAGTAGTTGATCATAATAATAAAAAGATGTCACTCCTCCCATGTGTCAACTGTTTTTCACCTACTAAATTATCAAATAGGATCACTAGTTGAAGAAACGAAAAATCAGGTTAAGGATTTCATCAAAAAGACTCCATTTAAATTAATTTGATATGATGCTAGCCCATACCAATTGTCCAATTCCCTCTTCAAAGTGTATCAAGTAAACCATAACTTCCACTTAACAAGAGGAAAGAGTAAAACGGGAGAGAAATAGTGAGACCCCTAGGATCAGACGTAAAAATTAATTCATTTTCATATGTCAACTGATAAAAGATACTCGGTTGATGCCGGACAGTAACATACAGTGTTTTAAAAAAACGTAAGAGACAGTTAAGAAAGACCAGATACATCCGGTGTATGTGAGAATATGAGCAAGCGAAATTATATCATTTTTTAGGAGACAATACAGATGGCTAAGAAGTTTCTTAAGTAACTTATTGTAAAGGTAAATTTTATCTTAACGGGAATCTGACATTGATCTCTACGTGTTGAAGAAGACAGCTACCTGTTGATCTTCAGGTAGTGGATAGACATCACCAAATATTGTGACCCTTGCATTAGATAAACCACTCCATCCTGGAATCTAAACAGCCAAAAGTGCAAGAAACTCAGAGACATAATATAAGCCAAATGTTTCATCCTCAAAAAACTATATATGCCAAATGTACTTGATGTTTGCTGAAATATATCACAAACCTGTACAACCAATGTGCATCTCGGGTCAGCTAGCAAATTACGGGTGTGTATAGCTAATGGCGAGAACGAAAATATTGGATCTGGCAAAATAATGGGAAATAATTAATGGAACACTGAAAGTAATAAAAATAGGAGAAGAGGCATATAGATTGTTTTGTCTACTTACGAAGATTTTCTTCATTAAAAATCAAATCAAGAACAACATTTTTACAAGAACTTTTAATAATTAAATAAGTGTAATCCATGTTCAATTTCTTATACGTTACATTAATGCTGAAAACTCAATTTAGTTCAAGAATATTTACCAATAATGTACCGAACAATTTCTTGGTAGGTCTACAAGTTTCTTGGTCTTCACCACTTTGGTACCACAACAACCAAGGTAACTCAAAGCATTAAGATTCGTTGATTCAATTCATGCTCAAATTTGTCAACAAATAAGAACTTTAACCAAGACCAAAATGATCCCTTTTACAAAATTCACATGGATCAAAGTGGCCTACACTTATTGAGAATCAATACACTCAAAATAGAGTTTTGAACTTGACTTCATATTCTAATTATTTATTATTTTTATGACTGTGGTGTCCAGTACAACTTTTGCGCACCTCAACTAATTCCATCAAGACTAGGACACACTTTATATTCTAATTTTTCTCAACTTAATTGTAAGAAAACCCAAAAGATTAGTTTTAAAAAAATTGTTCTGACAATAAAGTAGCAACTTACGCCCCATAGAATCTGGCGCAAAATCTACAAGTGTGCCAAATGGGTAGCCTTCTCGTCGATGATGCATCCGGGACATCACAGTACATAAATGAGCAAATCTAGCCTGCAATATTGGTGATATACCAATGAAAGCACACAAAAAGATGTTATTTCTACAAATATCTGAAAAACTACAAATATCTAATAACGCAAGAAGTCTACCTGCTCCATTAGATTGCGGACAGCTAAGGCAGGTTTAGGTAGGCCGTGAGCTGAGGTTGCACTTTGTACCCCACCAGAAATGGGAGTTCTGAAAAGCCCAGCCCTTGTACCGCCACTAGTTGAGTGCTCAAGGGGTGAAACCACTTTTGAAGCTTGATTCAAATCATTTCTGTTTATTTCTTGTTTATCTGAATTATCCTTCATAATATGAGAGAGTCCATCACAACAATGCTGAAGTAGCCATTTAGCATTACGAGTAATGGACTATATTAAGAAAGGAGAAGTATAATTCATCATGTTAAAAAAAAGAGAGATTTTTCAACATTATTGAACTTAATTTTTATATGCGTGACAAATTATTCAAGTTTAAATTTCTTTTTATCAAAAAAACAATTATCAAATAGACAGAACATTTCACACACAAAATTCATTTGTAAATACAAAAGTGTTTCATTAAAATTAGTTGCCTAAAGCCAAATATTAGTAAGAAGTTTTCCATTAGCATGATTATTGTTATAATGTAGTATTCTTGTCTAAGGTAGTATAACTTCACCTAGTACTATAATGATAAGAAATTAATTCAAATTGATGAGATGTTAGGCAAGTGTTCGCAATATATTACCCATGTTGCGCTATTCGAAAGTCAACGCTGCGCTATTCGAAAGTCAATTTAACTAATTTTTGAAGCTAAAAAAGATTGCATTAATTCAATATTTTACACAAAAATTTAGATATTCATAAACTATACGAAAAGTACTATAAATTGCAATTTGTTAATATGATGAATACTTCATTAATCAAAGTTCTTATAGTTTGATTTTGAAAAGGGGAACTATGATTATTAAAATTGGACTGTGGACTGAGGGAACATTAATTTAATTTTATTCTTCACATTGTTGATGTGTGTCTGCGCTTAAATTGTAATCCATCTACACACTGCAGTATATTCATCGAAACAATAAAGTACAACACATTATGACACTGTGTATCAACTAACCAAACAAGCTACAAATATAATGCCTTTTAAGTCATGCCTAAAGATACTTCGGGAATATCAAGTTGAAGTATTCTTAGGCTTCTAAAGGGCCAATAATAGATATTGACAGGCATCAACAACTACAACATACCAGTGTAATCCCACAAGTGGAACTAGCTAACTTCATGAATTTCATAAATTGGTCTGAGATTTCGAGTTTCTCTGATTATAAGGGGAAGAGGTTTTACCTGGGACAACGAAAAAGATGATTCAGGAACTAAGCCAAACGCATTAACATTTTTCAACCCATTAATATCCTCTTCCTCACAGCCGCTTTCACCCGAGAGTTCAGCACGGCTAACCACTAGACGGGGAGAGCAGCCGCTGCCAAAAGAGCTAGTAGAAGGCGGGCTAAAACTAATTTTGGGATAACAAATACTGCGCCTGTTAGATGGTTTGATGGATTGAAATACTGGAGGGGTTTCTGAAAACCTGGAGACGCGATTGGAGCTTGAGATGGCAGCTTCCATGGAGGAAGAGAGAGTATGCGACGAAGCCATGTTTAAGAATTACTATGAGATTGGGGCAATGTCAGCTTGAAGTTAAAAAGAGGGAAAGAAGGTCGTCAAAAGTAGTGAAAAAGGTTGTAGGAAAAAGGGGGGCGTTTAAATAAAGCTAACAATAAAGCGTCATGTTTGATCCGGCCCACATTTACACGGCCCAGTACTAAATGACCTGCTGAAAATTTTCGCAAATAATCACTATAATAAATTTAATTATGATATATAGTTATAGTTTGCATATTTTTTGGTTATAGTTTAAGCTGTTTTATTTGTACAATTTGCGAGTCTGTATAAATTGCGGGTGAGTTTGTATAATTCGCGGGTACGTTTGTATAATTCAGTTATTTAAATAAATAATTGAAATAATTGAGTTATTTTTGTATAAATTCGAAATAAATAATTTATACAAATATAAACATCTGAACATTAAACAGTTATACAAATTATATAATACAAATTACATTATACAAAAGTTATACAAATTATATTGTACAAACTCAAAACCCCAGCCTATGTAATTATCATTGAATGTTGGTCACGATTGTTAATTACTAAAGCTATAACTATAATGACTAATTAACTAGTATATGTTTGATTAACCATGTAATTTTCCTTAAAAATAATAACAACAAAACATACACAAATCTCACTACTGTAAGAGTTGATTATTTAGAGTCATGCTAGTTTGTAATATTATGTTTCCTTATCTTTATATATATTTGTGTGTAAGTCATATGCATATCAATTAATGTGTCTAACTGTGAGATATAAATGAAAGTAATTAATGAAGGAGAAAATTGTGCTTGAACAACTTTAAAAGATATGATATATCACAATTCCTAAGAAAAATAAAAAAAATCAAAATTCTTTTTTTTTTTTTGTGATTTATTAAAGTTTAAACTTCTTAACTCAAATTCATGAACTCTTATTTAAATACATGTGTATATTTTATCAGATACATATACACTTAATGATATACACTAACAAAAACTAGATACATATAATATTAATGCAATAATGTGTCAGATTCATGCAGATATTTTGTCAGATACATATACACTTACTCATATACATTAATAAAAAATTATACATGTAGGGTGTGTTTGGTATGGAGAAAAATGTTTTCCATGAAAAATGTTTTCCTAGAAAATGTTTTCCTGGAAAATAAGTAGATTTTGGACTTATTTTCTCATGTTTGGTTGGTGAGTAGAAAATATTTTCCAGAAATAATTTTTAGTGTTTGATTTATGAATGAAAAATATTTTTGAGAGACATCTTTTATTTTTACTAGAGTAAAAAATAATTTATAAAATTGAAAAAAAAATTAAAAACAAAAGTATTTTTTTTTTTTGGGGGGTGGGGGGGTGGGGGGAGGAGTGTGAAAAAAATAATTTAAAGTTGATAGTATTTTTAAAAAACAAAATTATTTTTTTGGGGGTTGGGTTGGGGGGGTTGGGGGGGGGGTAGGAGTTTAAAAATAAATTTTTAAGTTGAAAATATTTAAATAAAACAAAATTAATTTTATGGGGAAGGTCTGGCCGGTCGTGGGTGGGGGTGGGGGGTCAGTGATCGGGTGAAAAAATAAAATTATGAAATTGAAAATATTTTTATAAAATTGATGTTTTTCCCAAAAAAAATGTAATTTGAAATTGGAGGAGAGTTTTGGAAAATGTTTTCCTTAATTTTGTAAGGGAAGTCATTTTCCTTAATTTTGAGGAAAATGAGTTAATTTGGAAAACATTTTCCAATACTTTTGTCCTAACCAAACATGGGAAAATTGGAAAATATTTTCCAGAAAATGTTTTCCTTCATACCAAACACACTCGTATCTTATCTCATCAACGTGTAGATACATTAATAATGTGTCAGATACATGAGGATATTTTGTCAGATACATACACTTACTCACATACTACATCAATAAAAAAAGTTAGATACATATAGGGGTGGCAAAATGGGTAAATAATATGGGTATCCATTCATTTATCCATATTAAATGAATCATGTATCCAACTCATTTGAAAATGAATAAAAAACGAATAATACCTATATTACCCATTTAAAAATGGATAGTTAAATGGATAAAATCAGTAAAAAAAAAAAAAGTGTTAAAGGATTGGATAGTAAAAAAGTTTTTTTAAAAAAAAAATATATATAAAAAACATGAAACTTTTTACATTTAACTTGAGATAGGGTTGGTAGGGATGGGGTAGGGTTATGAAGGATGGATCATGTCAAGAAAAGAGAATATACCGAGTAATTGACTATGTCAATAAAAGAGAAGTATTAATAATCGTGTAAAAGAAAAAAAATATTCTCAATATTATTAAACTTCAATTTTCATAAGCAAGAAATTATTCAGATCTATATTTTTTCTTTTAATGAAAAAATCAATTTATTGGGTAGACATAACATTTCACCGCACGACATTCATTTATTAATACAAGAGCATTTCATAAAAATTAGTTGTCTAAATCCAATTTTTAATATGACGTTTTATTTTTACCCATGATTGTTACAATGTAGTATTTAAAAAAAATATATATTAAGTATTTAACTTCACATAATAGTAATATATGATAATAATTAATTTAAATTAATAAGATGTTAGCAATGTGTTCACAATATATTACCTAAAATATTATTGTAAAAACTTAATTTACCACAATAAAATTCAAGCAATTCTAGGTATAGATCTGAAATATTTGCCATGTTTAAAAGTTTTGACCTTTGCATATTGTTCGACAACCATTTTTTATCCTTTATCCGGCCTTTATTTATATTATAATAACTATTCCTCTTATTTTACTTGTCTTTATGATATAGTAAATTTATTCTGCATATCGTTTATGTATATCAGCATAATTTATCTAAACATTATACATTATAAAACTATTAGCTATGTGTATCAACCCTCCAAACAAGTTGTAAATATAATTGTTTTAAGTCATGCCTAAAGTCATGATACTATGATTAGCTAATTTCATCATCATGAACAATAGCAATATACAGGGTATAGTTGGTACGAAGAAAAATATTTTTCAAGTTTCTTATGTTTGATTGGATAAAATATTTTTCAAATCAACTCAATTTCCTCAAATTTAAAGAAAACGACTTCCCTTCAAAAATTAAGAAAAAAATTTTCAAAACCTTCCTCCAACTTCAAATTATATTTTTTATGTGAAAAAATAATTTTTTGTTTTAAAAAATATTTTTCAACTTCAATTTTTTTTTATTTTTTACCCCCTACCGCCAGCCGCCTACCCACCCACTCACTCCTAAAAAAAATTAAGTTTGTTTTTAAAAACGATTTTCAAATGCAAAGTTTTATTTTTTTTCACCCCGCTCCCACCATCCGGCCATTCTCCCCCACCCCCTATAAGAAATTAAGTTTGTTTTTTAAAAATACTTTCAATAAAAAAATAATTTGAAGTTCGTTTTAAAAAATATCTCTGATTTTCAATTTTTAATTTTTCACCCCACCACCCCACCCTCAACGACAACCCCCCTCCCCCTAAAAAAATTAATTTTGTTTTTTAAAAATACTTTCAATTTCGTATTTTAATTTTCACCCCCCACCCTCTCCACAAAAAAGTTAAGTTTATTTTTAAAAAAAGTTTTCAAATTTTAATTCAAAAATTATTTTCTACTCTCTAGCAAAAATAAAAGATATTTTAATAAAAATATTTTTCATTTCATAAATTAAACATTAAAAAATTATTTCTGAAAAATATTTTTTCATCAATCAAACATGATATATATTGATGTGTAGACTCTATTTGTATATATTGATGCGTATGTTATTGTATTAAGAACTTTATTATTATACTGTACATATCTATACGTAAAACTTGGAGTTTAATTCTTTCGAGAAAAAAACTAGTAATGACACTTGAAGCTTTGATCTATCAACGGCCCTTTTGATTTGAAAATACCATAACCCTCATCACCGCTATTTCAATTTGAAATATCAGTACTTAATTACATTTAATCATGAACTAAATCAGAAGATTAAATCAACCTCGTAGAATTATGGAGCAACAGTTATATATAATTAATAGGAGAAAAGGAATAAATATATTTTCGAACTATTATAAATGATATATGTATATACTCTCTTTCATATTTTGGGAACATTGATGCTATGTTGTCTTCTTATGCTCACATGTATTGGTAATCATAATTTTACAATTACTAGTACTACTAGTAATTTGATGAAGAATTTGTACAAATGCTCTGCTTATGGATGTATATTTAAAATTAGGAATGAGTTATTTGATTCTAAATTCGTTATGTGTTTCTTCTTTAAAATTAAGGGTAAATTTATGCAAAAATATAATGACAAGGTTATATGAAGTATATTAGGAGAGGTATATATGCATCGAAAGTATAAAAAAAGATATATTTTAACTATTTCTAATGGTACAGGGATATATCTGACAATTTTCCAGAATCTATATTAATAGTTTGTAATAGAATGAATTCTATTTAATATGTTAAAAGAGGGGGGGGCACATAGATCCCCCGTGACTCTCATAATATGTGGTATATTATATTCACTGTCACATCAACGTCTCGTCATAAATTATATATTTTTTCTTTTCTTTTCTTTAGCAATTAACTTTTATTTTGTTAACTATATTTTACTCTAACTAATTCCTAATTAATTATTTTAATTCTCTAATAATTATATCTTCTTCATCACCAATTTCACTCATTTCAATTCTTATTTCATCGAAAAATCATATCCAGTCTCACCTTCACTTTTGATTTTGTTCTTCACCACCACTATATCACATTCAATTCTTCTTCTTCTTTGTCACCCAATACCAAATATCATTACCATCATTATCAATATCTATTTTTTCTTATTTACAACCTTCAATTACCTCTTTTAATGTTTGTCACCCACCACCCATCGCCACCAAACCCATAAAGCTGTTATTACCAACAAATCCAAAAATTGATTAACAATCAAAATTTCTTTAACAAAGTAAATTTTTTTGAAAAAGATAGAAATAATCAATCAAAAATTTTCTAGATAAAATACACTTATTCACTAACAAATTTGTGTAAATTAACCTAATTGCAAATCAAAAAAAAATTATGCTTTAAGATTGTGATAAAAAATAAAGAAGTGTGATGAAAATAAAGAATGAAGAAGAAGAGGGTTTGAAGAAGAAGAGGTAAGGGGTGTGGGTGGAAAAGAGGATTCTAATTTATTTATTTTAACTTTAATTTTAAATTGACGTGCCTATTTTTTTATTTTTTTTATTTTTGTCACGTCAATTTTAAGGGTAAGAAATTTTACTTTTGAATAGTATAAGTGTGTAATAAGTTACCATGATAAGCGTATAACTGAATTTTTGAGATAAGTTCAAGAGGAAATTTATATCTTTTTTCCTAAAAAAAACAGTGCAATATACAAATGTAATTAAATAAACTGTAGCTAATGAGAGTTATTAAGTTTCATCTATAAGATATTTATTAATTTCCTCTTTTATTTATTAGCCCATTTACACGACAAATTTGTACATTTATTTTTCACTCTCAAATATATGTATGACAATGACTTAGTTGATCGCTGAAATTTTGAGAAAATGGTCAAATTTTTCCTCAGTTTATTATTCGATTTCCAATTGTATATTTTGATTTTACGGGTATCCTATCACCTCTCTAAATTGTGTAAAATTAAAATTGTTATACCCTTAAAAAGCAATAATCACAGTTATATTGACATGTGAAATTCACGCGTTTGACACGTGAATTTCTTAAAAAACTATTATTTTTACTTTTTTCTCCTATATATTCATCTTCCCTTCCAACACCAAAAGTCTTTTCACCATTTGTTTTGCTTCACAGCAAACAGGGAACTCCACCAATCATCCTAAGGCACCACTCACTACCTGCCACCAGCATTATCAAGGACAAATATATCCTTGAACTATCGTTAATGGTAGACATACACGTGTCATAATCTTATCCATCGACACGACATCTGATCGATGGATAAGATTGTGCCACGTGTCTCTATTTAGTCTTTCGTTAGACTGAATGACATATACACTCTAGCTTTTGAACTGTAGGGGAACCAATGTCCCTAAAATAAGACGAAGCATATCTGCATGTCATTTACGATAATTCAGAGATATATTTGTCCTTTTTCTTAAAAAAACCACTCAATTATTAGTGCTTTCTTTTCTTTCTTTGCAATTGCCCATAAACTAATTCATATATTTTTAGCGGAACTCTAACAATTTGACGACTTATAATAGCAAAAGGAATTTTTTTAACTATCTTTCGAAATCATTAGGTCTAAACTCATTTAAAAATTAGCGTCATACCATCTCATCACAAAATAATCCAACTAGCTGTTATCGTCAAAGGGGCGGTAGCAATGACAGTTTTGAAGAGGAAAAGGCCATCAATTTTTTTGATTTATATATGTTTCATACACTATTTGATTGATACTACATCATTTTTATGGATGTATTTGTTAAATTGCTCAAATTGAGGATCTATATACATAACAACGCAACATTGATCTTTCCAATTTCACTCTCGAAATCTCCTGCGGGTTTCATTGAAAACCCAAAGTTATTTCCGGGTTTGAAATAAAATTGCCAATTTGAGGCATCGAATAATCAAGATATGAATTTCCAGCCCAATCGGCCTTGTGGGTTGGTATGTAAAGTGATGATTAACAACTCCAATAATATCAATAAGGAATTGATTTTCAAAATTTTCTAATTTCATGCACAAATTGAAAAATACAAATTCAAGAATCAAAGAGGAATAATAAAATTTCGTTGTCAATTATGTGGAGATGATAGTGACGGTGACGATAAAAAAATAGTGATGATGACGATTTACAGACGATGAGTGGTGGAATTTTCTAATGTTGTAATGAAGATGAAAGAATCAAATAAAGAAAAAGAATAATTATAAATACAAGTATTTCTGAAAAGAATATTAAAATAAAAGTTTACTATTTGATTTTGGTGCTCACTCTCTCAGAAGAGTAAAATATACTCACTTTGCCACATAAACATTTAGAACATAAGTATTTAGGGAGATGACAATTTCAATTTTAAATAATTTGAATAGTGATAGAATTCGTGTAAAGTTTAAATATGTAATTGAAAATCCAATAATAAATTAGACAGAGATTTGATATTTTCTCCTCAAATTTTATGTCCTCTTTAACAATGATATTTCTGAATGAAGTTACTTGATGAAGGGAATAGAGATCACAATTCACAACCATCAAGCACGTGTACAAGGAGAAAAATAAAGTGGCTGAAAAACTGGCAAAGGAGGGAGCAAAGTGACCATTTTTTTAAGAACAAGCATCTTGGAAGTTCCTTTATGCAGTTGAAGTAATGCAAGTAGACACTCTCGAAACCATTTTTATTACTCTCTCCGTTTAAAAAGAATGTTGTTATTTATTTTTTAATTTATTTCAAAAGAAATGATCTCTTTTCTTTTGACAACACTTTAACTTTAATTTTTCATGTGGCATGTTTAAGCCTACAAAATTAAAGGGTATTTTGGTACATTTAACATAATTTTAATTTAGAACCACAAGATTAAAAAGTCTTCATTCTTTTCTTAAACTCTGTTCCAAGTCAAATTAGATCATTCTTTTTGAAACGGAGGGAGTAGATGAATTAAGGCATGTAATGACACTTAACTATGTACTCGGTCCATTAAAAAATTAGAGGCGGAGATGTGATTACGAGTTTGGAGGTTATTAATTTCCTTTACGAAAAGAGAGGGGGTTCAAATCCACAACTCTAACGCAAAAAGTATATGCACGATTCCTTCCTTATCACTGAACTGTCAATCAATTTTGTTAGGAGTTCATAAGATAATATACATATTTTTTTTTATTTAATTTTTTAGTATAAATATAAGGTATACGAAAAGCTACTGGATTTGTCTTAACTCACAAATCCACCTAGCTCCACCTCTGTCCGAAACAATATATCCTTACCAGCATGAAGTCAATATAATATATCATATTTACAAAAAAACAAAAAAACAGACAATCTCAGCTTCTAACTCTCTGTAGTGTAATTTAACTTCTTTCTTTTTTAACTTGAGTCCTTATTTGATGCTTCATAATTTTATACTATTAATTTTAGGCAATATATCTTACGTGAGTGCTTCAAAATCCACTATCACATGTCATTCCTAAAAAAGCCAATGTACTAATTGTAGGCAAATACTACATGAACACTCCAATATCCACCATCACATGTCGTCCCTAAAAGAGCCCATCAAACAAAAGTAGCATTTTCAATTTGCGTCTTTACACTTCCATCAATATTAAGTTTCAACTTTTATGCACAAGGATAAACAAATATATATGCTTCATCAAATATTGAGGTTAATGAATGAAATATCTCATCAACTTTGAATATCTTTTGTTAATCCGTTCTAAAGATATAGATTAAACTGTTTTTTAAAATATTATTTCTGTTTTGATGTCTCGGTACAAAACCAACCGAAGAAATAATCCTTAGCTTGCTTATAGAAGTTAAATAGGCAATAATTTTTATGTTCAAATAAGTAAATTTATTCTACTCTCTTTATATGTGCAACATAATTAAGAAGTTGGTTTTCTTTTTCTTAATTTAATTAATATTTTCTTCTAGAGCATGATAAACAAGAAAATTGAAAATCATAAGGGAAATAGCCAAATAGGCATACTTAACAAGGGAAAATGAACAACTACTCCCGTCCTATGTTTGAAATTTAAGAGACATACTTATACTTTTTTAGGTTTTATTATCCTCCAAATTTATTTTATAAATAATTTTCTACTCTTTTTCGATCTAGTGATACAATCTTATGGGCCCAGCGCGTGTTGATATTTTTTTCAAGCTAGTGTCACGTAGATCGAAAAGAGATAGAAAATTATTTATAGAATAAGTTAAGGGGTTAATAGGACCTTAATATAATATAAATATGTCTCGGAAATTTCAGACATAAGTTGAGGGTACTTAGCATTTTCCCTACTTAACAATATAGCTATTTAAGTTACAATAGGTATCAACTTTGTGAAGATTACTCATAATAAAACGTTCATGTAACTTAAGTTTGACTCATATATGAATTCCCTCATTAATTCAATTTCATAAAAATTATAGATATGGAATTCTGTGATTCAAAAACGTTCATGATTTTAAGTATGATAGTCAGAGAAGGTGAAATAATTCTAGTCTAGGGACATTCTTGTCTCTATGCTAAACTAAAATCAGGTCGAAAATCATTGGAGTGTCAATTTCTACTAGTTATTCGTTTTCTCAAATTGATGTGGTACTCAATTTTATAATTTGATTTGACCAAGTTTTTAATAGTGTAGGTCTAACACCCATTTTTTTAATTTGATTTTGACCAAGTTTTTAATAGTGTGGGTCTCACTTATAATTTGTCTTGTAAAGGTTTCTTCCTCGTTTTTTTTTTTTTTCATTTTTCCGGTGGTTCAAAAAAGCTTGATAAATGTAGGAAAAACGAAAAACAAAAGGAAAATACTGTGGTAAAACAGATGTTCATGTTCAAACTTTTCCATTTTTCTAATGATTTTCACATCACAAATTAGAAGATAGAAAAATAGAAGATGAAAATCAAAAGAGGTGTGAGAATATTCTCCAGAAACAAACAAAATCAGGGCGAGGATTCAGCCCAGCTTTCTTCCATTCCTTGACGTTGGCGGTTGTTGGTTTTCACTATTTTTCGAAGCTTTAATTCTGTGGCTAATATTATCTTCGCCGGCACACCCGAGATCTCCTCTAATTTCTTCAAAGGTTGCCACGTGGACTTTGATTTTTCTTCAGCATTTTTCAAACCGAACCAAAAACACGCCGCCAGGGCTACCCGTAGAGGCAGACCCCTAAACCGACTAAAACAAATACCCATCACACTACAAGCCGTTTGCACCACACGTTCCTCGCCGTTCATTTGAAGCTTTGTGCACCAATGCATGAACACACAAGTCGCCGCTCTCGGATCTCGCAATTTCACACTTCTGGATCGCATTAAATTACATCTACCAGAATTGACTTCACCGGTATAATCGTTGTCCGGAAATTGCTTTCGATTTGAAGAGCTTATGTTAATTTTTTGAGTAATAGCACTGCTGGAAACACAAGTCGACGATGACGAAGACGTTGAAACAGAACGGAGATCGGAATCACCACGGGAGCAGGAAGGACAAAGAGCAGGACGCGGGGGTGAACAAGGGGAAAAACGATTTTTCGTAAGGGAGTTACAGTGAGAGCAAAGAGTAAGACGAAGGTGGCGAGCAACAAGGAAATTAGCCTGATGAACTTTAGCATCACAGTGAAAACAGAGAAAAGCTGAATCAGATGGACAAAACAGAGCAGCTTGATCATTACAAAGCTCACAGAGTTTAGAGGACATAACTTCCATTTTTGTATTCAATTTCTAAATTTTGGAGCTTGATTTGTGATAGTGAAAATGGGGGGAGAGAAAAGATATAATAGGAGGAAAAGGAATGAGTAAGGTGAGATAGCCAAGAGTGCTACGTAATGAGAATTTAGACTTTAGAATGATTTGTGAAGTGTATTATTGATGAATTTATATATGTGGTTTAAAAGAAAAAGTGAAGAGTGTCCAGTAATATTATTGAGTAAAGGAAAGAAAGGAGAGATTGAAGGAAAGCCAAGTGTTGAGGTTGTGGACTTCGTATTAACCATAAATGCATTTACCATATTGTGGAGTGTGGACTCAAAAGTTAACCACTCTATATATAAAAAGTGCGAAATTCACTCTTTTATCTTCATTTAGATTCACATTTTTGTTTGGATCATTCTTATTCATTATTTTATAATATATTATATTGCATTTTATATTATTATACTATATTGTACGATAAATATAATATTTAGTTAGACTATATTATTTGTTATTATTTAACAACATTTCAATTTATTCGGTTTGATTGTATTGTAATTTATAAATTTATTAAAATATTCTTAATTATTTTAGTTTATGAGGTTTGATTAGATTTAAATAATTAAGATAAATGGTAAAATAGTATTTTGAAATATTATGTAGAGACATAATTAGAAAAAAAATTAAGTAAACACACCAAATTGGTTGTTACATAAAATAGGATTTTTCATTGTTCCTAACAACGAAATTTACTATGATCCAAACATAGTGTAGATACTAACTAATATAATTATTTTTCTAAAATTAATTCATTCAAAAAAAATTCAAAATTTGAGTTTAATATAATAGATGAAATCATGAAAAAAGAGAATGAATGTAGCATAACAAAAAGAAAAAAGATTAACGGAATAGATATATAAACTAATTAATTAGACATAAGAACTTAAGTAATTTGCTCACTCATTTAAACTAAAATCTAAAATCTAAAATAGAATAAGCCTTTTGTTTATAATAATAAAAAATTGTATATTATAGTGAAATATTAAAAGATATAAGTTTTTATTAGAGGAGATATTTTATGCGATATTTTAGAATATTGAATTAAACTTTGTAACGTTTATTATATATCAATAAGATTTTTGAGGATAATAATTAAGATAATATATTGCAATAAATGGCACTAATATTTTATTAACTTAAACAATAAATACATGAGAATAAATAATTATGTAATAAAAGTAATATTTTTCTTAGGTTTTTAACTCTTAGGATCTAATAAAGAATGTGGAAGGGTGATAGAGCAAAGAGTGTTAAATATGGTAAATTTACTATTAATTCGTGGATTTGGTTTCTTTTCATTTATATTCTGTCCATTTTTTTCTAACTTCTCATTTGAATGAGAGAGACCTGTCACAAACTTTAATTAATGATTTAGATTAACATAATTAATATTTTTTATGTATTTGTTTTTAAATTATAATTTTTAATCCAACAATTTTAGTTGTATATGATATCTTTTTTTAAAATATTGGAAACTTTTATTACTTGTCTTTATTTCATTTCAATTTTTTTAGTTTAATTTGGATGTTTTGAAATAAAAAACTGCAATGTTTAAAGAAAATATAAATTGGATCCTCTACTTTGAATAAGTATATTAATAGATTTAATGAAACTTTTTTTCGGATATGTTTTTTAAATGATGTATCAATCAAATATTTGAATATTTCACAAAAATAAACATTACTATAGTAAAAATAATTTCAAATACATAACTTAAAAACAAAAAAGAATAAATTTAGTAATTAGAATTGTAAGATTGTCTTATATTTTGAAACGAATTAGGTAAAATATTTGTTATTTTAATTCTTATTAAGATTTATCTTAAATTAGATTAACTAATTTAAATTTGTGATGGATCTCTTTTATTCAAATAAGAACTTTGATAAAATGGAGAGAACATAAATGAAGGGAAGCCAAATTCTTAATCAATGTACATGTCACACTAGGAGTGTGAACTCAAAAAAATCAACTACCATTATTTTTAACTTCTTTAGATAAAAATCAATAAAACTATTTTTTTAAGAATTAATTGATTTGATATTTATTGTAGACAACTAAAATAGTTAATATCAAAAAATGAAATTTATAGTCGTAAATAAAAAGAATATGTATATGAATGGAACTAATCGGATATATTTTTTTTTAAAAAAAGGTCTCTTGTATTAATGTAGGAAATAGGAGTGCAATATGTCAAAAAAGAAAAAGTGCTATTAGTGCTTCTTTCATTTTTTTTACACGGGACATTTTTTTTTCCCAAGTTGATATACTTTTCTCATTTGTTTTTTTTATTTTTACTTGATTCTTATGCATTTGAGTCAAAGGTTATCGAGAACACATTATTTTTTTTTTATTTGAATTTTATGCACTTGAATCAAAAGTCTTTTAGAATAAATATCTCTACTTCCTCAACGTAATGATAAGATTTATAATGCTCTACTTCTCTCAAACTCCATTTAGTGAAATTTCATTACTATAACGTTATTGCTAATAATTATTAGAAAATTACATTTAGAGTTGTATAAATCTATGAACTAAGAAAATTACAACTAGAGTTATATAAATCTATGAACTAACACATAATTTTTTTTTGAAAGTTTTGACTTTTGGGTTTCAAAAAAAGGAAAAATTACATGAATAAATTATTTTTAAAAATAATTACTGATTTTAGCGATACTTTTTGTTTATTATTATTTATAATAATATTGTGATAAATCTGTAATATGTATTAAAAGTGAATTATGTATGCAATATATTTGAATTATAATTGTTTTTGAAATATATTATGTTTGTTTGGTAAAAAATTATCACATTGTATTATAGTGTATTAAAATGTGTGATGTATTATCCATCATTAAAACTTGTATTATATTTGAATAATAAATTTATCTTTGTAATATATATTAAACTTGTATTATAAATGAATTAAAAGTGGTCAAGTGAAAAAAAAATGTTATTGCTATAAATGATAAATATTTTTTTACTCCCTCCGTTTAAAAAAGAATGACCTAGTTTGACTTGGAACGGAGTTTAAGAAAAGATAGAACACTTTTTAATCTTGTGATTCTAAATTAAAGTTATGTTAAATGTACTAAAATGCCCTTTAATCTTGTAGTCATAAACATGTCACGTGGAAAGTTAAAGTTAAAATATTGTCAAAAAAGGAAAGGCGTCATTCTTTTTGAAACATACTAAAAAGGAAATATAATCATTCTTTTTGAAACGCGAAAAGTATTATAGTATATTTATGTAAGTTTTCCTTCTAAATTTTTTTTATCATTTTAATGATTTTATTTATTTAAGTCATTCGTGATCATAAGAACTATCATTCTTCAAATACGTATTACCTCATATGTGGAGCTATAATACTATTAAATACAAATTCGAAAGAATTAAATAAAATTTCTGAGCTAAATTTATATTTTTTAGTTCCACTCACTAATTTAATAAATAATAAATAATTTATATTTATCTTCTTTAAAACTGTGTAATGCTACGACAGAAGTGATGATATTATTATAATATACGATATAAATTGAATGGTGGAAGATGAACGGTGGTTTTTTCATGTGGAATGAAAATAATATTTCAATATTCAAATTCAGACAGACCATGCCACATTGCCACTCCATCACCCCATCCTTGTCCACAAAACCAAGCTATTCTCACGTTTATTCTACTGATTAAATAAAATTATAATTGAATGTGCAACAACATGTTATTTGTTATTTTTCTAATTTAAATTTGTTTTAAATTTTTTTTTTTTTTGTTTAACATCATATCAAGGGGTGTTTAATACATTTAATATATTTTTAAATTACAATTCTAAGATTCAATTTTATTTTTTATCAGGTCAAACAAAATAAATTAATTAAAACAAAGAAATATTTTATTCTAAATTATTCCAATTAAGATTACTTTTTTTTAATTACAGGTTTCTCTTACTCAAATTAGTATTACACTCTCTCCATTTTACTTCATGTACCACTTCCTTCGTTCTCATTTAGTTGATGAATGCTTTACATATATTAGTTGTTCACTTTGCAAAATTAAAAAAATATTAATTAAATATTTTTATATTGCCCAGTAATTTTATTTTTTCCACTTTAAAAAAAATGAATTAGTAAAATTATCAGCTTATTATTATTTCTTAAATACAGTACAAAATGAAAATGATCAACTAATATGAAATTGTAACCCGTCATTTGGTGTGATGGATAAAGAAAAATAATTTTGAGATAAGTTTTTAAGTACCCCCAATTCGTTGTTTGGTTACAAAGTGTGGAATAACTTATCTCAGGATTAATAATTATGATTAGGATAAGTATCTCTACTTGTGGGTGAAATACTAATTTCGAGATAACTTATCTAGGATAAAAATGTAAAATAACAAAAATACCCCTTAAATCTTTTTTAATAAACAACAATTTATGCTTAAATAATATTTTTGTAAATAAACAATGTGTTCTGAATAATTATGTCATGCATATTTGAATTAAACAACCAATAAAAAATAAACTTAACATAATTAATCTGATCAAAATATATTTTAACGTAACTTATGTCCAAACTAAATGACCCATAATATTTTAGTTTGCTTGGAAAACGTAATTTGCTCTCCGGAGCATTACTTCCTATTGCGAGTACACAACATAGCCAAAATAAGATTTCATTGTGATCTTGTCATAACTAAAGTGCTTTATTTCTTGAGTATCTCTCTATAGCTTTTACTAGTAATATTCAGTACTAAGTTTTTAAGGAACAATATAGTACTTATTGGTCCCTCAATTTCAAATAAAATAATCTAATTTGAGTTTGACACAAGTTTTAAAAAAATAAAAAGAATTTTTAATTTTATGATCTTAAATTATAATTATGTCAAATATACTGAAATGTCATCAGGGACGGCTCAAATTAATTGGAGGCTTAAAGCGAAATTTTAATTCGCGATCTAAAATATAAATACACTTCATATACATATTTATTCAAAAAAAATTACACTATTTACATGAAAATTATTAGGACTTAATATTGTTTTTTCAGTTACTAGTATTAGGTAAGATTTTATCTACTCAACATTGAAAAACATCCTTTAAGTGAGACAATTATTGTTAACATAATGATACAAGTAATAAGTTGATAAATATTAAATAAAAATAAGAGTTATAACCACAGAATTTAACTCAAAAAGTTGATAACTTGGTATACCTCATTTTAATATGCTTAGAATAATGTTTGAAAATAAAATTGAAAAAGGCATAAAAAGAATTTGTAATTTACTTTGTTCAACCTTTTGAATGTTAATTCTTATTTTTAATAAAGTAAAAAAGATATTAATGTTGATAAAATAATTTTTTTTTTTTTTATACATTTTATCATAAATAATTAATTTTTCTATAAAATTTTTAATACATAATATTTTCTTGACAAAAATTTGGAGGCCTAAGGCAAAGGCCTTATTTTTAAAAGCATAGAATCAGCCCTAAATGTCATTTAATTTTATGACATGAAATATTACGTGAAAAACTGAAATTAAATTATTATCTACACAGAAAAGTAATCAATCTTTTTAAAACATACTACTCTAGTAGCTAAAGTACATTTAAAAAAAAATATAGATTTAAATTTTATTTTCTACTCTTCTATCTTAATTTACGTGACCTACTTTCTCTTTTAGTCAATCTCACAAATAATGATACATATTTATATTAGGTAATAATTTTACAGTAAAACATCTACTTCTTTCGTTTAAATAAGAATGTCTCTATTTCTCTTTTAGTTTCTTTAAAAAAGAATGACCCCTTTCTTTTTTTGGTAATACTTTAACAATAACTTTTCACGTGACATGTTTAAAATCATAAGATTAAAGTATATTTTGATATATTTGACATAACTTTGATTTAGAATAATAAGATTAAAAAGTCTTTTTTTTCTTCTTAAACTCCGTTTTAAGTCAAACTAAGTCATCTTTTTTAAAACGGAGGAAGTATTTTTTTTAATAAAATAATTTATAACCACACAAACTTCTATCATTCATTTTGGATCAAAAATTTTAAATATTTTTTTTTTCTTCTTAAACTCCGTATTAGAGCAAACTATCTCATATAAGATGAGATGGAAAATTCAATTTTACAAAATAGTTGTAGGTACTCAATACCTATACATAGGGCTATGTTGTTTATTCCCATCCTTTTGTTATGTTAGTTAAAGAAGACAATAATACTCCACTATGCACTATTATTTTCCCTTTGTCATGTGTCATGATCACAAAATTCAGTTTGTTGCTTTCTCTCGTAGCCACACAAGACAATAAGGGAGCATCGACCTCGATACGACACCCACCAATCAGCATTAAACTCCCACGCCATAAATCAATAGCCCCAAAAAAAAAAATCTGAGTATTCGTTACTATATTAGCATCAACGCCAACAAATTTGACACGTCCAAACTTACACAATGTCATCTCAGAGTTGCTCATTTGAACACATCATCATCTTCTTTGATTTTTCCAAGTACTACTATGCCCCTACGACTTCACTTTTTTTTTTAGTTATTTGTGTTTTGATCTTTGCATTGAATTCTAAATTTTTATTTATTTTTTTAAAGATAAATATTTTGATATTTTTTGAATTTATTTATTTTAATAAAATATTTGGTCAAATTTTAGAATTTGATTATTTTTAAAAAGTGTTTTTTGTGATAAAATAATTTATGTTTGATTAATAAATATAAAAAATATTTTTAAGTATCAATAGTGTTTGAAAAAATTGTGGATTCTTATATGTATTTTAGGGAAAAACATTTATTAGCTTTTGGAAAACAATTTCTTCTTGTCCATAAAAATATTTATTTTCTCCTATAAAGTTGGTCAAAGATATAGTATAACTAGTGGAGTATTGATTTAACACCACAAAATTTGAATATTTTTATTACTTTCTTAAATTTTGGATTAAGTCAATATTTGACCATTAAAATTATTTACTTTATCAGGAAAATATTTTTTATATTTTGAAAGTAATATTTAATTATTAAATTTTTAAATCCAACTTCTGAAACCTGAGTTTGAACAAAAGCTAAACATGTTATTCAAATTTTTCTTCATACATTTCAAAAAAGTTTTCTTTTTCTCTTTTTTTTTTTTATAAAAAGTATTACTTATTACTTAAATATAACTTCATATATTTCAAATAAAATAAAATAAAATTTAAACAAAGCCTACTTATTTTTAGTGAGGGTATATTTGTCAATGAAAGCCAGCTCAGAGCAGTTCTTGACGTTTAAAGGTTGTGTTGTCGATAGTGACGTGGCGAAACTATAATTCGAATAGGCGCTCGATTCGAGGAAATCGAAGCGGACCACACAATTTCTGCATGGGAGTAGGACCACGCGAAACATATTATATTAAGAAAAGAAATGGAGTGCATAGGTCACACTATTTGTATGATGAGGTGGTTTGCTTTTTTGCTAAAATTGTTTCATCCTTAATTAGTATTTCTTTCGTTTTAAAAAAAGATAGACACTATTTTCTTTTTACTTTATTTCAATAGGATTGATCACTTTTCTTTTTTTAATAATACTTTAATTTAATTTTATACGTGACATGTCTATGATCATAAGATTAAAAGACATTTTAGTATATTTGACATAACTTTAATTTTAAACACAAGATTAAAAAGTCTTCTTTCTTTTTTTACACTCCGTGTCAAGTCAAACTAGGTCATCCTTTTTGAAACAGAGGGATAATTATTTTTGTTTAAAGAAATGATTTCATTTTTTAGTCTGTTTAAAAAATAATGTTTATGGTACTCTCTTCGTTTCAAAAAGACTGATCTCCTTTATTTTTAATCTGTTTAAAAAAGAATGATCGTTGTTTTGTAACATTTTAATTTCAGTTTTTCACCTGACATGTTTAAGGTCACAAGATTAATGAACATTTTGTACATTTGACATAACTTTAATCTAGTTCAAAAATCTTATTTATTTTTTAAACTCCGTGCTAAGTCAAACTAGACCATTATTTGTGAAACGGAGGGAGTCAGCGGCGGAGCCAGGATTTTCATAAGGGGTTTAAAATTCGTAGAAATAGACACACGTAGTAGATGAAGGGGGTTTAACATCTACTACATATTCATAAATATTATTTTAACCATATATAAATAATATATTTTTCCGTCAAAGGGAGTTTAGATGAACCCTCTTGTACCAAGTGGCTCTGCCCCTGGAGGGAGTAGTATTTCAATTTCGATTTTCCACGTGACATGTTCAAGAGTGCAACATAAAGGACATTTGTATATTTGACATAACTTTAATTTAGGACCACAAGATTCAAAAGTATTCTTTATTTTTCTTAAACTCCGTACCAAGTTAAGTTGAGTCATTCTTCGTGAAACAGAAGGAGTAAGTATTTTGGGTTCTAGTCTTTGAATATTAAAAATAAATATAATAAGAACACCATGTTTGAATGAATTTTATGATTCACAATTCAAATTTAATTGATATTTTATATTTTTTTATATTGCAAAATTAAATTACATTTTACAAATATTTAATTCTAGGTTATGAAATCTTCAATTTTTAAAAGACTCAACGTTAAGTTTGAAATCAGACAAATAAATTAATGTATAATGCAGTTGAAACTAATTTTTTAGAGAAATCTTATTTACTTGATAGTTAGGAACTTAGAATATTGAATGTTCACTTTACTGATGAAGATTCCATATTCTATATGGTAATTATTTCTCCTCCCCTGGGCCCACAAGTTTGAAGGAAAAAAAAGAAATGAATCTTACAGTACGAACTACGATCTTGTTGGCTCCACGTGTCGCGTAATTAAGAGGTATTTGGTAAGCCGCTTAACAGAGACCACCAATATCATGTTGTGGTGCACGAGGATGGTATGTTCAAATATCGAACAATATTTGTTCACAACCTCGACGTGTTCACGTCACTTAGATTCCTAAATACTCTCTCGGTTTATTTTTATTTATTTAATTTAAAAAGTTTAAGATTTTTTTTTTCAATTTGATTACTAATATGTTTTTTTACTAATTGTAATCATGTAATTGAAGTGTCTTTTTATTTTTTTTAAGTCTATTTAAAAAGAATGTCTCATTACTTTTTACTATTTTGTTAATTTAAATATAATTTTCCATATACTTATTCGATATAATAAGATTGATAAAATTTTAATATATTTTTAAGTTCATACCATAAATTAATAAATATTTTATTTTATATTTAATATAATTTCAATTTAAAGTAACAAGTTTAAATTATATCTTGTTATCAAGTCAAGATATATATCACAGCTAAAATCTAAAAAAAACTACTTTAACGAGTGTGCGAACACAATATTAAATAAGTGAAAATGGAATGAGGGAGTGACAAATTTAGAAAATTTACTAGATAAACTCAAGCGGGTCGTTTTATTACAGCTAATACAAAAAATCAGAAAATAATATTGATATTAGATTTATTATGCTATTTGATTTCTTTGTTTGATAGTATTTGAAAAATTCATAAATTGCAAAAGACATTAGATTTAATTATGCTTGATAAGTATAGTTTACTTAATTATGTTCCATAGAATATAGATGTAGTTTTGTTTGTTATGAATATTTTGTTTATAAATATATAAACAAGGTAAGTATAAGCAATAGTTATTTAATTATGCTCCATAGCATGATTTTGTTTGTTATGGATATTTTCGTTTGTATATTTGCTTGTCAATACACAAGCAAGGTAAGTCTATATATATAATGTATTTAGATATTAAGGAATTTTTCAGAAGTTCGTTTATATATTTTGCTTGTTATAAGAATTTTTTTCAGAACTGCATTTGTATATTTTGTTTGTCATAATAATTTTCTAGAACTCTTTTTGTATATTTTGCTTGTCTAGGATTTTTTTCAAAATTTTATTTGTATATTTCGCTTGTCAATATACAAAGAGAGTAATTTAATAAGATTTTTTCATAAATATAAATTAAATATATCAATAAATCGTATCAAAATAGTTAAGATAAATACATACAAATCTAGATTTACATAATCATAAATCAATTATATAAATTCTAAATTTACATAACTAAAAATCAAATAGATAATTTTAAGAAATTATAACGTGAATCATCAAGATATGAATTATAGCTATGAAGCCTTATGTACTATAAATACTGGTCATTTCTTATATATATTTTTTTGGAGAAAGGCATAAAGTCACCCTTTAACTTGTAGTGAAAAATCAGTTACACACTTAAACTATCATGGTGATCTATAATTAAGAACTCACATGGACATAATTCTCAAAGCTCTCGGCGCATTGTCACTCAGATTGGAAACTTGCTTCCGGTAGACCCAAATTTTCGGATGCGAGACCGAAACTGACAAAATTTAAAGAAAAAACCCACATGCCTTCTGATAGGGGTGTGGTTTGATTGTGGTGGAAGTCGCTCCTTTGCTCGTGTCCTAAGAGTTTGACACTCCTCTTTGGACTATATCCCAGTTCGCTGCTAAGAAAAAGTTCCACGTTGTGCTGCATCCTTTTTGATGTCGTCCGCACCTGTGATTTGTTTTTGGAGAATTCATCCTTTTGGATGCTCTCGACAAAGATAAAACTCATTAATATAGGCAAAACTTAAAGAAAAAGGGTAGCATCTCTTATGATACGATAAATGGAGATAAATACAGGTCCCTTGGTAGGACGAATGAAGATGATGATCAATCTGTAGGATTTGGAATGTATGTCCATCAGTAGGACGAATGAAAAAAAATGATGATCCATCGATAGGATTTTGAATGCATGTCCATCGATAGGACAAATGAAAAGATTATCCATCGGTAGGATTTTGAATGCATGTCCATCGGTAGGACGAATGAAAAGATTATCCATCGGTAGGATTTTGAATGTATGTCCATCGGTAGGACAAATGAAAAGATTATCCATCGGTAGGACAAAATGTAAACATCTTTCAACGCAAGTTTCCACCGACTTAAACCTTGAAAAGATATGGTGCACATCCTTCACCTCCGAATAGATGCGTCTTAAATGCAAATATCTTTCAACGCAAGTTTCCACCGACTTGAACGTTGAGAAGATATGGTGCACATCCTTCACCTCCGAATAGATGCGTCTTAATATGCAAACATCTTTCAACGCAAGTTTCCACCGACTTGAACGTTAAAAAGATATGGTGCACATCCTTCACTTCTGAATAGATGCGTCTTAAATGCAAATATCTTCTTGGCGATATATAAACTTTTGCGAGGGATGAAATCCTCTCGCGATGCATAAATTCCGCAAGGTATGAAATCTTCTTGCGATATGTAAACTTTTGCGAGGAATAAAATCTTCTCGCGATGCATGATCTTCTGCGGGGCATGAATATCTTCCCGCAATGCATAAATTCCGCAAGGTATGAAATCTTCTTGCGATATGTAAACTTTTGCGAGGAATGAAATCTTCTCGCGATGCATGAATATTAACTCGCGATGCATGATCTTCCGCAATGCATGACTATTGACTCGCGATGCATGAATATTGACTCTCGATGCATGATCTTCTGCAATGCATGAATATTGACTCACGATGCATGAATATTGACTCTCGATGCATGATCTTCCGCAATGCATGAATATTGACTCGTGATGCATGATCTTCTGCAATGCATGAATATTAACTCTCGATGCATGAATATTAACTCTCGATGCATGAATTCCTGCGAGGTATGAAATCTTCTCGCTATGCATGAATTTCGCAATGCATGAATATTAACTCTCGATGCATGAATATTAACTCTCGATGCATGAATTCCTGCGAGGTATGAAATCTTCTCGCTATGCATGAATTTCGCAATGCATGAATATTAACTCTCGATGCATGAATTCCTGCGAGGTATGAAATCTTATCGCTATGCATGAATTTCTGCGAGGAATGAAATCTTCTCGCGATGCATGAATTTCTGCGAGGTATGAAATCTTCTCGCTATGCATGAATTTCTGCGAGGAATGAAATCTTCTCGCGATGCATGAATTTTTGCGAGGTATGAAATCTTCTCGCTATGCATGAATTTCGCAATGCATGAATATTAACTCTCAATGCATGAATATTAACTGTCGATGCATGAATTTCTGCGAGGTATGAAATCTTCTCGCTATGCATGAATTTCTGCGAGGAATGAAATCTTCTCGCGATGCATGAATTTCTGCGAGGTATGAAATCTTCTCGCTATGCATGAATTTCGCAATGCATGAATATTAACTCTCGATGCATGAATATTAATCTCGATGCATGAATTCCTGCGAGGTATGAAATCTTCTCGCTATGCATGAATTTCTGCGAGGTATGAAATCTTCTCGCTATGCGTAAATATTAACTTGCGATGCATGAATTAACTCGCGATGCATGAATATTAATTCGCGATGCATGATCTTTCGCAATGCATGAATATTGACTCGCGATGCATGATCTTCTGCAATGCATGAATATTAACTCTCGATGCATTAATTCCTGCGAGGTATGAAATCTTCTCGCTATGCATGAATTTCTGCGAGGAATAAAATCTTCTCGCGATGCATGAATTTCTGCGAGGTATGAAATCTTCTCGCTATGCATGAATTTCGCAATGCATGAATATTAACTCTCGATGCATGAATATTAACTCTCGATGCATGAATTCCTGCGAGGTATGAAATCTTCTCACTATGCATGAATTTCTGCGAGGTATGAAATCTTCTCGCTATGCGTAAATATTAACTTGCGATGCATGAATATTAACTCTCGATGCATGAATTAACTCGCGATGCATGAATATTAATTCGCGATGCATGATCTTTCGCAATGCATGAATATTGACTCGCGATGCATGATTTTTTGCAATGCATAAATATTGACTCTCAATGCATGATTTTTGTAGTTGCTATCAAGCTTCTCGCAGTACTTGTCAGAATTTTGAGGTCTTCCTCAAAATTCTGTCCCAGTTATAATTTTGGCAAATCTCAAAATGATCTTCAATCTTGACTTGTTGACGATAACACCTCTATTGAGAATTTTTGAGATATTTTCAAAAATTCTATCCAGTTTTTATTGTAAGGAGAAATAATAATCACACTGGGTATATGACCGAGCCGTTGTGGCGCCTACATATCCTGTTGAGGCAGGAATCAGGTCAAATCTAGTTCCAAACTTGTAGATGATGAATCCTGCAAAGAATCTGGAAGAAGATCATCAGTAGAAAATGTACAATATGAACATGATGAAATAGAAAAATAATATTGCATGTGATATCCAAAGCCTATAAAAAAAACATGTCACATTTTGGACGAACAATTCATGCAGTGAAATAGGACTCTCACAAATACAAGATTAACCCGATGACACTTTTTACAATGAACAATTCAAAAGGCAATTTTTATTTTTTTTTTTAAAAAAAAATTGAAAGATTCTTAAAAAGGTTTTAAAATATTAAAGAATGAGTGTTTGCTCACTTTTTCTTTTCTTTTTGAAAAATAAAGAATATGATGAGATAGTCAAACCTTCACTACAATTGGTACCAACAGTTAAGATTGCAGGTAAATCTCTCATTCCTTTTTTTTTTTTTCCGATTGAATTTAAGATAATTCCTACAGCTTCAAGTGGTACCTCCAATATACTTAAGGATCAACATGATCTGTTCATCTTGCTTCAAACAAAGGTTTTGAATTGTATCAATCCTCATATTTCAAGTGCCCTCACGAAAAAGACTTATCCTATTTCACACGTATTTGAAACATGTGATTTTAGGACATTTTCCAAAGTGCACTCACACTCACAAGAATGTTCAATGCATACAACTGTGATACCATATGCTTGACCCTTATGTAAATCTCCACTAATGTGAGAACATTTGGAATGAGATCATGTAGGCTTGTCATTGGCTTGTAACGTAGGCTTAGGGATGGGTAGGATATTTATTTGGGATAAAAGTGACTTATTCCTCCTTGAGCGTCACACATTTGTGCTCTTTAATGATTAATACGCCTTTGGCGTTAGATCCTTTTCATTGTTCTCTCCCCTTTCAACTTCATTGAATTCTCATTTTTGACTCTTTTCCCTTCTTCTTCTTTTTTCTTCCTTTGTTTGGGTCCTTATTTCTTGGAGCTTTTCTTTTATTCACTTCTTTATTATAATATTTTTTTTTGAAGTATTTTTCTTCTCACCTTTCATTGACCGTGTAAGGGTATATTTCCCCCTTTTTTTTTGTTTCTTTCTTCCTTTCTCTCTTTTCCTCTAGAAGTCTTTGCTTTCTTGATTTTGAGAAAACTCGATATCTTTGCTTTCGAAAATTCAAACATGGATCGTTCTTATAATTTGCACATTCTTGGTGCACTCAAGAAGGTTGGGCCTAGAGAGGAAAGTGCTTGTAAGCACTTAAAAGGGTAGTGGTTAAGATGTGGTTGTCCAAAGAAAGGTTTCAGGCTCAAAGTGGGAAAATTAGGGATTAATGTAATTTGGTAGGCTTTGAAAGGCACAATCGGGTCAAAAAAGGCCTACAATCCTTTCTCAAACCAAACATTACTCAGGATTTCGCCTCGAAAAACATTCAGGTCAAGTTCTAGATCAACAGTGTAACACAATTGAACTTTGATCAAAAGCTCACCACACAATGCACATGAAACATAAGGTTAGTTTTATTCTTATCTTGATTGAGTGCAAGAGAATTTTCAAGCATCGCAAAAGTACAGATAAGAGGTACCACGAGAATCTATAGTTTACCGCAAAGTCAATCTTTTCCATTATATCAAATATTTTTACATGATCTTAACTACATAGGTCCAAATCGAGCTGAAGACATGACTCTTACATTATGTACAAGCTATTTTTTTTTTGAAAGAATGATTACCGAATCCGAAAAGGGCTGCCTACGTATCTCGTTAAGATGAGAATCAGGTGTGCGTAGTTCATGTAGATAGAACTTTGAAAATATTAACAAACTATTTTATTTTATTTTTACCTTTTTTTTTTTTTTTTTTTTTTTAGTTTTGGAAAAATAATACCGAACCCAAGAAGGGTTGTCTACGTATCTCACCGAAATGAGAATCAGGTTTGCGTAGTTCGTGTAGATATAACAAACAATATTTTTTTTTTTTTTTACTTTTGGAAAAATAATACCGAACCCAAGAAGGGTTGCCTACGTATCTCACCGAAATGAGAATCAGGTTCGCGTAGTTCGTGTAGATATAACTTTGAAAATATTAACAAACAATTTTTTTTCTTCTTTTTTGACCTTTTTTTTTTTTTTTTTTTGGAAAAATAATACCGAACCCAAGAAGGGTTGCCTACGTATCTCACCGAAATAAGAATCAGGTTCGCGTAGTTCGTGTATATATAACAAACAATATTTTTTTTTTTTTTTTTACTTTTGGAAAAATAATACCGAATCCAAGAAGGGTTGCCTACGTATCTCACCGAAATGAGAATCAGGTTCGCGTAGTTCGTGTAGATATAACTTTGAAAATATTAACAAACAATTTTTTTTTTTGACCCTTTTTTTTTTTTACTTTTGGAAAAAATAATACCGAACCCAAGAAGGGTTGCCTACGTATCTCACCGAAATGAGAATCAGGTTCGCGTAGTTCGTGTAGATAAGGCATATAATAATTTAAAAATTTAAACAACTCAAACAAATTCCTAGGTCTAGTGCCACTAAAATTTGTAGTCATGAAGTTTTTTTTTTTTTTTTTTTTTTTCCGCACCAATATATTTTATAGCCTCTTAATCGTCAATATTTATACTGTTTGTTGAATGTAACCTACAAATTTATACAGTAATGATTTGTCGTACTCTTTTTGGATGTTTTCTTGGACCTTTGTCTCTTCCAATTTTCACGAGATCCAGACATTATTATGACCATCCCCGACTGATGTCGGGGACGGTATTCCTACAAAAATATGAGAAATATGTGAGAGCAGGAACATCATGCAAAATAATAATAAAATAAATAGATGCGACCTCATAGTCAAATACTCCCCTGATTTATCGTTTTGACTTAATGTCTTGTGAAATACAAGGACTCGCATTTCGCTAATCCTTTTGTCTCTTGCGACTTCGGACAAATAATAATTTCTGAATTCGGACATAAATCAATGTTTCGCTGTGAAGAAGAACAACTCAAAATGTAAGAGTTAGTTCTTGTACATAATGAATAATGCAAAATATCACACAAATAATGAATAAAATAAATAAATACTGTTTTAATTAAAGAAAAACTGTAATATATCACATAGCATACAAACAATGGATATAATGCTTATACAAATGTGCATCGAGTCTTGTATCATGCTTAATATAAGATTTCGGCTTCGCTCTACACTAGATGACTAAGAGTGGGCTTTGAATGACTGGGAACCCAAGCGGACAACTTAGGCTGGAACTCGCAACAACCATTGGACGCATGACGAACCAATAAATTGCCGCTAATTCCGAAAAAGGGTGAGATTCGGCTACGATTCCGCAAACCATCCTTTAATATACTATACAATATATATCAGAAATATGTCATGATATGCAATGCCAGTTTATAATTTAAACAAATTAATCACATATAAGCAATTTAATAATACAATTAGTCTACATAGTCAAATCATTTTGGTTAGAACTTAATTAATCCTCAGCAGAGTCGCCATTTCTGTTTTATCAAAAAAATAACGTATGTAATATATAGGTATAAAGTAAAAATGACTATGACTCGAAAAATCAATTAATCTTATGATTTAAGAAAAATCAACTTTTCAAATTGACAGAGTCGCCACTTGATTTTTTAGTAAAATCAAGAAAACTTACAATTTATTTTTCAAAAGATTTAAAAACAGATAAAAATCAATTGAAAAGGGTTCGAAGTTCAATGTACATTCCGAGAAGGTGTTAGGCCCTCGAAATGCCCGCTAACTCGCGGTTGACCGGCGATTTGACTAAAATGACCTAAAAAATATCTTAAAATTTTAATTTAGTAAAGGATTCATTTTGATATATTCATTCCATTTTTTATTCCTTATTATTTCTAAAGGAAGACATTTAAAGGAAATTAACTTAAGGAAAACTAAGTGGTGATAAAAATAAATAAAAATAAGTGAATAAAATAGTAAATTTTAAAATAGTGAAAATGGCTGCCCTTTAGGAGATTATTAAATTTCCACCAAAAAATTAGTTAATTCAAACAAATAATAAATAAAGAGGAGAAATTTTTTTGAACTTGGGCTTGATTGCCCAAATTCATTCAAATTTGGGCTTCGGCCCACTTGTCCTATATTAACTATTTAAGTTTGGGCCCTTTTCAACAATTCAAATCCTGCAAAACAAATTATTCTTTGGGCCTATTAAAAACTTTTGCTGAAAAGGGTCCTAGCCCATTTCCTAAAAAAAAAAAAAAAGTCAAGGTATACAAATGATGTATACTGTTGTATACAATGTATATTCGATCCGCTTTGAACTTTTTGAGCCCTGCATTTGTTTGAATACACATTTCTCGCTATTCACCCTGTATTTCCCATATTCTTTCTGCGTATTTGTACCTGTACCATTTTTAACCTGTTATTCGCATTTTTTACATCTATTTTTATAGTATTACGCCTCTGTATACCCGTGTATACAGGTTGTATATCAGCCTGTTTTTTCAACTTTTGAAAGTTACAGGTTCCATTTCAGTGGTATATCTGGACTGCTATCAACCCAGATTTCGAATGTGGACTCCTATACGTCTTTTGGTCTGTATATTAGTGTATACAATATGTATACAACACGTATACATCATCTTCAACACCTGTAAATTCATTTCCAGCAACTCATTTTCTGTGTTTCGACTTGTACGCCAGTTTGAGGTGGATCTACGACTCGAGAAAGGATGTTTTGAGCCTTTATGGCTCGATGAGAAACCGCAACGAGATGGATTAAAGTCCGTGAGGACTCGAGGAGAGTTTCACATGCAATAAAATAGAAATGAATTAGCCATGAAGTGATGAAATAAGGCACATCTTAAACACAACATAATTATGAGTACACAAAAAATATTTGAAGAGATCCGAGTTAAGCTCGAATATATAACTCAAAAACTAAATAAAAAATAAATAAATAAAGATCTACATCTTGAGAAAGAAATGATGCAAGAAGAAGTGATATTTACCTTTTTGAGTGCAGCGATTCCGGGATAGTACGAGCAGAGATATGCGAAGAACTGATCCACACAATATGCAAACATAAGCCGTAACGAAGGATCCCGAAATAGAACTCTAGTTTCTAACGAACATTGAGAAATTGCTTGATTAAATTGCTATGAGTATAAGTAGGTATATATATATATATATATATATATATATATATATATATATATATATATATATATATATATATATATATATATATATATTATCTCCAAATTTCCACCTCTAAAAAATCTGTTTTTAAGAAAATCTCTACTTAACAATATTCTCTCAATATTTTTAATGTTTTCTTATCTAAATCCGACCTCTCTTCTTTCTTTTTCCTCCCCTTTCTTTTTTAGTGAAAGATAGGATGTATATATATATAGGGGAAGATTAAAGTCCCTTTTGGAGGAAAAAAACGGATAGGAACATGGGGGCAAAAATGAGAATTCCTCCATTCCCCAAATTCAAACTAAATCCCCCAAAATTCAAACTAAATCCCCAAAATTCAAACTAAATCCCCCAAAATTCAAACAAAATCCCCAAAATTCGGATGGGGAAATGTATTGGGCTGCAGTAATTTGGAGGAATGGGCTGGAATTGCATTGGGCTTGGCTGAAAGTTTAAAAAAAAAAAAAGATTTCTTGGCTGAAGAAATTGAATTGGGCCTATTTAAAAAATTGAATGGGCTGGAGGAGATAATTTAAGTTTGGCCGGCTGGAGATATGAAATGGGCTACTGACAATTGAATTGGATTTTGGCCCAATTTTTCTCAAAGTTGAGTTAAGTTAAAAGTCTAAAATGAATCAAATTTAAGAAATAGCCAAATTGTGTTACATTAATAATTTGGCTAAACCTTAAATAAGACAAATTAATATTAATTAATTAACGAGCTTCTTAATCTTAATAAAAAATAAAATAATTATTTAATCGTAAACTTAGTGATTCAAAAATATAACCATGATTTAAACTAATTTAAAAGACTACTCACTAAATTTAAAATATTTTTAAGATGATTTTTTTTTTTAATAATCATAAAATATACTAATTATATACATAATTATGTAAATATATATTATCTAAAAACTTTAAGAACCGGCAAAAATTATTCCTAATAATGCAAACTTTATATTTTTTCCTAAATTTATAAAACTAATTATTTTAATTTGTTTGAGAATTTAAGAAGCTCATGAATTAATTCCTACCGGGGAGGGTCAAAATTGGGTGTCAACAAATATGTAAAGCATCGATCTCTTCCTGCATTGCTGCAAGCCAATGAGGTGATTTTAGTGCTACCTTAGTAGTATTTGGTTCTCTAACAATTTTTGCGCTGCTGCGAGCAACAAATGACAAGTGTTGTTCCTTCGCCTTGTTCCTGGTGATCATATGATGCCCTTGTGGTGCAGAAAGTACCTCAACTGGTACATCACCCAAGGTAGTGGACTGTAGTGTAGCATTGTCAAGTTGATGGTCAACTGGTACATCAACTAGAGTGGTTGTGTGATGACGATCATTGGCTGGACCTGTAAGAGCAACCTGTTCCTCACTACTGCGGGCATATTCAACATCTGCATCTGAACTTTCAATACTGTTGTACAGATCATCAACCTCAACCTGTTCCTCAGCATCTGATCCGGCGCCTGAGAGGTCAAAAATACTCTCATTATCAATGAGTACATGAGGTGTAGCAGCATTATCGCTAGCAATCAGTGGACTAACAGCCTGTACTTCCCCTGAATCACAATTATCATGTTCCTGCAGTTTAGAGAAAGATTCAACAAAAGTAGCAAGGTGAGGTGAGACATCAATGTTAGTCTGAGATTGCTTTGAAGACACATAAGGTAATGTGTTTTCATCAAACACAACATGTCTGGATATGTAGACCCTTCTTGTAAAGGGATGATAGCATCTATATCCTTTGTGTAAGCTGCTGTATCCAATGACACACAAGGATAGGTCTTTGAACTGAACTTATTGTTGCCCTTAATATATGGAAAACATCTACACCTGAACACTTTTAGACTGTTGTAATCAGGTTGTTCCCCATACAACTTAACAAATGGAGTCACCATTTTTAGGACTGATGAAGGCAATCTATTGATGAGAAATACTGCAGTAAGGAAAGCTTCAACCCATAAAAACAAAGGTAGATTAGCATGAAGTAGTAGAGTTAGACCAGTCTCCACAATATGCCTATGTTTTCTCTTAGCAACTCCATTTTGTTCAGGTGTGTTAGGACATGAAACATATCTCACAATGCCATGATCTTCCAAATGCTTAATGAAGTCTGTTTGGATAAACTCACCACCTCCATCACACTGAAAAATCTTAATCTCTTTAGAAAATTGTTTTTCCACCATTTTATGAAATTTTAGAAAGACCTCAAAGAATTCAGACTTCTTTTTCAGTGGATAAATCCATGTATATCTTGTGTGATCATCAACAAAAACGACATAATATTTCATATGTTGTGAAGATTCGACAGGAGCTGGTCCCCATAAGTCACAATGGATTTTCAATAAAGGGTCTTTCTCAATTTTATTTCTCAAACCAAAAGAAAGTTTACAACTCTTTCCCAACTTACAACTAGAACAAACAGTAGGCATTTTATTCCAACTACTAACATTGATGCAACTATTATTATTCAAAAACTTTTAAGACTTCAAACTAGGATGTCCTAATCTAGTATGCCACATGTTGTCTGACGTGTCCAATCGTGTGCAGCAGTTAAAGCATAGAGATTGTTATCTTCCAAAGCATAGAGTCCATTCCTTTTAGTTCCCTTGGCCAGCAGTGCCCTTGTCTTCTTGTCCTTTACAACAAAGTTAGTTTAATCAAATTCAAGAGTGCAACAATTATCCTTTGCAAGCTTACTAACTGAGAGTAAATTCTTATTAATCTTAGGGATTACAAGAACTTTCTTTAATTTTAGACCTGATTTGGATGTGTTCCCAACATGTGTTATGTTTAACTTTGATCCATTCCCAACAATAATTTTATCTGGTCCATTGTAGTGTTTAAGATCAGTTAGGATACCTGAGTTATGTGTCATATGACTACTTGCTCCTGAGTCCACATACAAAGTGTCCTCAGTGTTTTGAAAATTAGTAGCAGCCAATGCTTGTGGTAGCTCATCTGCAGCTTGGTAAGAGTAATTCCACCTGTAAAAACACTTTAGAGCAGTATGGTTATTCCTACCACAAATTTGACAAGCATTATAATTATTCCTTTCATGAATTCCACTTGAAGGACTGTTCTGAGGACCAGGTCCGTTTCTGCTGTTATAAGAACCTGTTCCCTGTCCAGCAGGCTTAAAGCCTCTTCCTCTAGAATTAAAATTACTTTTTCCTCTTCTTTGAGAGTAATTTTCTCTTCCCCTGCCTCTTTGGGCAGAGAATGCCATGTTATGATTTTGTTGAAGCACTTCTTCTTCATCCTCCCTCATATCAAAACCCCTAAGAGCATTAATAAATTGATTAAAAGTAGGATACGGTGCCTTACCTAACATGACAGTTCTGAAGGTCTTATACTTAAGACCTAGACCTCTAGCAAAATTAATCACTTTGCTATCCTCATCTACAGGCTTGTGAATGGCTGCAAGGCCATCACATATGCCTTTGAATTTCTTAATGTATTCATCAATTTGTTTGGTTCCTAACTTTACACTTTGCAGTTGTTGCTTGAGCTGGAACTCCTTATCTTTTGTTGCTTGAAGATATGCTTCTTCCAAGCATTCCCACATCTCCTTGGCAGTTGAGCAGCCTACAATCAAGTACATGCTTTCTTCTGTCAAGGTGCCTGATATCCAACTCCTTAGTAACACGTCCTTTTCCTCCCAATCATCAACAATGTTGTTGTCTTCTGCACCCTTCTCGCCTGCTACAGTTTTCTCAGCAGTCTGTTCAGTGGAACATGTCTCTTTACGTGGTTCTGTGATGAGATAGGTTAATCTCATCACTTGAATCAACTGAGTCATTTGTGTCCTCCATAGAAGATAGTTCGTCGGCTTAAGTTTAATGGAGCAGGACGAAATAAGGTGATGAAGTGAAGAGGTCGAAAGAGTGTTGGTAGAAGGGGCCATTGTGGTTTGATATATATATTTTTTTGTTAGATCTAATACGTTAAAAGAGCGAAAAAGCTTTATTGCTCTGATACCATGAAGAATTCTCACAAATATGTGAAGAATCAAGGATTGTATTGATGATTGAATAATTGAGTTACATATTCCTTATATAGGAGAAGAGTCCTATACTAGCTACACTAGGAATTCTAATACAACACAAATATAATATATACAGCTTATCTCAGTCGTACATAGTATAGACTTATACATAAATTAGGATTGAATAGTCTAGTCCTAGTGTAACTCAAACTCTATCGTCAGACCTGTTCACCGAACCTGTTCCTTTGACCCGTTCCATCAACTTCCTTCAACAATCATTAGCAATTAAAGTTCTTTGGACCCATATTTGAATAACCCAAAAGAAAGAAAGGTGTTTAGATTGGTCAAGAAGCTGAGAAATATAAGTTTTGGATTCAAAATTAATGTCAATGACGATGAAAAGTGGGGCAAAACCATAATGAATAATAACTTTGACTTAATTTGCTATCCATGCCCCCCATTTCTTCACGAATTGTTTAACCATTTATGTTACTCCGTCGATCTTATTTGTCACAATAATTTGTTTGATATGTTTTATAATCAGAAGAAAGGATTGAAAATGAATAAGAAATGATTGAAAATGTAGTCATTCTAGGTAAAAAGAAGAGAAAAAAATGAATATAAAAATGGTGTCATTCATGTAAGAAGAAGAGAGAAGATAGAGATAAAATCATTTGGAAAAAGGTGAAAAAATGAAGAGAGAAGATAAAGGCAAAATTGGTTAGGAAAAAAAGTGAAAAAATTAAAAAATTACACATGTATTCGTGCACATGATCTGGCAGGCGCGTGCACACAACTCTGACATGTGTGATTGATTTTGTACGTTAGAAGGTGATATTAGTTACACTTATAACAAGAATAAGTGTGTAATAGGTCGTTCTTTAAGCGTGTAAATGACTTTTGAGTATAAATTTAGGAGCAATTTATGTCTTTTTCCTTTTTTTTTTTCTATTTGAAAACCTATGTATCACTAGTAGTCAAGTATATATATATGAAAATGAATGAAAAAGTGTAAATAAAAATAGATGTAAGTTTAGGTGTCGAATGAGCATTTTTTAGTTTTCTATTTAGTGTGCAATATTTAGGATAAAAATCTGGTCAAGTAATATTAGGTCAAGTAATGTTCAATGACCTTATAGATTCATGACATGTGTACTATAGAATAATTTATGGTTGAGATTCATTTAAATTATATACTCATTATAATAATAAAACAATAAAGCTGTCAACTTTTTTATTTTTTAAAACTATCAAATAAAATAAATAAGTTTACCAAACTATTATTTTCAAAAAAAATATTTTAAGATTGACGGGAATAAGCGAACTTTCTGACTTTTTACCCGCCAAACTTTTTTGGGAGTAATTTCACACCTGCTTTCTCAAAATTCTGAAGCAATCTCCAAAAATAGATCAAACTTAAAAGGAACGGGTTTACCCCCGAACTTTAATAAATGGTACATATATGCCCTCTGTTATACTTTACGTCCATATAAGCCCTTGCCGTTCAATTATAGGTACATTACATATATACCCTCTCACTAATGGAACATGATATGATAATACATTTTTTTTAAAGAAAAAACTTATTTGGAGGTTTTCAAATAATGATAAAAATATATTCAATCAGATTCTTCAAAAGTGTCGGGTTCTTCAAAATTAGTATTAATTTGAAAAATCCAATACAAATACGAGGTTTCGCATGTAAAAGAGCCAGGAAGTCCGCATATTTCCGCTAGTCTTATTTTTTTCTTGAAAATATTAGGTAGGATACACTTAATTGTTTTATTTGATAGTTTTATAAAATAAAAATAATTGATGATTTTATTGTTTTTATTATTATAATGAGTATATAATTTAAATAGATCTCAACCATAAGTTATTATATAGTACACGTGGCATGAATCTATAAGACCATTGAACATTACTTGACCTAATTATACTTGATCGGATCTTTATCTCAATATTTACATTAAAATTTGATTTTATTTATATTTATACCATATAAGACTTTCATTTAAAAAAACATTTTATATTAAAAAAAAATTCATACAAAAAATTCAAACTTAAAATCTTTAATTAAAGAACAAATAACCTTATTTAGTTGTCGGGTGCAAGAGATTAACCGAGCATGTTACTAAAAGGTAATAGCTCATTTAGATAGGAAAATAATAATTTTTAAATCAAAAAATAAAAATAAAAAATCAAATTTTAAATGATAGGTCAAAAATAAAAAGTAGGTGAAATCTTACTTTTGATTTTTGACTTATTTTAAGTTATTTTAAACCTATTTAAGTTATTTTTAACTTTGCCAGACACTAGGAAAAATTAAAATTACTTAAAATAGTACTCATTTGATTAATCTTTAAACTAATTTAATCAGACTTAAAAGTAGATTTGACTAGCGTTTTGAAGTTAGATTTTAGATAGGGCCCACCAATCAAAGGAGTTAGTAAAAGGCCAATTTGGTCAATAAGGGTGTCGTTTAGTTAGGAATAAGTTAATCCAGATTTAATTACTTCACAATAACTTATCCCATCTAAACGAGCTATTACGTTTTAGTAACTCCCTATTATCCTTTTAATTTTAATATCTTTTAATTAAAAAGTGGAAAAAGATCAATTTATTTTAAAAATAAAAAGTTTGGTTAGAAAATTGAAGGACTATATTTTTTTTAATTTTAAAATAAACTGATCTTTTTTTTATTTTAGTTAAAAAGTATTAAAGTTAAAGGGTAAAAATATTTTGAAATATAAAATAACATAGAAAAATATCATTTTGATCAAATTTTCTGGCCAAAAAGATTTTCCATTATAAATTTATAATATAAATGGTGAAAAAATATTAATTCTTACATTATCCCTAAAATTATTGTAGAACTGCTTCATTTCAATAAAATTACAGAAGTATCCTTGTGAACCCATATACCAAAGGTAGTATACATTAATCTTATTGTCAGTTATGTACAAGTGTTTTTAGCATACGACACAAGGAAAATAATGCACAAATCTTAACTGAAATGACTATAACATCCTCAAAACGTAAATTTAATTACTCAATAAGTAGCTCAACTGCTGTGTCCTTCGTCTTCCTCCTAAAACCCTAAACCCCAAATTCAAGCATTCACATAGTAATCAAAATGCACATTTTCCTTTCGATTTCAACAAAATTATTACAGTCAAAATCCACATCCTTCAAGTCCATCACATGGATTCCTACCGTTTTCTTACTATCCCTAAAGCAAATGTCACAGTCAACTTCCATACCCAGAAACCAACAGCGTATTCGCGACCACGGCTACGATAATTACATGGAAGTGGAGAAGAAAATCCGTAAAGTAATGAAATTCCAAGAACTACTTCTTACTCAACCAAATTCAATGATCGCCATTTCTCGCCTTGATATGCTTGCTCGCCGTTTTGGGTTCAAACAATATGAAGCAGGGAAGTTTATTCTCAAATTCCCTCATGTTTTTGAGGTATTCGAGCATCCAGTTCAGAGAATATTATATTGTAGGCTTACTCGTAAATCATTGCTTCAAATTGAGCAAGAAAAACTAGCACTTTTAGCTCAATTGCCTTTAGCTGTAACCCGTTTACGAAAGCTTCTGTTGCTATCGAATACGGGGAGGTTAAGGTTAGAACATGTTAGGATTGCAAGGAAAGATTTTGGTTTACCTGATGATTTTGAGTTTTCTGTGGTTTTGAAGTATCCCAAGTATTTTAGATTGTTTGATGCTAAAGAGACTAGGAATAAGTATATTGAGGTTGTTGAAAGAGACCCGCGATTAACTGTTTGTGCTGTGGAGAATGTCAGGGAGAGAGAGTATAGAGAAAAGGGTGGCGAAGAAGAGAATGTGCGGTTTTCATTTAGAGTGAATTTTCCACCAGGTTTCAAGATTGGAAAGTATTATAAGATTGCTGTTTGGAAGTGGCAAAGGTTGCCTTATTGGTTGCCGTATGAGGATATCTCTGGTTATGATTTAAGGTCACTCGAGGCACAGAAGAGAATGGAAAAGAGAGCAGTTGCGACTATTCATGAATTGTTGTCGTTGACAGTTGAAAAGAAGATTACTTTGGAGAGAATTGCACATTTTAGGTTGGCTATGGATTTGCCAAAGAAGCTGAAAGACTTTCTTCTTCAACATCAGGGGATATTTTATATTTCGACAAGGGGAAATCAAGGGAAATTGCATACGGTGTTTCTCAGGGAGGCTTATAGGAAGGGAGAGTTGATTGAGCCTAATGAGTTATATTTAGCTAGGAGAAGGCTGGCTGAATTGGTTTTACTGAGTCCAAGGAAAGTCACAGTGGATAGAAGATTGATTAATTATGGAAAACAGGGAGGCGATGATGAAATAGCTGACTACGTTGAGAATGGAGGAGATCATTCAGCCGCCCGAGAGACAGTTAGAGAAGATTTGGGAGAAGAAAGCCTGGACTCTGATGATGATTGCAGTATTGACTCTGATGGTGATTGCAGTATTGACACTGATGGTGATTGCAGTATTGACACCGAGTACACACACAAGGAAGCCAATAATGATGATGTTACTGATGATGCAGAGGACACTCGTGTCACTAAGTAATCAAACTTAGCTCAGCTATTATAGTGGTTCTTGATCAGATTCCCTTTGCTCATTTGGTGTTAAATTATTGGAAAATCAGCGTATTCAGCTGAAATTGATTTTTTTTTTGTATTGTAAATCTTCAGGCTCTTGATATCTTTATGCAGCGTAGGCATAAATATTGAAATACCGAAAAACTGGACTGAACATAATAATTTAGTTCTTCGGCCTGGTCTCGATTTTTGTTTGATATTTGAACTGAGAGAAACATTAGCTGCTGGTGTTTGCTTCTGCCTACTTTTCACAAGTTTGTGTTGCTACTGCCTGGAATTAACTTAGTTGAAAAAGAGGCTATTTTCCATAGCTTAGGCCTTAGCTGCTTGAATTACTTGTTTTACCTTAGCTTAGCTGCTGCTGTACTCATTGCTAATACTTGTATTAGCTTAGCTGCTGGTGTAAATGAAAATGAACTAAGATATCATACAATTTTGTCTTGGTGCAGTGTATAGGCATAAGGTCTTTGGCTTTTGCTGCTGAATTATTTGCTTAGCCTCTTAGAGTCTTAGTTGCTGGCCTGCTGATACATGTTCGCGTCAATCATGCAAAATTGCAAGCCATGTGATAGAAAAACAGCTGCTGCCTTGGTGCATATGATATTAGGCCCATACCAAAGAACCGAACCAAATTAGAAAAGATGGAACCAAACCGAGGTAATTTCAGTTCGGTATTTGGTATGCACCTGTGAAGAACTGAAAACCGAAGAACCGAATGCTCAGGCCATATTGAGAGTTCTTTGATTGCCAAATGAATTGGGGGATCTCTGTGTAAAACTTGACTGTTTCATTTGTTCTACAAGACAGCACCAATGTAAGCTTTTACCCCTGGCTACTTGAGAGCTGGTCAAGTTCCTCTTCCTCTTAGATGTAATGTAAGTTACTTCTTTCATTCTTGTACAATCTGTTTATTATTATAGAAATTAGATTCTGCTCTGCTTTTATCATCTTCAGTTGTCATGCTATGTTAGCATCAATATAATATAACAGATAATAAATAGTCACGAGTACAGGTTGCGAAAGCACCTGTAGATTTGCCCTGCCTAGTTATTTGCTGTTTTTCCTGAGCTGAAAAACAAAAAGATTGCATTGCGTCCTCCCTTTGTCCTGTTTGTCTACTGTGATCTTCCTATTTATGCTGTTTTCTTCACCCTTCTCACGCAAATATGTAGAAATCAAGACATTGCATGCTCTGGAAGCTCATGAAAGCGCTTGTATGTTTAGCTATTGCCTGATATATCTGTTGAACACTTGCACTTCTTAGTTCTACATAATTTTTCTTGAGGTTTTTGATCTCGAGATTCTGAACTTGCTGATTGAAGCTATTTCTGGTTCAAAAAGTCTGGGCTTCATAAGCACTAGTTATATTACAACAACAATAATTCATGTGTAATCACTAATCCCACAAGTGGGGTCTAGGGAGGATAGAGTGCCACTTTAGTTATCATAGACTACTTTAGTCATTGATCTTTTTGTGCGCTCTCAATATCTTTGGTGGGAAAAAAAGGTGCAGGGTTTTAGAGTACTCCCCGAGGAGTAAAGTATTATTTGAAAATATCCAATTGCTTAAACAGTTGATTTTGATCTCAACTACTTATTTAATTTCATTATCCCTTCATTCCATTTTCCAAATGGAGTTGTTCCCCCTTTGTATCACTCACCAATCTTAAGCTTGATCATGATCGATTTTCAATTTCTTGCAGTTAGGTTCAATCCTTTGTTTAAAAATCTTGTATGACAAGTACTTGTGCGTGTTAGGGTCCGAAAGTAAGGAACTCATTGGGGATGAGGTAGTTGGGCCTTTGGGGACAGAAAAAATGAAGATAGATTTTTATATTGCTTCAGAAATAAATAAAAAGAAGATAGTGGTGGTGTGGCAATATGTTTGGCAACAGTGATGGTGGAAGGAGTAGATGGGCGGTCCGGCTGTGTTCTGGCAGGTTTAGGCTGCTGCGATCAATGTTATTCTTTTAGGTCTTTTCCGGAAAAGGGCATATAACGAACATTACTTGTTTTGGGAAGTAGTCTCATTTTCGATTGTTACCGTTTTCTTTATCATGATTTAGTTGCTGTTTTTTTTTTCCGTTTATGGTCTTGTTGGCATTGTAGCTGGAAGAGTTGAAGAAAGGTCCATAGTGTATCAGGTGAAAAGATGTAGTTGCAATTGGTGAAGAAAATGGATATTGTAGATGATACCATTGATGCTCAGCAAAGAGAAAAATTGGAATCTGCTACGCGTTATGCCTGGAATTTGTATGAAAAATATGCACGGAGCCACGATGAACTTCAGGCTGGGTTGTTGCTTCTAATAAGTTCTCTTTGTAAAAACATTACCTTTTTTCCATTGTATTTAGTCATATCTTTGGTGGAGGCTATCTTAGTAGGGCTCTAAGATGCCTTACTTGTTGATTGGTGTTCTATTTTATTTTCTCTCTATTATTTAATGTTTCGAGTGACTTGTAAACATTTAAGGTGAACAATTTAAGATTTAAGTGATTGTAAACAGATTGGATCAATCTTTTCTTTTCTCATACTCTATTTTTATGAACAATTCTACCAATACAAAATCATAGTGAAGTTTGCTTTTAAAAGCTGCTTGAAAATTTTTGATAAAAAGAAGAAAAACTTGTCTTTGAGGTAATTTGAGGCGAACACGGTATTTTGGCTTGCTTACGTGGGTTTTCTGTGAAATTTTGTTAATTTTAGTTGTTTTCTAGAGAGTATCTATAGATTGATTGATTTTATAGGAAAATAATGTGTCCAGAAAGGAAAACAATAATAAATTCATTTATAAGGAAGGAAGGATATTTTTGACTCTTTAAGTAATTAAAGGAATATTTTTGGATCAAAATATTAAATGAGAACATTTTGATTAAGTTTACATAGTTAGACATTTTAAATCCTTTTTTACATGCAGGTATGTTTGGCTACATGTTTCATCTATCGCTGGAAGTGACAAGTACCCGGCAAAATCAGTTAAAGTGTGTAAAAACTGATTCGAATACACAAACATGGAAATAAATAAAAAGTAAGATACATAAAAAATTGATTTGAATACACTGTCCACAGACACAAAAATAAATAAAAATGTTTGGCTATATGTCAATTTGGCACGAAACAAAAAAGGAAGAGGAATTCGTACACTCCATTTAGTTACTACGCCCTATTCCCTAACGGCTATTGGTCTTCGTTTTTTAACTACTTGCCATTTTATTTTTCATTATCCCTTCATTTCCAATGAATTTCTCTGATTCACCAATCTCGATCGTGATCAATTTTCAATCTCTTTGATAAGCAGAAGAAAATGGGGAGGAGTAGATCGTCAGCGAATAAGTGGAAGTACATCAATCCATCTTACTATTTGAAACGCCCCAAGCATCTTGCTTTGCTTTTCATCGTTTTCGTATTCGGTTCTTTCTTCTTTTGGGATCGACAAACTTTAGTCCGAGATCACCAGGTGCCTTTTTTTCTGTTAACATACTTAATTGTCACTTTTTCTTTTTATTGAGGGGCGGGGAAGGGGAAATAGCTAAGGTGGGAATAAGTTCAGCTAGCCAATCGATTGAGCTGCTAAGATTTACCTCATCGTTATTTTATTCATTTGTCGCCCATTTTTTTTTATGACTTTGTTAATTGATTCCTCAGTTGATAGTTTTCATTTTAATTTTGAGCAAGTCTTGCTTTATTACCACAATAAGAATGTCTATGTTTCATTGGAGAATTTACGTGTTTGAGGATGATAGAATTGAGTATTTGAGTGCCCACCCACTCCAAATCTAAGGTACCTTAGTGTATGTTGTATCTGACTATCTGTATTAGTACCAGTCCTCATTAATTTGATAGTCTCTACATTGGAAGATTCAAGGTAGTTCAACTTCTTACTGGAGTTATTATCTGTAATGAGTTGAAGTAGACCTTACGAATAGCAAGGCCCTTCTTAAATCAAATTGTTGATCGTTACTCCCAACACTAAGCATGAGGATTAAAGAATTCTCAGTGAGATTTGTTTTTTGATTATTTTAAACTGTTAAGATATCTAGCATTCATTTTAGAGATCTTCTAGTTGCTGCAGATCTACACTTTTGAGGTTCTTTTTGATAATTGAAACATAAGTCGGGTTAAGGTGGAAATGACTCCCTTGATAAGGTTAGATCGCTTAGCAACAAAGAGCAATACCTTAATTCCAAATTTGCGCAGGTCTGTAAGGCCAGAACTTGGAATTCTACTAAACCAGGCCCATGTTGAAAATAGAGATGCAACAAGAGGACTCCCAAGGGTCACTATCCTAGTATTAGACTCATCCAAAAGCACTTTTAACTTAATTATTCTGATGGAATCTAGTTCATCAATGCTGGTACGATCTCATCCATGGTTTATCACTTTATCCAAGTAAGGTTAGATAGTTTAGTATATTTGCTGCTTCATTTAATGAAGTGGGGGAGGTTCAATTGTTGGATTTCCAGGATAGGAAGTGTGGCGTTCTTTTTTCATCATGTTGGAATTTATGGTCTGTTAAATTCCTTAGGAAAGCAGATATTGACTGGTTTTCTGGTGATTGGTTTAAGTTTCTAACTGAGAGCCTGCATGTGGGCTTACTTTCTCTTTCTCCCCCTTTGCTACTGCGAAAAATTGATATCAAACCAGAACTTTGGTTTAGGGGTAAGATGCAATGTGTGATGTGTGGGTTAGGTGCTTGTCACGGATTTGAACCATATCACAGATAAAAGCATAGTATTCCAGTGGATAAGAATAGAGGGGCTATCTCTCCTATTTTCGAAGTGTGCGTCAATGGCTCCCGGGGAATTTCCTGTTTATAAAAAGAAATGTAATTGATTTCTTCCGTCTTACATGTGATCATCAATTAGTTTTCAAAAGAAACTAAGTAAAAGATAATACTCTAATGCTTTCTGTTTATTGGTGTCGGCAGCCTGTGGAAGTTTGTTTTTTTAGCTAGTAGTAGCAAAGTTCTAATAATGTTTGATTCTTAATACCCTTCAATTTTTATAGAATTTTCTTCTACTCTGTCCTGTGATCTTTTTGTGACGTAGAAGTTTGTTGGTATATATACTTCATAAGCAAGCTAGTGGTTCTTGAAGCAGTTATGATTAGGACATTTTGAAGTTTTAAGTTCAGTTTGTCTTGCAATTTTTCAATGAATATGCGATTCCGCAGGAAGAGATCTCTAAGTTGAATGAAGAAGTGATACGGTTGCAAGATCTGGTAAGCAGTTTCAGCACTTCTTTTCAAAGTCTGTACTGGTATGATTAATTTTCAACTCTTCTATAAATCTTGGCTTGTGGGGAATTCTTTATGCTTTAGCTTCTTATGATTTTGGTGATACACAGCGATTTCTCCTCCTTCCAACTGAATGAAAACATTACTATTTATAATGGAAATCCTGATTTAGTTATCAATTCTTGCAATTAGGTTCAACTCTTTTTATCTTGTATGAAAACTACTCATGCTTATTAGGGTCCAACAGGAAGGAACTCATTGGGAGAGAGGTAGTTGGGGACAGAAAGAATGAAGATAGAGGTGGTGTGTGTAATCATATTGCCTCATTGAAAAAGAAGAAGATGGTGGTAGTGTGGGCAATAGGTTTGGCAACTGTGATGGTGGATGTGGTGGAGGGCGTGCGGAAGTAAAAAATGGGAGGTCCGTCTGCGTTCTGGCAGTTTTACACTGCTGGCACCAATGTTGTATTTAGGACTTGGAGGTCTTTTTAGGAGAAGAGAACATATATGAACATCACTTGTTTTGGCAAAGTCGTCTCATTTTCTTTTGTTTGTTGTTATTGCTTTCAAAACTCACAGGGTTTAATATTTAGCTCTGTTTCCTTCATCATGGTTTAATTGCTGGCTTTGTTTCCATTTATGGTCTTTGTGGCATTGTAGCTGGAGGAGTTGAAGAATGATCAAAGTGTATCAGGTGAAACGATGAATTTTAGTCGCAGTGATGGTGATGTGGGGAAGAAAATAGATTACACAGAGGATCCCGTTGATGCTCAGCGAAGAGAAAAAGTGAAAGATGCTATGCGCCATGCCTGGAGTTCATATGAAAAATATGCATGGGGCCACGATGAACTTCAGGTCAGTTGCCGCTTCAAATAAGTTTCTTTGTACACAGATTACCTTTATTCCATTGTATTTAGTCATTTAACAGTCATATCTTTGGCAGAGGTATCTCTGTAGGGCGTTTACATGGTTGCATGGGGTTTGATGTTCTTCTATTTTCTTTATCTACTATTTAAAGTTCCGAGTGATGGTGAACAATATCTATGATGTACCTTTATGCTGACCATTTAAACTGCGAGTCTTCATATTTTTCTCTTCCTTCAATATTTTGTCAGAAGATGTTGGATCAACCTTTTCTTCTTTTTTTTTTTGCTTCATTCCAATTATAGAACAGTTTAGGTCCAGAAATATAGTTCCATTGTTTTTTGGTGTATGCTCTTTTGATCTAGACATTTTTGGTGTATGTTTTAGGTGTTATTTATCTGCAAGTTGAGGAATAAGCTACACCTACCTATATTTCTATCTTATTTAAGTTAGTTCTTTCATTTATACTAAATAATATCTTTAATCAAGATTACTGATAAAAAATTATTTGTCTTCAAGGATTTCTAAAATGCGTCCAAAAAGGAGTTACCTCAAATTTTAAATATGTAAAAAGTGAAGTCTCAAATATGAACAATATCTTATACTCGAGTTGCAATATTACTGGTTAAAAAAGGTTATGTATTCGAGGATTTCTAAAATGCGTCCAAAAAGGAGTTACCTCAAATTTAATATATGTAAAAAGTGAAGTCTCAATTAATTGACTCCTACTTTACAGTTTTTCTCCAAATACTTTCTCTTGACATGAATGGTGTAATTTTGGTCATTCCAAAGTGACTGCCTCTTTAGCTAGAAATCTTTTGTCTTTTCTTTACTTCAAGTTTGTCTTTTAAGCGATTGATCTAATGGAGAATTCTATGATCTGCTTTTCATTGTGTAATAACTCATTTACTGTTATGTCCACTCTTTGAGTAAACATGACGAAATAATCTAATGTTGTTTCTTGTCTCAAGAATCCTTTCATGTCAAAGTACGGTTAACACTAGGAGTTTTCTTTCTGTGGGAAGATTATTCATACAGTTAGATGCTCGCGAAGTTCATCAAGAATTTTGAGTATCCTGGTAATGAAGATAACACTAAGATCTTATCTTGTAAGCTCTTTTTATGTCAAAGATTTGAGGGAACATGTGGTGCAATCAAAAGTGAAACTTCAATCTTCTGCGTTTAACATCTCTGTGAAATATTAAACGATCATTTTTGGAGAAAGTAATTAATCACTGGAATAAGTATTTTTTGCACAAGATATTTCTTGTTCTTCTTAAAAGGGGCACTGTGAGGTAAAATCTTGGGGAAGTTTGTTTCTGATTAGAGTATTTAGGGCTCTGCTTCCGAGTAATAATAACTCTACGTTGAACAAATCTTATTCTTGATGGAATTGCTAGCTTCATCTTTGATTTTGTTCAGCTCTCTACTTCCCTTTTCTTTGTCTATATTTGACTGATCATTTGATTTATGAAAAAGTTCACCCTGTTAGCTTTTCAAAATTTTCCTGAAGTACACTTATAGGCAGACTTAGGCGGTCAAACTTATGAAGAGACAGAGGATCTGTGTGGAATTAATTCTCATTGACCTTTAATGGTGATATCTTATTTTATGACTGCAAGAAAGGAAGTGAAAATTTGGGAGACGGTTCAATTTTTACTTATATTTCAATTTTTTTTTGGTTTCCCATCCGGTGTCCAGTATTCGCATTGGAGCCTGACTAATCCGGATTTGTGCCGGGTAGGGCTCCATTCGAGGGTAGCTTTTCCTACCAAAGATTTTTCCATAGCCAGGGCTTGAAACCGAGACCTTTGGTTAAGGGAGGAGCATCCCCGTCCCCTGCACCACATCCTTTGTGTTAGAAAATAGCATACATAGCGGAAGCATTCCAGAATCATACATCTTGCATGAATATAAACAACAATCACAAATAGCGATCACATACATAGTATGCTGAAAATTAACTTAGGATTACCTCTTGAAGCGTGTGCAGATGTCTTGAAGTAAATCCAACTTCAACTCTCAACTCTATAGTCTTCTACAGTGATCCCAATCAACAATTTGAACTCTCTCAATACTTGGGTGGGCAAGTATTGTATAGAATACTGAATGCTTTTCTAGGTTAGAAGAATCCCTATTTATAGAGATGTCTTCCTAGTCCAAAGAAGAGAAGAAAAGCAAATCCTTTTTCTTCAAGAAAACTTGAAACACACGTTTCTTCTTCAAAGAAAAACACACGCTACTTTTCCAACTTCTACTAGAAAATAGGATTCTGAGTTCTAGTTAAATTGGGCACTGGAGGGACCACAGAATTATTACTGAGGCTCCCTATTATGGAAATAATTCTAAATAATTAATTTGAATTATTCTTACCATAATAAATTACAAATCATTCCACTAAAAATTCGTAATTGCACTCCTCTATTTATTTTGAAATTCACCATTAAACACTTATGTAATTCCCCATGTTAAGATTACTAATACTAATCAATAAATTAAATTACTGACGAATTTAATTCAATGATTAACTTCTTTTAGAGCAATACTTAACTTATTTCATGTGCCAGATTCATAAATCTACTGGCCGGGTTTACACATGAAAACTTATAAGCTTCTCATAAAAGGTGTATCATCAATCACTATACTGAGACATGGATTCCATCAACTAACTAATTATTTCACCAATATATACTATTATCATCCAATCTATCAGACATATTGACCCATCTCAGAATCTCACCTCTTAATAAATCAAAATGATAATTAATATATACAGATCATAATCGTTATATCAAGATTAAGAATATAAGTACATTTAATAGTTTAGAGAATATGTTTTTATCAGTCAGTCTAAAACAACTATCTCCGCTTGGTCCCGTTCAATACATACCAAATGCACTAGCACGAGAAGTTAGAACTATGCCATTCTCATAATCAAGATAAATTACATTTAATCTCGTGCTACAATCTTTCTGATGGTTTTGTCCAAATTTCCATCTATGATTGTGAACTATAAATTTTAACTTATAAGAACCGATGATTTAATCTTCTGTGTATAAACTTAAACTCTATACACCAAATCATCTACTATATAAGTTAAGGACACATATATGACAATTGATCTATTTAATGTAACACTTTATTGAATTGAATAAATGAATAAACAATTGTTCAATATTAATACTATATCAAAACGCATGGTTAATAGTATATCTTAACACTTTGGTGGTATATATTTAAATTTTAAATCTAAGAGGCTGATAAATTTCTTGATACTTTTCAATCTGCTTCTGCTATGTGCTTGTGGTACTTTGTATATCATATCCTCTGTTTGACATATGCCCGCAACTATTTGATTGTCGTGCTAAACTTTTGCAATGCCAGCCACAAACAAAGAATGGCGTTGACAGTTTTGGTGGTCTTGGTGCAACACTAATCGATTCTCTTGACACACTATATATCATGGGCTTGGATGAGCAGTTTCAGAGAGCTAGAGAGTGAGTTTATTTTTCTTGCTTCTAAATGCCTTGAGTTTATCTTTCTTATCCTAGATTGAAGCTTTGTTTATGTGAATACCAGCTTTGTGTATGTGGACGTCCCATTTTCTACTTTATCTTATTTGGCGGTGATCCTTCTCTGCACACAAGAACCATGGTTTGACAAATATTATTCATATTGTTTATTTTTTTATTTTTTTTAAAAAAATAAGAAAAAGAAAAAAAATTGTGGGGGAGGGGGATTACAAGGTGGGGAACTGAATTTCACCAACGTGGTGAAAATTCAGGTAGCCAACCTACTAAGCTACTAAAATTCCTCTTACTCTTGATCTCAATTTTGTTCTCAGGAAGAGAATGAATTGTTAAAATCTTATTTAAATATGAGCGCTATCACTAGAATCAAGTAATGATGTATGCGATACATCTAAAATGCATCATGAGTTAGTAATATCTTTTATACTCGTCATCTCTCTGATTAAAGTATGCAGGTCCCCCCCCCCCCCCCAAGAGAGAGACTGCTTAGAGTTCTGTGTTTCCTTGGACTATGGATTTTTTTATGTGTGGAATCTTGTCTTCCCAAAATCACTGGACTACCAGTTATATATCCCTTTTACTTTTACAATAGTGCCAAGTGGAAGACATTTATGAATTTCCATATTTTTGAGCTTCAACTAAGAGTTTATTGCTTGTGGCTAACAAGGAACTCTGATGGCAGGTGGGTTGCAAACTCCCTGGATTTCAACAAGAATTATGATGCCAGTGTTTTTGAGACAACCATAAGGTTGCTTTATAAGGTTTAAGATGCTTTTGTAATGCGTTTACTTAGATTTCTGACACCTTCTATCGGCTTTGATGATTTGTTTCCATGTTCTTTACTGATTAATTCTGTGTAATTTAACAATAGAGTTGTTGGTGGACTTCTTAGTGCGTATGACCTCTCTGGTGATAGGCTTTTCCTAGAAAAGGCTCAAGATATTGCTGACAGACTGTTGCCTGCATGGAATACACCCACTGGCATCCCTTACAACATTATCAACTTGTCACATGGGAATCCACATAATCATGGGTGGACTGCGGTAAACCCGAACTTTATTAAATTCAAGTTGATTTTCCCTGCAGTATAGCTCAAGTATCTCATGTTGGCGTTATTCTAAATTTTATTTGACAAGTCATTTGATGCTTTACCCTGCACCCATCTTCCATGAAGGGCATGGAGGAAATTCCAGCTTTGGAGAAGAGTATTCAAAAGGGGAACTGCATGAACTAAGAATCGTGCATAACCTTGAGAAATGCTCTAATTTTCTTAAAATATACTTAAAGGGTCTTATGTCCACCCCTTGTTTTCTTTCTCTTTGCCACATCCCATCGTGCTTTCTCCCAACTGACTCCAGCTTGCAAGGAGAATCATGTCTTGTGCAACTTAGCAATTTGCAATTCTCTAAGAAACTGTCCCATATTTTTCGACTTGTTTATGCAACCTGCCATCTCTTAACGCTGTGAACAACAACATACCCAGTGTACACCCACAAGTGGGGTCTGGGGAGGGTAAGATGTACGTAGACCTTACCCCTACCTTTGGGGGGTAGAGAGGCTGTTTCTGCTAGACCCTCGGCTCAAAAGAGAAGATATTTACAGGGTAGAGGGGCTGTTTTAACGATGTCCTTTTGCTGAAAGTTCTCCTGTGTGAATGCAGCTCTTTTCTTCTTAAGTGCTGTTTATTTCTTTTCTTTGGGGAATATTGGGGAGCTGCAGGGTGAGGGTGTTGTGTATCCACTGGGAGAAAACATTTCTTTACTAAATTTTTTTCATTTTAAGCACTTGGACAGAATCCTCTTTTTTTTGAAAATTGGTAATTCTTATTCCTCAGCATTAAGGGCTATGCTGTGGCCACCTCCAAAAAGTTATCAACAATGAGCCTCGGAAACTCAAACTAATTACAAGGATCCTAGGAAACCTACCAACTGAATCACATCGTCTATATTTCCTTCTTTACACCAAAAATGAAAGTTTGCAGTACATTCTCCTTAATCTTCTGCATGGAGTACATCTGTCCTCGAAGCACCTTCCATTCCTTGCAATACAGAATCCTCTTTGCAAACCAATGACTATCGTTTTGAAATCTGAATATTTCAGGTTCATGGCATGTACTATATAATTTCTAATGCACTAACACACACACACACACACACACACACACACACACACACAGAGAGTGTACATTTGCTGAAACTATTGTTCTCCCTGTTCTCAGGGTCATAGTATCCTGGCAGATTCTGCCTCTGAGCAGCTTGAATTTATTGCTCTTTCACAAAGAACAGGAGACCCGAAGTATCAACAAAAGGTATTCCCCGATAGTTTTCAATATATAACATCTTGATAGCTACTAAATAAAACTACAATATCAAATGGGCATGACAGAAATTGATTAAGCTACACAGACTCGAATCAATTTTCTGCTAGTGACCAAATGGCATAACGTTCTATTCCAGGCGGAGAATGTCATCTTAGAAATTAGTAGAACTTTCCCAGATGATGGGTTGCTTCCAATACACATTAATCCAGAGGGAAAGGCGGTTGTGTACTCCACTATAACGTTTGGGGCCATGGGGGACAGGTGAATGGCCTTTCATTATCTTTTTTCCAAATGATTTATCTGATAATGTGAACTGAGAATGGACTGGTGTCACCATATCCCTCTGGTCACTGGAATTTAGTTTACTTTGTTTGTTTTGTACATTATAGTAAAATATGTTGTTTCAGCTTTTATGAATATTTACTCAAGGTCTGGATACAAGGAAACAGAACAACTGCCGTGGACCGCTACAGGTAAGAAGCTTAAGTTTAAATTTTCTTTATTTCTCCAGTGATATTATTATGTATAAACTAAGGTTAAGTCCGTCAGGATACTTTGTCGGTCCTAACCAAGTCTTGTCATGCATCATGGCCTAACAACTAGAAATGTTATTCAAATGTTCACATATATAGACCAAGATGCCCAATCAAGAAAGACATGAATTAGACAGAACATGAAGAAGAAAAAACACTGTTGAGGGGGAACAATGACAGCATGCAATGTAATCTTAATAAATTAAAACAGACCTGAATTTTTAGAGCTATTTATTATCATACCATTTGATCTATGTATAACTATCAGAGTAAGAGTGGTTAAATTTACTGCCAAGTATCTGTTCTGCTATTTTTCATCAAAAAAATTTACTGCTATTTTTAATATCATTCTGATATATACACAATCTCAAACCTGAGCGAGCATTAATGAAGGCATGCTTATGTAATCCCATCACTTTTTCCTAAAAGTACAAAACTTACAATCTTGATTAACAATAGAGTACTCTTTTGGTGTTGCATTTTTGTACTCTTGTATCTTCCAAGTATTACTCTAACATATCTCTAAAATTTCAGATATAATAAATCCTAAATTTCAAACAGTTTTGCTTACTTAACTTTCTTGCTGGTCAAACTAGATTAATCAAAACTATTAAATTTAGTTGAGGATTTCCTTATGACTGTTATCTTGATTAGCAGTTGTAAGCTGTTTTGCATAAGCTAATTTAAAGACCAAAGAACTGGGGGTTTATGGCTTCAGTGCGTCGTATTGGGTAATTGTGTTTCCTTTGAGAAATGCAAAGTTAGCTCCATATGCTCAGTGGAGGAACCAGCTATTTTAGGAAGGGGTGTAAAAATGTAAAAATATAAAAATATAACACTTGAAAAAAGAAGAAGAGTCAACATATAGCATATATATAAATTTTTACCTAACTAAATGTAATTTTCCGGCGAAGGGGTGTCATTATCATAAGGTGGGTCCGCCACTGCATATGCTTTACTGGTCTGAAGTGGAGGAAGATGAAATTGGTTATTGCTTGAAAGATTTGTGTTTAATTACTTTAGGACGAAAAGGATAAGAAATGTGGACCAAGTCAAAGTATGTCAATGCATATATTTTTCATGAAATTTTAAATGTGAAGGATGTTCTTTTACAATTTTTTGCAATCTCGGGCATATTAAATTCAATTCTTCTATTTAATTTTCCAAACAGAAAAATGTGGGAGACATCAATGAAAGGTCTTTCAAGCCTGGTGCGGAGGACTTCTCCATCATCTTTTGCTTATATTGGTGAGAAGGTTGGAGATTCTTTCGTGGACAAGGTAATGTATAGCGTTAAATGGGAAGCAGTGAGTTCTGGTCATGTGTGTGATTCTAAGATCATATTAATACTTTTGAATTCTGTACAGATGGATGAACTTGCATGCTTTGCTCCAGGAATGTTAGCTTTAGGTTCGTCTGGTTATGGTCCTGATGATTCTCAGAAGTTTTTATCACTGGCAGAAGAGGTATTGTATTTTGAACTTGTAGAGCTCCAAACTATGGTCTGATTTAAGTTCATTGTCAAAAAAACAAAAGAAGAACTATGGTCTGACTTAAGTTCTTATCTGACCATCTGTATCTCATGAAAGTTTTGCATCAACTTTGAGTGTGAGGTTGTTTAGATTACATTGTAGATTATTCTGCCAAGTTTGGTTTGCTTTTATTTATTTGGTGGACTAAAATGTGAAGCATAAATTAACCTATGCCATATTCTGTATTCAGATTCTTTCCAGCTGACTTTATGAATCCTAAGTTGGGGAGAGGCACATTTTGAATGTTTACCTGGTGTCATTAAACTAAGCATTTTCATTTAGCTCCCGTATGTCCAGACTTAATAATTCAACCTTATAGATTTCTGTCACAGATAAAGGGTACCTGGGAACGAAGGCACAGAGGATACGTAGTGGGCGTAATATATCATATAGTGACTACTTCCACTATTGCTCGTTAGTAACAAAATGCTTGGGTAATGCTGTTTTACTGGATCTATTGACCTCTTCTTGCAGCTTGCTTGGACTTGCTATAACTTCTACCAGTCAACACCTACAAAGTTGGCAGGAGAAAACTATGTCTTTAATAAAGGCCAGGTCGATTTTGCCACTTAGTTTATTAGTACATATTTGTCATTGCTGTTTACTTATGTTGATAAAGAACTTGTGGTTATTTTTCCTCTTCAATGCTTTTCAGGATATGACTGTGGGCACGTCGTGGAACATACTAAGGCCAGAAACGGTTGAATCTCTGTTTTACCTCTGGCGTTTGACTGGAAACAAGACATACCAAGAGTGGGGTTGGAACATATTTCAAGCATTTGAAAAGAACTCGAGAATAGAATCTGGATACGTTGGACTTAAAGATGTAAGTACTAACTTGGACTCTTTAACTCTAGCTGATGATTTTTTTTTCCAGATTGATTCGTCTCTTCAAATGATCTCTGTTGACCTCTATAAGTGGGATATTTGCCTTCCTTATTATCTGTTTTTCAACGTCTTCAGCATTGTCTTTTTCTTTGTTCTCCATTTTTGAACGTTTGCAATTCTTAGTGAAGACATTGTGTATGGGGCTCCTATTGGTGATTTTCTCTCTGATGCCTTTTCCATTGTCTAGCATTTGTGTTTCAGTGCTTTTCAGATCTGAAAGGGTTCAGTGATTTTGAAATATAATTCATCTATCCTGCTTAGACTTCTGTTTCCTCCTTTTCACCTCAGGCTGATGCTTTCTTACCCTTTACCTAGCTTTATGGTTCTTTGCTTTGCATAATCTTGACCTTTGGCTGGTGGAATTGTACTTTACTTTATAACATGAGCAATTTTCATTGAGTTGAAGTTCATTTGTTGAGACGTAAAGTTGTATCTGAATCTGCTTTCTCAAGCAGACATATCAAAATGCTTGAGCACATAGAACCTTTATTCACGAGAATTCCTATGCCCCCCCCCCCCCTTCCCTCCCTCATCCTTTTATAATCCCTGGCACTCTCTGAGATTGCAAGCTTCTAATGCTGCACGAGTCATGACAAATTTTGTGGATGAGTTTCTTGGCCACTTAACCAGTATCACTTACCTGATACCTTCATGAAAGCTGTCACAAGCAACCACTGCCTCGACATTTCAGTTTTCACCAAAGAACAATAAGACTGCATAACATGGTTAGGATCTGAGTTGCTGTACTTGATACCAATAAAATGACATTTTTTTAAATATTAGGAATAGGGCACAAATTGGACTTCATTATATCAACAGAAGACGGTGCAAGAAACATTTGTAAAATAATTTTTTTTTTTAATAATTAAATTAGTTTTACTGATTCTCCTAAATGTAGTGAAATATATAAAGGTAGTATGTTACATGTATGCTTAACCTTCCCAGAAGTCTATCCATTTCTCTATCCAACAACAAACTCCTCCTTTATAGCAAAAATAATAATTAACGGAATTAGGAAAGAAGGAAAGCTTTTGAAATATGCCATAATATTTAGTTGGCTATAGAAACTTCTCATTAAGGGTAAAATGATAAGTTTAGTGAAACTATCTTCAAATTTAAAAAGGTCATTTCTTTGAAAGGTAAGAACCGAAATATATATCCAAAAAAATATACAAACCTGCCACATGATATACTTTGCTTATTGTTCTAAGATATGGATTCAAACTGAGCAACGCCTGGCCTTCGATTTTGACTTTGATATACATCCTAAAGTATATTGCAGCAAGCCCCACAATTTTTCCTTTCGAAGGGTTCAATCTGGTACCATGCTAAAGAATAGGCTGATCCAAATGAAGTAGTCAGGCATAAAGACCCCTGACCTATGGTCGAATCAGTTACACACCCCACCTTTTTAGAGGTCCTATTACCTCTCTGCTCAATTTCCAAATGGAATTAATCACCTTGAAATACCACAACCAGACCTTGTAATTTTATTTTAATAAATTTTTTAACTAATGTTCAAATAAAATCTGTTATTAAAGTAGGCTGATCTTTTGTTTAATCTTGAGATCAAAGAATTGGTTTCTCCAATTTGACATCTTGAAAGTTTTCATCACATTTGTATGCCAATAATATGAGAGAAATATTGAGCAAGCTCAGTAAAGGCACCCTATCTCCTCTGATCTTTTGTTGCTTCTTCTCCTATTTGGCTCAACTTGTTGTAGGGAGCGGGAGCTTGATCGTCTGTCGGAACACCTTTTCTTTTCAATTATACAGAAAAATGTGGTAGAAAAAGGGGAAAAAGCGGAGGGTGTGTTTGTTCAAAACATATAAGAGCTTATTTTCCGAAGAATGAATTTAAATAACTGTAGGGTGGAATGTAAAATTGCTGATACGTGTCAAAGTGACTGTCAGTCATAATCAGCTCATGTTTGTGATTTTAGGAAGTGGATTATCGCTTGATCCGTCGTCACTAACTTCCAGGCATAAGGGAGTTATGCTTGTGTTTATTTCCCATATTGTTTTTTTCTATATTCAGGATTTGATATTCAATGATATTTTGGATACCTGGTTTTGCTGTTTTTTTCCAGGTTAACTCTGGTGTGCAAGACAACATGATGCAGAGCTTTTTTCTCGCGGAGACTCTTAAATATCTCTATCTTCTTTACTCACCCCCTTCAGTCATTCCCCTAGATGAGTGGGTTTTTAACACGGAGGCTCACCCCATAAAAATTGTGAGCCGGAATGATCGAGCAATGAGTTCTGGAGCTGGAAAATCAGCTGGACAGCAAAAATCATATAAGCGGCCGCTGACCAGGAGAGAAGGCCGATTTGGTAATAAGTAGGTTTTCATAGGTGGTTTAGTTGTTGATTCAGAATTATGGGAATCAAGTGTTGTATTGCGTAATGATCGAGCAATGAGTTCTGGAGCTGGAAAATCAGCTGGACAGCAAAAATCATATAAGCGGCCGCTGACCAGGAGAGAAGGCCGATTTGGTAATAAGTAGGTTTTCATAGGTGGTTTAGTTGTTGATTCAGAATTATGGGAATCAAGTGTTGTATTGCCTGACACTTGTTCAGCCAGATTCGCGGGATTTATTGGACTGATGTGAGAGTTGGGCGGAAATGATCTCCTATGACCACTTACATGATTAGATAGCATTGCTATTTTTAGTTTTTAGTTCTTACATTCCCTTAAAACAGCCAAATGTATTCTAATATAGGGCATTTGGCTGTGGGTAGCTCTACATTTTTGGGGCTTATTTCTTTGAAAAAAAATGTGTCGAGAGTGTTTGTATATCATACCTTGTATCCATTGGATTGGTTTAAAATATTTGAGATTCTACCGGCATCATTCGCATATTCTCTTTGTCCAAATTTATGTGAGTGTTTGATTGTGCATGCAGTTTAAGAAATGATTTTTTTAGAAATTTATAATCTAAATTAAGTTATAGATATTTATGTATTTAAAAATTAGTCTCATTAAGATTGTATGAGAAGTTTAAAGTAAAATTAGTTTCAAATAGAAAAGTTAATAAAAAATAGACTAAAAATTTGACACATAAGTGAGACAAATGAAGAAGTGTCAGTTTAGACGTAGTAATTTATGTAGTAATTTTATGACAATTTCACTAGACAGAAGCATAAAGAACTTTTTGTCTCATTCAACACAAGCTCAATAAGAAGTAAATTATGTCTTTTACGACATAGCTCGTAAGTTATAAAATTGAAATTTTTACATATATCCATACTAGTTTTGTTGAAACAAAGTTATGCCTTTTCACGACATAATTTTAAGTTTTGAATCAAACTTTTGCTCTGACGTTATAACTTGTTATACCTAACTACACATCATTCATTATCATATTTTCTTATTTTTTTTACCATTTCAAAAAATATCAAATTTTTTTTTTCTCTCATCATTCTTTTTTCAGATACATTAATTTGAAATCTCTTAACCATGATTTTACTTCCTTTTTTTCACTCTACAAATCTCTCTACGATTACTTTCATTAACCTATTTTTGAATTTCAAATCTTTTCTCTATCCAATAAAAGATTTCAAGTTATTCAAGAGTTAGATTTCTTTTATCCACTTCAATTTTTTATTTTTTATTTTTATTTTATTTTTTATCTTAAAAAAAATTACTCAATCTTTTACTCCCGTACTCTTTACGGAAGAGAGGTGGAAAAACCTTGTTAATCCACAGTTCATCTTGGAGTGCATTTGAAATAATTTCAGAAATTTCTAATTGCGATCTTGATACACTTTATTATGTTGGTTCGATCTTTTAGTTTTTTGGGCTTACTATCAATGTGTCTCGCTTATTTTGATTCTTAAATTAGTCTTTTTTTTGTTGTTGTTATCATTGGTCTACTACATCACTGCTACAATTGCTTTTGTTTTATGCAATGTATCATTTTCATATTTAAGGTATTGATACATAACTGTAGTGTTGTTGAATCTTTTATTAGTGTTTATCATGTTCAATACAAAGATACTTGATACATAAACTTTGTGTTATGTATCACACAAAAAAAATACATTATTTAGAATAATTACATGTATAATATTTTTAAAAAATAAAATAAAATATAGTTTTTCTCAAACAAAATAAGATACATAGATAATAATATATCATGCACTAATTTTTTAGGCATGATATATAAATTCAAAATTCATACTAAATGTATTCGATACATAACAATTATCAAACAATAATGTATCAATCTTAATAAATACAGTTGATACACAAACCTTAATGTTCTGTAGCCAAAGCACCGTGTATCAAATTAATTGATAGGTGCATGATACATAATATCTACCAAATTCAACAGTTTTACAAACTTTATTACATATATCATTATATGTATCAAGTGATCCTACTGTTTTATGTATCCTACACAAAAAATATTATCTAGAATAATTATATGTATCATGTTTCTTTTTATAAAATACAATATTTTTCAAATAAAATAAGATACATAAATAGTAATAAATCATGCACTAATTTTTTAGACATGATACGTCAATTTAAATTTATACTAAATATATCTGATACATAACAATAACCACACAAATATGTATCCATCAAAGGTATGTATCTCTTCAACCTTTTTATATGTTGAAGGAAATTTGTAAAAAGAAGATATCATATATTTTTAACCAACCCAGTTGTCCAACAAGTAGGCAGAATCAAGTGATGTTGCCCCTCCCACTACAAAATTCACACCTTACTTGAATTTTAAAATATTTCTTTCACATTTTCCTTTCAAAGATCGTGCCACTAATATATGAGAAATTTGATATCTTTGCACAAGCGTTCAAGAGGAGCCCGGATACTATAACACGAGAGCACAATAAACAATGAACAAAAATTAGTTGATTCATCCATTGACCAATGTATTAATTATCCAAATTTATTGATACGCATACCAATAAAATCAGCTATTATTTTTGACTTTTTTCAATCTATTACGATATGGGTGAGAATTGAAAGAAGAAAATTTGAAACTTTTGAAACTAGACGGATTTGGAATAGAATTGAGAGAAGAAAAAATATATTTTATGTTGAATCTGGGCGGATTTAAAAAAGATTTGAGAGAAGAAAATTTGAATTTTGATTTCTTTTAAGATTTGAGAGAGATTGAATTTAACTAAGTTAGCGTGATTTGGGGAACTCACATTAATTTTATATTTTCTTTCCTTTAAAAGTGTAACTGATTTTGTTTTTATGTATCATATTTAATGTATCTGTGTTCTTTGCTATGTATCTGGATATCAATAATTTTGATGGATTTTTGTTAATTGAAAAAGATTAGGATAGAATGTAATTTAGGTCCTTACACTATAGATTTACGTAAGATAAATATAAATTTTAAAAAAAATAATTATTTTATTTCATTGTCAAAATCAAATGACATTTATGTGAATGACCCAAAGGCTATTGCGATGGTCCATTGATGGTTCAGGCCCAACAGCCCAAACATCACGAAATTTGGGAAGGACAACGCTTTTAGGGAATATGCTTCTTCTTTGCCCATGGAGAATCTGTTGAGGGGATTTCCGATTCCACCATTGATGCTCCATTTTTCTGCAATGAGTTTTGGAGCTCACGTTCTTTAATCATTATAGAACCTCAAAACCCTAAAGCCTTAGTGAAGTGCCGAAACTACTTTTGCTGGAGCGTATAATCCTTTGTTTGCCTTGGTGAAGTGCCGAAACTACTTTTGCTGGAGTATATAATCCTTTGATTTTCACGCATTGATGCCTACCCGTGGTGTTCTCTCTGCTCTTCGCTGCTATCGCCATCGTTATCAAGGATCTTATTCCCTCTCTGCAGCTCTCGATAAATTTGACTTTGGCGCTTTTCACACTTGCTCATCCGAAATCAAAGAAGAAACTAAACCTCATTTCGATGCTTATCATAGATTTCAATGCAATCCGTATTCAAATTTCAGTGGAGGTCAGGGGTCTTCATTCGCATTGCGCAGTATATTCTCGGTTAATTCTTCGCGAAATGTGGTATCGTCTTCAATTTCCAGAAATAGTAGTCACCTGTTCCTCAGCCGCGGTGAGTGTCCTTTCATGAGTTAATACGAATTCTGGATAGCTTTACCAATTAGAGTTCACTGTGTTTAGTGTTTTAGATAATTGCTCTTTTCAGGTTTGATTACCAGACCAAAGAAGTTAAAGACAATAGAAGTGGTGGATGATCCTGGGTAACGTGTGTTGTTCTCGTCATATATGATGCTCCTTTTGTTTGCTTTCTAGATAACAATTGAATAAATAGCCTTACTGTTTCTTAGAAATCTGCAAATTTAACCTTATTATATTGTTAGCATAAAAAATTCCTCATCACCATTCGATAACTCTTCCCGTAGGACAAGGGGAAATGTAAGCAACAAATAAAAATAACACTGGACTGTAAGCTCATGCTCCCAACCCTGGTGGGCATGATAACCAGACACCAGTGCTTGTGAACTATAATAAGTTGATAAACACATTAGTCAATATCAGCACAAGTTAGTCCAAACATCACATCTTTAGAAGAAATATTGATTAAAATTACATGAAATGAGTTATCTGTGTCAATTACATTAACAGTAAATTTAGTTTAAATTGTATATTTTGACATGCATAAGAGAAGGTTTGTGCAGTTGATATTCCTAGAGAATACTCTTTGGGATTTGGGCACAGCCACTATGGTACTATCTAATATATTCTACTGGAACTCAGTTATCTTATTGCAAGTAATTTAATCATCATTCAAAGGTGTTGCTTGGGAAGGTGATAATTCCATATTCAATCAAGTAGCACTCAATAACATTAAATGGATTTCGACATGTTTGCTTAATTTGGTCTCCATTTGGTCAGACATAGCAATGTTTCACATAGAGTGGTGGAAATGACTTCACTATCAAAGTGATTAATAGTTTCTCTAGATTAAAATGTTTACATCAAACCTTATCCTGTACAATTGCGGCAACCTATATTGACTAAAAAGGGAAGATACTTCTTAGCTAAAATGATGAATATGTATATTGTGTCACCATGTAATTTGTTCCTTTTTTTTTTAATTTCCATAGCCAGCGAGCAGTCACAACAGCTTTATGGTGCAATTTTCTTGTTTTTTCCCTGAAGTTTGGGGTCTGGTTTGTCAGTTCCAGCCATGTCATGCTGGCTGAAGTTGTCCATTCAGTTGCAGATTTCGCAAATCAGGTATTGCACATGTTTAAAACTAACTTGGCCTGGTATGAGCCAAGTTCCATCTTTAATATTTCGTCAATCAAACAAATCTTGATTGCTTGCTTTGTAGGCGCTTCTTGCTTATGGTTTAAGTAGCTCCAGACGTGCACCAGATGCTATCCACCCGTAAGTCCCAATACCTTGACATGCTCCCCCCTCCCCCTTCCCTTTTTTTTTAAAAAGAAATTCGATTGTATTCTATCGTACAAGATATTTGTTTTTCAAATATATGCGTCTGGCCAAAGCTTTAACAACAATAATTTGAACACATTATGATCGCTTTGGTCTCACACCGATATAGTGGAAAAGATTTTTTATCTGGTGACATGTGTTTCCGAAGCTTAGAGGCTGATGAACTTGTTGAACTTATTTTATCATTTCAGATACGGCTACTCCAAGGAAAGATTTGTCTGGTCTTTGATATCTGCTGTTGGTATCTTTTGTCTTGGCTGTGGTGCTACTATAGTTCATGGAGTACAAAACTTGTGGACTACTGAGGTACTTACATTGAAATACAGTGATCCATCATCTGTTGTTAAATACTGTGCATTCACATCAACTAGAACTGTATTCTTCCTATGTATTTGTTTCAGCATCCTACAAATATTGGATATGCGGCACTGGTGATTGGTGGCTCATTCATTATAGAGGGTATGAATTCTTCTCTAATAAATACAATTAGTTAGAATGTTTGTTCCTTTTATGTTTTCTACCCCTTATCTCACTCTCTACATATTCTTTCCGGACCTTGGATTTCTTGTAGGTATTTCTCTCTTTGTGGCTATTCAATCTGTCAGAAAAGGAGCTGCTGCTGAAGGAATGACAGTGAGAGATTACATTTGGCGTGGTCATGATCCTACAGCTGTAGCTGTCATGACAGAGGTGACCAACATGCTTTCTTGAGCTCCTACTCATGATGTCTTTGTCAGTGATGTGTAATATGATGTTCAATTTGTAGGATGGTGCTGCAGTTACAGGTCTAGCCATTGCTGCCGCATCACTGGTTGCTGTAAATGCCACTGGAAATCCGATTTACGATCCCATTGGTTCCATTATAGTGGGCAATCTTCTAGGAATGGTATGTGATGCTAAACCTTGAACTTTTCCTGAAATATATGTGTTAGAACATGAATGAAATTGTGATTTCTTAAAAATTTGAGTTCATGAATAAAATAAAATATTGAGTTTTAGAAAATGGATCAAGATGCAGCGGGATAGATATTGATAATTCATATATCCAATTCTAGTTTAGATAGGGATCAAGTGGTTGTTATTGTTCTTAGCTCTTGTATCGTGATTCTGAAGTTAATACTGGGGCCGAAGTAACTTGGGTGACTGTGAATTAGCATATAAGAGAGATGTTGACAGAGACAAGTGAAATTTGAAGACTCGTCTCACAAACTCCTTTCCAGTGTTAGTGATGCACTCTGTGTGATACATTGACTGATGACATGGATGACTTAACTTTGTTGTCAGTAATAAGTGTCTGATGCCTTTACATTCTTTGCCTGTCATCTCAAACTTAAGTTTTGAAAAAGGGGAGGGTTATTATGTGACAATGCTATTTGAAATGCAGGTTGCTATATTTCTGATTCAGAGAAATCGACATGCTTTGATTGGTAGAGCAATTGATGACAATGACATGGACAGGGTTCTTCAGTTCCTGAAAAATGATCCAGTATGTTGATTCTGGATCACTCTACTCTGCTAGCCTCTTTGCCTAACTAAACCATCCAAACATAACTTGATACAGGTTGTTGATTCCATTTATGATTGCAAAAGTGAGGTGATTGGGCCTGGGTTCTTTAGGTTTAAGGCTGAGATAGGTGATGGGATCTGGTTCTTTATTTCTATTCTTCAGTTTCTTTAAGGCACACCTTCTAATATGTTGCTTTATATTGCAGACTTCAATGGCGTAGTGCTGGTTCAGAATTATCTAGAGAGAGCTGGACGTGAAGAGTGGGCTAAACAGGTTATTAGTTTTGCATGCAACTTCTTAATTCTTCCACCACACCACCTCTCATTGGGGTGAGGGAGGGAAAAATTGCATCTTGTTTTTGCATTTCAGTAGCTGACAACATCAATGGCTTGATAGAGTCCTTCATCTTTCCTAAAATAGAAGACATTTGATACTTCTTTACCATGCCAATCTGCTGACAAGTCTTTGGCCCTACATAGGTGTTTTTCAAGATGACTTCTTTAGGAAGATGTAACAAAAACTCAACATAAATTCCTAGAATACAATAATCTATAGGATAAAGCCAAATCAGAAAACAAGCGAGGTAACCAGGTGGATCTGATGTGCATTATTAAAGATAGGGATTAGTCATATTAATAATATGAAATACAAACATGTTCACTTGTTTGTAACACACAAATTAGTCTGTCCTGGTTTGTGTAAAACTCTGAGTTGGCATGGTTGATTTGACTTGCATAGTTTATTCGTAGTTGCAGAACAATTTGAAGTTTTGGAGAAGTTGTGTACTGAAAAAAGAAATTCATGCTTAAAATTATAACTTTAGATTAGTTTTAAGTTAGTTATTGGTAGTTGTAGAATGATTTGAAGTTTCGGAGAAACCGGTGTAGTGAAAAACAAAATCATGATCGAAATTTTAAATATTAGATGGTTTTAAGTCTTGAAACATTGCAGAATTGTTGGATATTATTATCTAAAGAAATATGTTGCGTATTTTGGGACATCTTAATATAAAAAGATCAAGATTAATTTGGTATAAGATGGATGAAAGGTGCTTATTTGTATGTTTCTGCATCATGTTTTTTTTTGTGTGTGTGCTTCATAGTTCAAGTAATGGCCTCCTGTACTCTCAGCTGTTCATCTTTCCTACTTACAGTTGATCGTTGATCATCATCTGCAAGATTCTTTAATGCCTATTCTCCTAGAGGGCGAGTTGTATCCTTTTATGTAGTCATGTCATTACCAGATAAAAGAGCTCATTTTTTCTTAACTACATGATTTTGGCTCAACTAGCTACTTCATTCTGGATTTGTGGTATCTGCTGCAACTCTGCTAACCTCTGACCCAGCATGGGATTGATATTACAGAAGAATTTTTTTTTACCCACAACAAACTTTTTGGTATAAATTGTTTGCTTCTATCCCAGAAAATCTGAACTATTTGATTATATCTGCGGAGCATAGAGTTCCACCAAGATATTTAACACACACATGTTTGACAAATAGAGTTCCAACCATATGCTAACAACTAGAGGTTTAGCAATTAATCTTGCCGGACATTTTACTTTAAGATAGTATCTGTCCTTGACGTGGAAACCTGGATAGAACAAAGATATTATGCTCTATTGATGTAGGACTATCTGCAAGTTTCTAGACCCTACTTTTTTGCATTTTTGTTGTATTGATGTAATATCTGTTTGCCACATTGTTCATTTCTTGCTTATACATTCTTTAAGTTCAGTTACTTCATCTCTATTTGATTTTGCAGAACATTGATGACATATTTCTTGATTTATCATAATTTCAGCTTGAAATATGAAGACCATAAATATTATTTCACTTTCTTCTTCACCCTTGATGACGTGTTGTCTACAAGCATTATTGATATGTAATATCAAGTTATTTTCTCTTTTCATATTTAGTTTCGGGAGGCTTCAGAGCAGAAGGATGATGCAGCTTTACTGAAAATGATGTCAATCTATGGTATGCCTAACTTTGAACGTATGATTGTTAATTGCACCTGTTAAATGCTATGAACTCTCTCTTCTTTCTTGGCAGGTGAGGAAGTTGTCACAGCACTAGGGAGTGAAGTTGATCGGCTAGAAAAAGAAATCCAGGAAATAGTTCCAGGCATTAGGCATGTGGACATTGAAGCCCATAATCCAATTGTGCCAACCCCATGAGTATATAGCTTAATAAAAATAATTGAGATATGCGTTAACTTCTTGTTCAAATTATAACAAAATGGGATACATGATTGATGAATTCTGGGAATATCATTAAAGCTTGGATGCTCTCGAGGAAGCTTTCTCTACACCGACAGCTGCATAGAACTTGTTTGAAGAATTTGCCATTTAGGTGTAGGGGATAATGATCCTCTGCTTGTATTTTTCTTGTGAGAAAGAATTGAAGCTTTTAATCATTTCCGGCTACAGTTGTGCTAGTGCAAAGAAACTCAGTGACATATGAAAGGCGCCTTGGTGAGATTAGATATCCATTATTAGCAGTGTAAAGAACGGTTCCTGGTTATTACTCTCTACTATCAATTGTTATTATGTAATATATGAACATTAGAGACATCAGACGAGTGATAATTCAACAGTGTCGATTTTTTTTATTTTCCATAAACTTATGCTTAAGGCAAAGCTATATATTTAGAATTAGTATTTGTCCTAAAAGTGAATAATATTACGAAGCCACGGGCATGACAAACTTGAAAAAAACTGATCTGATATTCTTTCATTATAAAAACTGTAAATAGTAGATGATGGCAGCACGTAAATAGTAAGTCATAGGCTATTTAATTTCACTATTTATAACGGGACGCTCCAAACTCCATTGATTGGAATGGAGTTGACAACAATCATAACAAAAAATATTCAACACGCCAAGTGTTTCTGTTTGAAATAGCTTTACTGACATGTAAATAAAATCTGCTCTACAAATGCTAAATTCAACATTCGACTATTTGTGGCCCTGATCTTTTACATCAAGACCTCTAATAAATGGTAGGCTTAATTCTATGAACCAAACAAACCTGTGTTTCTTACAAACATAAGTGCAAGGAATACTTAGAAGAAATCTGCCATCTTAACCATCTGCATTTTTCAGCCTTTCTTCACAGGGAGCTAGCAGAAACATGAATAGGCGAAGTGGTTCTTCTTTGAGACATAATGGGATATGTAATCTGTTGAAGCAGCAGAAGAGCCAGGAACATCAGCTGGAACAAGTATCTGTGTCTTTCCAGAAGCGATTCTCTTACCAGCCACATTGGCATAAAAGAGGCCTGAGATTGCTGGTACAAAAACATCACTCTCAGAACACATGTAGAAGTCGATTACTTTCTCCAGTTCAGAAGACTCTGAGTCGAGAAATTTTGCCTTTTTGTCAATGGGCATTATGTTTTCCTGCAGTTGTGTTTTCAGAGGAGTAAGCAACACAAATAGTAAAAGCACACATGGAGATACATCAAACATGGAAGCATATAGATTCTTTTACTTCCTAAACATACAATCAAAACTTAACTTATCATAATCTAAAACTTGACAGTAGAGAAAATATTGTGAAATAGTCAATACAATAGTAAAGAAACCAGACCTTTGTATATGTTTTAGGAAAGAGATCTTTCAATGCATCGAGGCTGCTATCCCACCTTGATTGAGTCAGATATAGAGTTGTATCCTTGTTGAAACCAATTTTTCTCAAGAACATACCAATCTCCTCTGGACCATAGCAGCTCTTTGATTTAAGAGTACTGTCGCCTTGGCAACTCTTCTTCTCCAGTATATCAACCCTCAGATCCACTGCAATAAACTGTCCTTTTGACTTTGCGCTCAAAGTTCTTAAGCGCTCCACCATGGACTCAACTACTTCATTAACTTCTGGTTGAAGCTCTAGAGTTCCAAACATTGACATACATGCAATTGAGTCGGTATTACTCTTCTCTTTCGTTTTTTTCATGTTCACTGAAGGAAAGTATGTTGCCAGCCTTATGTTTCCCTTAGAAGTGAAAACTGGTTCAATGTTTTCAGCAATATAATCTTCAGAAACCCTATTTGGAACCTTCACAACAGCAAGATTTCTTGATGAGACTTCAGCATGCTGATTTGTTTCTACTTTGACCACACCATCTAGGCTTCTCACGAAGTGTTCAACATCATAGATGTCTTCAAACTTCCTGAAACTCACAAATGGCCTTCATGAATCTTCAAACTTTGGGTGAGTAAAAGTGCGGACCAAGATGATATGAGAACTAAAAATCGATAAAAATTCACAGATGATCAGCAGTACTGAAAAGCCGTTAGATTTTGAAAGAGCTCATCAAATATTCAGCAAGCCCAATAAAATTCCAGCTTTTACAACTCTAATTTCCAGCTTCCAAAGGTTATAGTTCTACAGAAAGAAACTTCAACTAGGAATAGCTCATGAAAATCATATCCAATGTCTCCTCAGGACTCTGTCTCCAAATTACAGTTATCGGAGACAAAAGAATGTAGATAAGTGTCTAGTGTCTGCTAGGGCTTTAAACACAATTAAAGCCGCGAGCTTTTCTAAAACAAAGGCAACAGACACATGAATAAGAAAAAATAGCACCAAGTACAACTTATAATCATACGAGCCAAGAACGAGAAAAAAACTGGTAGACCTATGTGCCATGCGCAAAATCTCTTTTAATTGGACATTTACAAGCTCTTCCAAGCTGGGAACAGCAACATACCTAATGTCCTGTCTTGGGAGGGTAGAGTGTAAGCTAACCTTACCCCTACCTCAGAGGCAGAGAGGTTGTTTCAGATAGACCCTCGGTTCAAGGCCCTTCCAAACTGGGAATGGAGTGAAAATGAAAATAAGGAAGATGTAAGAAAATAATAAAGGGGATCTTTCCCAAAGAAATGCATGCAGTATCTTGACTCATGAGTGAGAGCTGAGTTTCCATCTGGGTATATCAGGCACAAGAAATATGATGTTCCAAGGGTGTATAGAGAAAGAACAATTCAAGTAACCTTTATAAATGTCAAATACAGATTAAATTCCTTAAATAGTTCTCATTTAAAACAACATTAAAACTCTGCAAGAATAACAAGAGATAGGGAAAACCATAGAGAACACTGACCTCTTATCCCCAGGTTTGCTCCCTCTGATGTCTGGGATTACAAGAGTTGCACGCAGATACCTCGCTACTATAACTGCATCAGCAATCTAACATGCCAGTTCGACACAGAATAAGACAATAGAAGAGAAGACAAACATAATTGCAACTCTGTATAAGTCTAACTCATCCAATAACATTTAAAAGAATCTGCACTTTGCTGGCAGCATAAACAGAAAGGCGAAGTGATGATGTAATTTAAGAAAGTGCCAGATACTCCTCCAAGCTAATGAGAAATAACCATGATATCAGGAATACAGCAATATCAAGTTGTGGTTTAAAGTTCAGTCACTATCCCATCCACCCCCTACCCACTGCATGCTGGCATAAAGAAATGTGATTGGAGAGAGAAATGTAGTCACAATGATAAACCACATCTAAACCAAGAAGAATGAACATCAGATATGGATTAAAGAAAAACCCATCAAAGTAACTATGCTGCTTAGCACCCCTACACAAAAGAAATAGATGCAATTCATATGACCACTTGAAATATTTGAATGGCCTGGAAAATCACCATGAACACAATCATTTCAGATCAGAAGCAAACAGACCAACTAAAAATGTCAGGTGGACAAGTAATCTTCGACGATTACCAAACCCGTAGAGAGTGAAAACGTAACCAAAAAAGCAAGAAAATGAATGTCCAATGTAATTTTTCCACTTTATAGCTAGTTATGCCTCATATACTGTAGTTTTATAATGTTTTCCCAAAAACATGAAATGCGACAGTGTTCTGCTCCTTTTACAGTTTTCAACACTTGATTAGGAGATAGAATGGTGCTTAGTCCTGCTGTTGAACGTCTCCATGGATCATCCTAAACATTAGTAAATTATGTACAACACAAATAACATCAAAAGCAAACTTGTAGATACCATTTGCAGCAAACAAATGCTTGACAATAAGATAGAACCTAGAGTTTGCAATTAGTTTGTCAAGCACATTGCAGGTAATTAATCACCTACATACTGCTATTTGATAAACTCAAGATCTAACACTAGTAAGATACCTGAGAGACATGATATTCAGGACCATTAGTAAGTGAGAAGGTAACAAATCCTTGTGATTGGTCAGCTTCTTCTGTTGAGAAAATCATATAATAAGAGATGTACAAATTGCTTAAAAGAAATTAAGATAATAAAAGATAAACCTTAAAAAACCGAGATTATTTAAATCACTCACGGGGAACTGGTTTAGTCCAACAAGGCTTTGGGGATTCACCACCCTTCATCCAAGGGCCAGTTCCCAGGCTCTGCTTACTGGTACTATGGATAGATATATCTGAATCCACCTAGATCAACAGGAAAACGGTAAAAGGAAATCAGAAATGTCCAAACAATTCAATAAAGAATATCACAAAATCAAATGTTGACACTAACACTGTTTTATCTGTTTTTGGCATATTCTTATAGAATCTATACATGAAGAAATTAATTAGATAAATCATTTTTAGCTAAGGCTAAGCCAGAAATCACGGGATCTTTCAGTAAACTATGAAGTCTACTAGGTAACAATAGTGAAAGTTTGCTGCAACTGCCTGTGAGAATATTTGTTGATTGAAAATACTAGAAGCTTTTCAAAACAAGTTAAATACTGCATAGTTCGATTCATTTCAAACAAAACAATGAAATCCAGAAACATAATAGTAGGATCAGCGCCAGATTAACATCTAAAGCAGCTGCAGAACAAATAACTCAACAAATCCAAAAACAAAGCATCAATCGGCCAAAAATAAAGAGCTAACAGCAACTGAAATGATGCAGTTAGAATAGCCGCTCATGTAGATGTACAAATCCACGGAACATAACATCAAATGAACTCAAAATCAAATAGATAGAACATGAATATGAGAGGAATTACTGGATAAAAGTGATCCCTCGTGATCATGTTGCCGAGCATAACAAACATAGTAACAGTAAGAACACCAGCAACAATTTGTCTCGGATCCACTGCCATTTCTCACGGATCCACAAAAGCTCTGTTCACAAGGAATCAAATATTGAAGAAGTTGAAGGTACAGTGTGCACAGAGTAACATGGAGCAGCAACTTCACAGTGAAAATGTGTATTAGGATGCTGATTTTTTTATATATAAATGATTAAATTACAAGCAAGAAAAACTAAAACTCCGGCTGGAAAAATCACCACTTTTGGTAATTAAGTAGAATTAGCAGCAAGTGTAGCAGTGCTATTTGTTGTAAATTTACCAAGTTGGATTAATTAGGGCCAATCAGGATAGGACAGATGACCGACAGAGTGGCGCTCCCACTTTTTTTTTTTTTTTTTTCGACGTTCATTTTTCTGCCACCGACACTTCTTTTGAAAACGATTCAGCGCCTAAACACAACGCCGTTATCTTTCCGGCCCAAAATTTCGTAGCACCGTAATCGGGGTATGAAGTTTAAGAAATAGGAAAATATATTTGTCATTTTATTGAATTATTCTTAATTTTAATTGATTTTTTTTTTTACGATAAAATATTGATTGAGATCCAATAAAAATTAAATAGAGTTGACTACAAAAGATGAAATGTGACCAAAGAAAATACTCATTTTGAGCATATATTAGGGAAATGAAAGAAAAAAAAAGGTGAAGTTATGACTTATCGATGTACTTCATCAGATAATAAAAGGTAATCCTACTTTTGTTTTCTTTGATTTTTTTTCTTTTTTTTACATATCTTGTGTTTTTTTAGTAAATCTTTTTTTTTTTTTTAAAGTTTAGATGCGTAAATATTGTTCAAAAATAAAATTAAAGAACCTAGATCTGCTTATACACTGGCACTCTAAGCTTTCATTGCTCTTTAGACCAATTATTAAAAATCTCATGATCCCTATTTAATGTAAACACTTGCCTTTTTAATTTTATATGCTTATTTTATCCTTAATAATGGGAGCGTCGCAATACTATTATTGTCTAATAACTTTTATAATAATAATAATAATTTAATTTACTATCACCATATCGGTGATTTTTAGCTAAATAAGTCAGATTTACTCTAGATTACACTTGCCTTTTCAAATGCTAAAAGCTTTTTTTTTATATATCTAATCAAATAGTGTCATATAAATAGAAGGAAAAAAATATAAAATTTATCTTCATACTCTCTATTTCAAAAAGGAATCATAGACGATTGAAGTACAATGATCAATCTTTTTTGTCTCAATCTAGATATCGACTTATTAGTCTTTTAAAATACATTTTACATAAATTAGAACTTACAAGTTGTCAAATTAAAAATATTTAAAAAGTACATGTGCGACAACATTATGATAAAATGTATTAATTTAAATTCTAATAATGTCATGTAACGTGGAAAAAACAGAACAATATCTACCCACCAGAGTTGCACGTCATCTCCGGCATTGGATGAATGAAAATTTAAAAAATCCTACAATTGTTGTCTAAAAATTTAAATAAATAAATAAATAGGTTGAAAGAGATGGTGAAAGGAAAAATACATTTCATTTGAAATTATGCATCTGTTTCTCTTTTACACGTTTTTTAAAGAAATATTAATTTGGACAATTTTATCCTTATATATGTCTTAAATATGATGTTCTTCATTAAATATTTATTCTATTGAGATGTTTGAAGTATTTAAAAATAATTAATAGTATCAAAGACAAATGATTAAAAAAATTATCTTGAACTTATAAAATAACAAATAATTTGAGATAATTATTTTGAAAAATGAAAACAAATAGTATATCTACTTTCTCTGTCCACTTTTATTTGTCACGATACGCTTCTCAAAAGTTAATTTGACTAATTTTTAAATTTAGATTAAATTACATTAATTAGATATTTTTTTAAAAAGAAATAAATATTCAAAACTATACGAAACGTACAATAAATTGAATCTTTTTTTGCACATCAACATAATAAAAAATACACCATAAAATATTGATCAAAATTTTTATATTTTAACTCAAAAAAAACTGTAACAATTAAAAATGAATAGAATGAGTATCAATATAAAAGAGAAAGAAAACAATGCAAAGGTTGTTGAGTGAGGTTGATTGGCCGCCTCACACAAGATTGGCGCCTCAAGAAAAAGGTTAGGTGTGCGGAATTTTTTTATTCTTTAGGCCCTATTTTATCGGTAGAGTGAAATAAATCTTGCATTGATTTAATATAAATTAGATTTCATACCTTAAAAATTAACTTATGGAGAAAAAAATGTCCAAATTCATATTTTTCTCATCCCATTGACGTGGGGACTTAATAAAGACGTTATAACTTCCGTTTCACTCTCACATCAATTATTCCTTTTATTGTATAACAACAAATGTTTCTTGTACTCATACTCTTTCTTTCATCTAACTCTATCTATGTTAGAAAAAGGAGAAACATCTTCTAGTTACATCACATACTTCATCTGTTCTTCCAAGCTCCAAATATGGGAAAATATCCTTTCTTTCTAAAAAAATAAATAAATCAAATCCACCACATTTTCAAAATACAGTAGATTACAACTAAAATTCTTGTTACATGTTTTTTTTTTAATTCTAACTTCAATGTTTCTTCCATTTGTTTGAAAAGTAGAATAAAACTAGTGTTGATTTTTAACCAAACCAAACCGTGAACGGTTGAAAATCATCCATGTAGAAGTGGCAATAGTAAGAAATGAGACTAGAAATGACAATATGTACACTAGTATAACTTACATACCAAGAAATGGTCAGTATCACAGATAACAAAAGAGTTGACAAAATAGAACAACTAACTAGCCTGATTGTGGCTAAGAAGATAAATACTCTTTCACCATCAAGATTTCACTACACAGCTTTTTAGGAACTTGTTGTAATGCTTTTCCTTCTTGCCAGGCTTGCCCTACCATCACTCCTGGCCCGGCATGACGTATATATATGACTATCTCATCGTTAAATGGCCATGAATGCTCCGCTGAGATGTTAAAACACCTCAATTAGGTAAGTAATTTAAGTGCACTAAACGAAACAACAAAGAAAGCTCGGCAATGCCATATCAATGCCAAGAAGAGGTTTCATGAAATTGTATCTCTTTAGTTGCAACTTCGGTAATAACAATCAAATCGAGAAAGAAACCTACCAGCATCTCAACCCCACTTATTTGATTTAGTAGACAACTGTCAGATAGGACAGTGAAAGCAAGAGGAGCATTTAAAGGTGTGTTGAAGGTTGACATACACAGAAACTTCATGCATACGATTTTTATTGATAATATTTGTGCCATAGAGAACATAGTGGGATCATAGGGTCTCTACCAGGAACCGACCAGATAAGGTTTTGAACTAGTCAACTTGACAATACAAAGGAAAATGAAATCCAAACAACTATGTATAGGACTCACTACCAAGCCTATGTAAATCAGTAAGGAAACAATTGTTCAGGAGTGGCTAGGGTAGATAGGCCACTGAAGTTGAAGAAAACGACAAAACACAACTGCATATGGGGCTATTGGGTAATATGTGGTTTGCACGAGAAGCTGTCTAATCCTGTTCAACAAGAAGCCTGAAGTCTGATGTAATAATTCTCACCTGGCATGGGGAAACCACGAGGAAAATCAGGGAGATCCAATATTCCATCTTTGAATTCATATGCTAAATCACAAGGCTCTTCTGTAGACATCACTTCTTTGAGTTCACTAACCGTAAAGTACAAAGGAGAAAATGAACTCGAGAGCCCAGAGAAAACTGATTCGCCTGCATAATGTGGATGATTGGTTAGGAAAATATACTAGGCAAATCAATTGTGCAGTAATCATATCATTATTTAATCAGTGGTTAGTGTGGATCCTAATAAGCTCATTGTAAGTTGCCTGATTCTAATATATTGTTCCTGACCATTATTTTTTGTGATAATATTAGAATATATTCCCTCCATTTTCATTTTTATAGTCTTGGTTTGACGATTTGACTAAGGCGGAATTTAAGAAGGTAAGTAAGATTTTTGAATCTTCTGGTCCTAAACAAAGGGTGTGTTCATTCAAATGTTTTCCGATTTTTCCCATGTTTGTTTGGTTAAAATTTTTGGAAAATATTTTCTCTAAGAAAATAAGTTCCTTAAAAATGAGGAAAATGACTTCCTTAGTGGAAAACCACAAGCAGCATTGTGTCCTTCCTAACATCCAACACACCTCATCTTCACCCCGTAGTCCGCATCCCAACCACCTCACACCCTACTCCCACTCCACCTCCCATAATATTTGCCTAGAGTATACACAAATTCTTTAAGAATAATTTTTTTGGCTTACATCCGAACACAAGAAAATAAGTAAGAAACCTACTTATTTTTCTAGAAAACATTTTTCTTCATGCTGGACACAAATCCTAAATATGTGTGTAATGTACCAAAATACCCATTGAATCTTGTGGTCTTAAACATGTCCCATAGGATGTTGGAAGAAAGAGATACTAAATATAGTTAGTGACATCCTTTTTTAAATGGACAAAAACAGAGTAAAATACGTAAATTAAAACAGAGGGAGTATTGTATATCTGAGGTTGCAGTCTTTGTAATAATAAAGCAACATTTCCAAGCAAGCATGATACTCAACTTATAAACAGAAAGGTAACAAACTGCCAGAGAATTCTCAAGATTACCTCCGAGTAACAAAATGCAAAAGAATTCTCAAGATTACTACACAGTAACAAAATGCAAAAAGCTTGAAACAATTATCTTCTCCAGAAAAAAAATAATTTTAAAAAGAAGAAATTGTTGGTGTGTAAACTTAAGATAGCTCTTAACTAACTTACTAATAAGTCGCCCGTATGCCTTCCCATCACCAGCGTGAAATACAACCTGTAAAAATTAATTAAGGAACTCAAGTATTAGCACCAAATTATCAAGTTGAATTCCTCCAAAAATCAGTTCAAAAGACATCAGTTAAGGGGTACAACCTTTTTGAAAAAATTTAACCAGGCAATCTGCAGTGGCCCTGTTCACATTTCAAAATATCTTAAAATCATTCACCGAACATTGAATTGAAAATGACATACACTGGTATGTTACTAGCAGCTAGTAGAATACAGGTCCCGTTAGAGAAGTAGGTTAGATTTCTAAGGATCTAAAGATCATATAGCCCAAGCTGCACAACCATCAGACTCTCTCACTATGATTACCCTCATCCCAAATCAAATATGTGAATTATCAGTCAAACTCCTTCTGAGTACATGTGATTTCAAAATCTGGTATCATCTAGTTGCTTGAAACTTCATATGCTAAGGGCAAATAGAAGAAAGACCAGACCACCAATCTTGGCTAAACGTGGACAACGCTTTATCATGGTCCAGAATTATTAGAAACATAAATCAGAATATAGAACTATTCGGGTCATAAAATGGAAAAAATCAAGATAAGTAACCTCCGCTTGTTCTGCACTTCCAAAATTCAGCAACTGTATCACTATTTCCAGTTGCTAGCAAGCTAGATGCACTTTTCTCTACCAGTTTTGAATTATTGTACCGTGTCCCGGCTATCTCCCAAGCTTGTGAAATCAACCTGCTTGAAGTTAACCAAGGATATGAGGATATATTGTAACACTATCAATTGTGTGCTATGTTACGTTACATAAGCTGACTGTCCCTAGGCCTAGGATGGGTTATATTTAAAAGAGACATAAATGATAAATCTCTTGAAGTGATAGTTTGAGGTGTAAAGATATGTAATGAGCATAGCAAGCTTCTCAGTCGGGGGAGGAGGAGATAATCATGCTTTTGCATATAGCTAAAGATTCTCTCCACTTTAAGCAATTGTCAACACAATCACAGTAGGGTATTCTATGATTCTACAAGCTAATAAAATCAATAAAAGCAAGTCTTTATCATAAATTTATAATAGCAATAGATCACAAAGCAAAAGGATGTCCAGAGGGGGTTAAATAGCGGGGACGTATGGGGTGAAATATCTCAAGATGTCTAATAACTACGAACGCAGTAAAGAAAACACACATATTCCTTTCCATTTATACAGCTAATGTTTACCTTCCTCTAATCAAATGTTTCATAGAATAAACTCTCACATCTTTCAAGAATTCAAATTCATTTTTGTTCAAATCATTCAATTTTAACCAAAATATTGTTTTGCTTATGACACTGGTCTTACCTAGCCTAGTAACGTAATTCTATCATCTATTCTTATCAATACAGTATACAAGTCATTCTATCCTATTAAATTTCATACTCAGTCGAATCATACAAAAGGGACAGAGAGAATATTCTCTGCTTCATGAAGCACAAGTTATAAAATCAAGAGACAAAAAGGAAACCAAGTAACATACAGACCTTGGGTTAAGCAAGGCCAATAGCCTGTGCCGCCTTTCCTCCGGAATATCCTCAATTTTCTTCCTAACCACAACAACAAATAACAAATAACAAGATTAATGAGACTAAATAAGTGTTTAATTGCTAAAATGCATCAAATTTACTAAATTGTCTATCAAAGCAATTCAGTAATATTGTTTCACCAGAGATAAAGGGCGGGATTATAAGAAGACGGGTCCAAAGGAATAAGCTCCATGGGAGGGTCAAGGAAGGTGACTACATCCTGTTCGTCCAAGTACACTATCTTGCCATTCGGTAAAACATGGTAGGGTTTTTCATCCCACGGTGAGGCAGAGCTGGAGAATGAAGACGAACTTGCCCGTACGGCGGCGCTGTGGTTCGCCCGACGCGAAATTGACAGAGACGTGCCGGACGGAAGAGCTGAGTCAAACTTTGTGGAACAGAAACGCGAAGCTTGCTGCCAATTTTTGCAAGTGATTATTTTGGGGGAGAAGACTGCGACGCTACGGGCGCACGCCCTCTCTGGTGCAGCTGTTGCTTGTGGATACTGCATTGTGAAAAGCCCTGGTTTAGCCAAGTGAAAAGTAAACCATTGTTACTCCAAAAGACGTTCAATAATTGTTACATTTTTTTTAAAGCAATTATTACATTTGTGACATAATGTATTACCTTATCTTATGAATGCAGATAATTAGCGGCACTCCCGTCACTAAGAATTTGAAAAAAAATAAGTTTTTCTTTTTAATTTTAATTTGTGTTTAGCCACAAAATATAAATTTGAGTTATTTTTTATTTCTCGCAAGTAATTTGGAGCAAGTAAGCAAAATTTTATATTCAATCTTATAAATATAAGATACATATAAAATTCACAAAAGATCATGTTTCATGAAAATCGTATGCATAATTATCTGCTATTTTTATTTTATTTCTCTGAATAAAACATGACTATAGGAATGGATAGCCCCACTATCTGTCTTACCTATTTTTTTTGGAGATTAACTTTAGATAGAAAATTATTTCATGGTCAAAAACAATTTATGTTTGACCATGTATGTATAGATTAAATTTATTTTTATTTTATTTTTTATGTGTAATTTGAATTGTACAAATTGAAATATTTATATAATTTTTTTAAACTTTAAAATTCCAAAATTAAGTTAAATTTAGGACTAAATATGTGTTTTTTCAAAATTAACTAAGAAAAAAGTGAAATATTTTTGGAGAAATTCATAATTTTCTAGGTATAGAAGTAAAATTTGCCTATTTCCTTATATTGACAGGGTATTGTGCGCAGGAACTCATCTCATCCGTGGCAACAAAACGCAACCGAGAGAAAGCAATCCAGAAAGAGAAAGCAAAAAGCAGCAGAAAAATGGCTTCTAACGCAGCTGCACCGTTTTGGAGGTCGGCAGGGATGACTTACATAACATACTCAAACCTATGCGCCAACCTGGTCAGAAACTGCCTTAAAGAACCTTACAAGTCCGAAGCTTTGAGCCGTGAGAAGGTCCATTTCACCATCTCCAAATGGGCTGATGGCAAGCCTCAGAAACCCACCATCCGCTCGGATTCTCCTGAAGAATGAGAACAAGGTTGGATCTCAGGCTTTATTTCTTCTCTCAACTGAATTTCGTACTGTGCTGGAATTTTGTATGGTGCACGTCTGGTGGAGCTTGCTTAAAACATTGATATGCTAATAATATAACCGATAGACCTTGATTTATACTTGGATGGAATTGTGATAATGTTTATTTTAGGACCTGCTTCTGTTGTCAAGTGACTTATTTCCAGTTTTCAAAGGAAACTCAGGCTATCATAATGTATCAATCCCAATGTTCACCTGGTTAATTTTAGTCATTGAGTCCTTGAAAACTGTCTTGGAGCATAACAGAAAATAACCGCCTTGGTCATCTAAGCAAACTTGTGAATTGCTTCCTATGTTCCAAGTTAATATAAAAGGGGTAAGTAGGAACCAGAGGGCTCAGTAGAATTGTTTATGCTTTATCTTGTGTGAATTCGAACTAAAAACTTAAAGAAAATGAACAAATTACCAATACAACTTGCATGCCATGATATTTTCCGGAAACAAATCTTCTAACTTTAGATTCTACCGGCACCTTACAATTCATGGCTTGAAGTTTGAACTCTTTTCTTTGTTCAGTAATCCAATACAATGCTTTGTAAATTAGTTTGAGGTTTGGTAGAGTATGTTAATGCACAGACAGAGGGTTTGGTGTCTAGTTGAAAGTAGTGTTATCAAAATAAAAAGCACAAAACATTCTAAGGTTCATTGATATTTTAAGCGCAAATTGAATATAAACGTAGGCTTTAATGAAAAAGAGCAATTGGAGAAACAATACAAGTATACATGTTTTAGTTCAAGACTAATAGTTATAAGCATTAATAACAACTATATGAAAAAAAAATGAAATAGGATTACGATAAAGTGAAATTTCAATTGTTTAGTGTTGCCTCTTTCGAAGATGCTCATTAGTGAGGGAAAACATGTCTCAGAGCCTTGGTGAATGACACTAAAGGGCATATTAAGTTCTCGTTTGGTACAATGAAATAGGGTTCATATTTATTGTTTATTTCAATTTTGGAGAATCTTTACACATATATTTGTGCACCGCATAAAATATACTGGATTAAGATGAACCCAATATTAAAGAGATACATCCGTCTCAGACTGTGTAGCATATATAACGTGACTTTTATCTTACACGTTCTCAGCAAATTGTTTGCACTTTGCACATCAAGCAGAGAGGTAATTAATTAATTCCATTTATCTTGGTTAAGTGATTTAACGAAGTAATAATGTTTACGTTTAACCATCCCGTCTCCCAGAAGTTATGCAGGGAATGATTAAACGCTAAACACTGCATCGATATTAGATAAATGTTGAAATGAACATATACATTAATTGGTTTTCTTTACATGAAGGGAACGACTAAGCGGTGAGTTTCCAACAGCAGAGAAGAGAAGGATGATGTACACGCAGCCTTAATCCTACCTGGTCTCGTAAATCTTTGGCTCAAGTAAAAAATATCAGAAATCATGAAAAACAAATGCAGTAGTTTCAACACCACACGGAACTAGTTGAAAATTAGAAGAATTTCAATGAATATTAAATTAACTCATAATTTTCAGAAATGCAATGAATTCAATCTACCGAACATAAGCTTTGAACCCATCATATCTAAATTCTGGCAAAGAGGGACAAAGTTATAAATGTCATCTGGTCTAACTAACCCTATTAGTTCATCTCTTGTATGACACTATGCAATCTCTCTTCAATTGTCGCGGTAACAATTTCATGAACTGGAGTTCCAGGTTCTGTTGTAGAGAACCCTTCAGCAGTAGGGGAGGATGCTCCTAGCCTGTCGGAAATTCTGATATCTTGGCTTTGCAAAGAAAGGTCGGGCAATACTTCCGTGGAAGCTTCACTTTCTGCTAACAGTGTAGTTGTTTGGCTTCCATTCCCTTCAGATGGATTTTCTGAAGTAGAATTAGAGTTGTCTTTCTCTGCATCAAAAGCTTTTGCTATTGCAGATAGCTTTTTCCACACTGAATCATCAGTGGCTAGGATTTCTCTGTTCTGATAAAGGAAGTTGAAGAAGAATAAGAGAAGAGCGGAACCTGCTGATACACCAGCTATAACGAAAAGGCCCTTAAAACTATCCAGCGTGAGACTATCAGATGTTATAGACATTCCATCTATCCGTGGACAATCTGTTTCATTCCCAAACCATTTCTGTATTATGTTATTCATGAACTCTCCCTCCATTACCTTCAAGACTGCTCTTGATACATCAGGTACCAAAGGTGACCCTTTTGGAAATGCCTGTAAGAAGTTGTGGGAAAAGAAAAGATTAGATTGAGTGAAATACCGTGGATAGTGAACATTTCCAGATACTGAGAGAATCTTACGAATCCAAAGCCAGCAGTCTTGTAAGTCGGACCAACCATAATATACTTTCTGCTGTATTTGTTGAGGAAGAGTCTGAGATAAGGTAGTTCATCAACAATTGCACCTACACCTCCGTTTTTACTTCCTCTTGAGAGGGCATCATTATACTCTTCCAATGTGCTATAACTTCTGAACTTGGTGCTGTCAAATTTCATGCTCTTCAAGACGCCTCTGACAAAGGAACCTTTTTGGTACCCAACATATTCTCCACGCTTGATGAGATCATTGAGGTCTGTTATTGTAGGTTGAATCTTTTGCGCTGTCAGCATAGATGTTAAACTGGCTGTATAACTTGATGTCAGCACCAGAACCACGAAAACCCACACAATCAGCACAAATCTTGTAAAGTTACTTGTTACTCTCTCTTCTGAAACAACCAACCACATATATATGATTTGTTGAGAAACTAGGTAGGATAAATATAAAGCTTTCATATATAATTTACTTTGAGTTAGAGGCTTACTATGAGCAAAAACGAGAGTTGAGAAGGAAAACCAGAATATCATCCCAACTTGCTCTCGTTTAGGTCCTCGGAACTCTTTGTTTACACTATGTTCAAGCACCCAAACCACAAAACCAATGAAAACAAAGAATGCTCCTGTTGTTACCCAAAGCTCGCTCTTTAGTGGTTTCACGAAAATCCAAGCATTCTTCCTGTCATCATCCTTTACTGGCACAACTGCAGAAAAACCTGACTCTGTAAAAGGTAATGTGAAGTCCACATACTTGGATCGGTTTGCTGAAATGGTTATGTCACCTATCATTGCATCAAATTTCTGGTTAAAGTAAACAATGATCATTTCAGTACTTATGGTTGGTCTTCCTCTGCCAGAATAAAAGCAATATAAGAAAATCTTAAGGGAGCATGGATGAAATGTAAGGTATTCAGCCAAAGAGGCTGATTTGAATGAAGATTAGATACTTTATTACCTCAGAAAAGAGCTTATAAGCAAGAACATCAAAGTCTGGAGAAGTGGGGCTATCCAGTATTTGAAATGGGATAAATTCGTAAGGGAGAGCATAGGGCAAGGATTCGATGACTTCTTTGAAGACATCTGCACAGAAACCAGTTACAGTTACTTCTTGTGTTTTTGAATCAATTTCCACTTTAAGGAATTGCTCCAGCCCTTCTTTGTCTGGAACTCCAACTCTTAACTTCTTGCCGCTTGTGGGTATTTCCCAGCCTTTTGGAGCAATAGTAGATTCACCTGGCCAAAATATTTCTCCTAGTTGCGTATTACTATTGCACTTAGCTGCTGTTTTACCATTCATTTTCAGTTTACATGAAATTCCATCCTTCTCCGTCCAGAATCCAGTGTTCCTCTCTGCTTTCCCAATTATATTCACAATCTGATATGGGGAAGGCTGCAATTCTCCATCAACAATGCGGAAATCACCACTCAGACCAGTTTTTAGCGCTGTGTTTTGCATAGAGTTGAGGAGCAAAGATCCCAATTCTGAGGTTCCAAGTGCATCTAAGTCCGTTAAGTACTCTCTATTATCTGCTTTTTTGAATTTTGGGATGGCAGTGCCACTCACTTTCTCTACTGCTTTTGCTAATGCTGTGATTCCATTATATGCCCATAGCCCAAAAACATTGAGTTCTACTATGTCCATGTCTGGATACTCTTGACGGAATCTCCTTCTCCACCTCTTGGTGTAATTGATAAGCTCATTTGTTCGTGGAACATATGGCTTTACACCAAGAACACCTTGCATTGATGACTCAATCACTGAAGTATCTACCGAGTCAAGAAGACTCGTTAGCACATCTGTGATGATCCATGCATATCCATCGCTTATCATCCCGGCTTTGTTTGCCTTGAGGAAAAGGCGTTTGGCAAGTTTAGGTCTCAAGTGCACAATGAATACCCTGGTCTGCATTGTTTTCAACTTGTATAGCTCACCGAGGATTTGATCATCATTGGCTGACGGAGAAATAACACTTGTATAGGAGACTGAAGTGCTGATTTCCAGCAAGGCATCAGTCAAATGTGGAACTATACCAGTTCCAAAGGGGCTATCCTCATAGATGACTACAACCTCTTTCCAATCAAAGTTCTTTACAATTGCTGCAATGGCCTTAGTCTGGCTGGAAGAAGGAAGTGCTGCTCTGATGAAAAAGGGGTTTTCCTTTACTGTAAGTAAAGGACTTGTTGCTGGAGAAATGATAGGGACTTTTACTCTGTTCCCTAAGTCAATCACAAAATCAGTTTGTGTAGACATTTGTGGCCCAAAGATGGCTTGTACTTGGACATCCTTTAGCAGGTATATGGCTGCACATACACAATCAGACTGTAAGAAATTGTACAAATTGGCATGAATAACTAACTACAGAGTATGTCTGATAGCTTGTTTGTCCAAGCTTCTATGAAGCCAGAAGTACTTATTTTAGTGACTCGTGAAGCAAAGAAAGTAAGATATGCATGCTCGGTTAAGTATAGTACATCACGGAGCTGAATTTACCAGCGGATGCTGCTTCAACATCATCTTTCTTGGAATCCCTCAAGTGAGGGACTATCCTAATGGCACTGCGACTAGCGGTGGCATGGTAATCATCAAGTGCTAGTAAGATCGATATGTGCATTACTTTTCCTAAATCTGTTTCCAGATCAAGAATTATGCCCACATCCACCTTTGCAACACTAGTTTTATTATCTTCACCTTTTATTGGCATCATATAGAGGTAAAAGCTAATGATGGACACAAATTGAATCAAAACAATTAGGAAGTGGCATTTTGAACTTCTCATTTTGAGAGTTGATGTGCTTGTGCAGGTAACCAACTTGCAGTGATATTCTCTGTAGTTTTTCAGAATCAGTGAATTTATAGACTTCAGAATCAGTAAAGTCCATACTCCATACCATAATTGGGGCAAAAGTCCATCCAGTCTTCCATTATGCTTTTTGTAAATTCGTGGTCAAGAAGTAAACGATAAATACTGCATCAATGTTGATTAATTTGCATTAGGAAACTGCTTAGTAAGTTACCAAATAATGTTGAAAAGAAAATATACGACACTCAAGTCATGCGCGACACCTTAATATTGTACACATAATTTATTTTGACATTTCAAGAGACCCGCTTTTTCCCTATAAAACACCAATATTAACAAATATGATCTATCAAAGACATCATGCAACATGGTTCCGAAAGTGATTTGTTCTAGCCATCACTGAATAGATCTCCCAGTGTTCAATTTAGATTTCATCGGAGCTCTAAAAGGGTTCTGGACATTGAATGGAAACAAAAAATAGTGATATGCACTAGCCACCACTTAAAAAGTGGATAGATATTTCTACATATCCTTTTCTCAAACTTCAAGATATAAATATCTACATAAAATAATAAATAATTTTTTCATAATTTATGTGGATTTCTAAATTGTCAATCAAACATCGTATTAATTTTATACCTGAATAACTTATTTTTTATCTACCTATCAAATATCGTATAAGTCATACAAAAATTAATACACAAATAACTTATTTCTTATCTAGAACTGAGAGTGGATAAGACAATACGATGTTTATCTTTGTTTTCTCTTTTAGGCAAATGAAGGAGCCTCATTAAGTGATCATATGATTCATTTATAAGATTTCACAAAAATTCATATTTTTATATAGGAGTTCGTTATATCTAGATAATGAAAATTTTATACATTTAAATACATTTTAGTATAAATATCGCATATGTAAATTGAATTTAAAATTTGAAAAAATAAAATATTTATATTCATGTTAATAATTACGTATTTAGAACCAAATCTTCCAAAGCTACGATAAAAAATAAAATTTGTAATTTTGATAATAAAATAAATTATATATTAATATAGTTTTTGTGATACAACACTTCCAATGAAATATAATGTTAGACAAAAATAACGCTGCTAGTCTGCTACCGTAGTTACGCTGTCCAAAATAAAAATCTGTACTAACTGCATGCATGTGAAGAAATATTCAATAAATATAATATTCGATTCCACTTGTTCCCATCTTTTTCCATGACACTTACCGTCCCATTTGATTAGGAGAGCTAAAATTGACTGAATAATTTTTAATAAATAATACCTTTTCTAATTTATATTACGTAAAAAATTCTCCTACACCCATGAAATATAATTTTTGCCCGAAATATTTAGAGTAATAAAAACTCTAGTTTCATAAGATTAGTCATAGATTAAAAGAGTCCGGAGTCTAAAGGGTGAGAAATGTTAACAAAAATTCTAAAACGATATATGAAATTTCTTTTTAATCAAAATGATAAAATCGCTCATGAAGTAGCGATTTTGTCCGCCGGAAAAAGCAAAATCGCTGCTATAGCAGCTATTTGTTAAATTTGATTATTTTTTAAAAACAAAATCGCTCCCAAAGGAGCGATTGGGAGCGATTTTCAAAATAATTTTTTTTATAATTTTTTTAATATGTCGCTGCTGAGGCAGCGACTTAACTTTATTTTTTTTTAAAATTATTTTTTGCTTCTTTTTTTTTTAAAAAAAAGTTTAAATCAATTTTTTTTAAAAAAAATCAAATCGCTGCCAAGGCAGCGATTTTAAATTAATTTTATTTTATTTTTTAAAATCAAATCGCTGCCAAGGCCGCGATTTTAAATCAATTTTTTTTTAGCGATTTAATTTTAAAAAATAAATAAATAAATTTAATTAAAAATCGCTGCCATTTGATTAATTTTTTTTAAAAAAATTTCATTTAAACTTTTGTTTTTTTAAAAAAAAGCAAAATAAAATAATTAAAAAAATTTAACCTTAAGTCGCTGCCTCAGCAGCGACATATTAAAAAAATATTAAAAAAAATAATTTATTTTGGAAATCGCTCCTTTTGTTTTAATTTTTTTTTTATAAAAAAAAATCAAATTTAACAAATCGCTGCTATAGCAGCGATTTTGCTTTTCCCGACCGACAAAATCACTACTTCGTGAGCGATTTTGCTGTTTTGGTTAAAAAGAAATTTCATATACCGTTTTAAAATTTTTGTAAACATTTTTCACCCTTTTGGCTCCAGACTCTAGATTAAAAACTTCTAATTTGGAGCTGTCAAATTGCATGCCCTTCAAGACTTCTTTGACAAAGGAACTAGCAAAAACGAGAGTTGAGAAGGAAAACTATAAAGCAGAATGGTCTGGTGGACTCTTATAGTTGTATCAGTTTGTATTTTGAATTCTTTTACTTATCGTTTTGTCATCTGAACCCCTAAACTAAATAAAACACAATATATTAAACCCCTCTGACCATTGTTTGACATTAAAATAGCTGACTTGGCGAGAGAGTGTGACCATACACATTTAAGGAGAATGAGCATCATATTTTAAACTTTAAATTTTAAATTTAAATTATTAAAATTATATAATAATAAAAAATAAAAATCTATCTTCTTCCCAACACCACTTTTTCAAAAGGCATAATACATATATTGGACCCTAAACTTGGCTTCAAATTTTAACTTTGACCTCAAACTTTCATAGTGCACAAATAGGCACTTTAACTATACTATCTTTCAACAAATAAACACGCGATTCCTACCTGGCAAAATGCGTGAAATACACGCATTCTGCGCGAGTGAGAGGTAATTTTTTAGGCCCAAAACGATAAAAAATTGCTAAAATGACAATTCTACCCTTAATTAGTACATAAATTGGACCCTTAACTTGGCTTCATATTATAACTTTGACCTTTAACTTTGTTTGTGCACAAATAGGCACTTTAACTATCCAAAACTTAAACAAAAAAATACTCGGATCCTACATGGCAAAATACGTAAAATTCACTCAAATTAGGCGCGTCAGATGTAAAAATCGAGTGCCCAACAGTAAAAAAAAACACTGAAATGACAATTAAACTCTCTTTCTAATTTTTCAACAATTTTCCCCTCTTTTTTGCATTATTTGTTGTTCATTGCAAAATGCAAGTGACATTTAATTACTTTTTTGTTATTATGAAAAAAATTATAATGAAGTCTTTTTTGACAAGATGGGGTGAGTATACAATTATACAAATTGAATGCAATTTTTGAAGGAATTTTGATTAGATATCAGACTGCTACTCAAACTTGACAAAAATATGTGAAAAGTTCTATCAGACAATTTATCAAATACTTTAAGTGCATTATTTCACTTAATAATTTTTAGTACTGTAAGTTCATTTGTTGGCCTCCAAAATTCATAATTGCAATTCTCTTCACTATGACAATCACAATACACAAAGCACCCTGTTTTTTCAGTCAAATATTTGACAACTTAAAGCACAAATATACTTCAAACTAAAGAAAAGAAGGAGAAGTTCATTGAATCTCATGTCTTTCCATATTTATGGGTTGCTCTGAAATAATTTTGCAATAAAAACATTAGTTTCTTCTAGAGATTCTCATATTAGTTTGAACATTTGACCAACAATATGCAAATTCTTGTTTGTAAAATGTTGAATCTTGTTACCTTGACTAAATTGAGGAAGAAAAATAGATAACTCGAAAATTAAATTACAGCAAATATCTTGAACAATTTTTTCTTTGATTTGAATATAAGGAACATGAATTTCAGATTAGGAATTTTTAAGAGAGAAGAAAAGAGGTACTAATTTTTTTTTACCTAAAAAATGAATTTGTTTTCACTTCCACCTTATTCTATATTATAATTTATTTTTATAATTTTTAAAATCTAGGTGTATTTATTTTAGTTAGTTGGCAGCAACTGAGTGGTTTACTTTTCCACGTCAGAGCATGTGTGTAACACGCGTTTTGATTGAAATATTCGCGTGTTTTTTTGTTTAAATTTCGGGTAGTTAAAGTGTCTCTTTGTGCACTATCAAAGTTAAAGGTCAAAGTTATAATTTGAAGCCAAGTTAAGGGTCCAATTTATGTATTATGCTTAAAAAAATACGTATAAATTTTTTAATTAGTTGGCAGCCACTGAGTGGTTTACTTTTCCACGTCAGAGCATGTGTGTAACACGGTTTTGATTGAAATATTCGCGTGTTTATTTATTGAAAGATAGGATAGTTAAAGTGCCTATTTGTGCATTATAAAAGTTTGAGGTCAAAGTTAAAATTTGAAGCCAAGTTTAGGGTCTAATATATGTATTATGCCTTTTCAAAAAATAATCAAAAACTCCTTCTTCAACCTATTCAACCCATCGCAGCCACAACCCCTTCTCTCTTCTTATTCTTTTTCAGCCCAGTTCCACCTTTTTCTTCTTCTTTTCAGCCCCAGATCCCCCACCGACCCAACCCCTGCCCCTATCCATTTTTTTTTCTCTTTTGACATATTCACCATTAACATAATCATAATAAAAAGCTTTTGCATCTCATTCACCTTTTTAAAACTTAATATTTCAAGATCTTTTGCTTGAATGTATTTATATATTTTTTTTTCAATTTGAAGTTTTCTTGATATATTTTTATACCAAATTTAAATAAATAGAATCGAAAGTATGTGTAAGAGCTAGCTATAATATTTCACATTTTGTCAATAAGAAAATTTTTGAGTGTGAAGATGACGAAAAATGGTGATTTTTATTTTTTGGGGTGAAGGGTGGAGGGTGAGGAGGAAGAAGATGAAGTGGGAATATGGAAAATGAGTAGAGAGAAAAAAAAAGTTGCACATTTTTAAAAAATTATTTATTTTTTTAAATATTTCATTTCTGATGTGTCATTAAAAATTAATAATAATACTAATGTGTCATTAAAAAATAACGTGAAATTTCATATGTAAATTGAGTGTAATACACGCACACAAAAATAATGAGAAAGGGATTTGAAATATTGTGTTTGAATGAGTTTAAGTGTTCCGTTGACAAAATCAGAAGTACAATGACCCAACTTACAAACGGAGCCAAGTACGAGGGTCTACCAGGTTGTTCCGCCAAACTATAATATCATCTAGGGTGTGCATCAGTCGGTTCGGTTCAGTTATATATTATCGATTCGGTTTTTAAATATGCTAACCCAATAGCAAACCAATAAAATACGTTTTATTAATTTTCGATTTATCGATTTTTGATCGTTGTCGTTTCAATTTTTGGTTTATCCAATAAGAAAATATCTGTAATTACAACCTATAATTACAGACTAAAAGTAAAATCAAATAGCTACAATTGCGAACCTAGTGTGAAATGAGTAAAGTACTAATAATTTGATATAGTTATAATATTTAGTTATATATTAAATTATTAATATCTAATATTTTGGAAGGGTAAAGTTATAAAATCGTCTTATTGGGTTATCGATTTACCTAATAACCCAATAGTAAAAATCGATATCAAACCAATAACCCAATAATTTTTTATAAGGAAAAAATACTGAAGTACATGTCTTATGTTTTTGTTTTTTTTTTTAATTTCCAATATCCTCTTCTATTTCTAAAAACCTCTAAAATCTCTTATTTCTCTCCTAATGTATTCAACATATTCGAGCTACATCTTAATTTATCCGAGCTAATATTCAATGTATCTGAGTTACATATTATGTATTCAGTTTATTTTATAGTGTACTCGAGCTAGTATTTAATGTATCCGAGCTACATATTGTGTATCCGTGCTAACTTTTAATGTATACGAGCTACATATTATGAATTTGATTTATGTTATAATGTATCTGAGATACTCTTTAATGTATCCGGAAATTACAAATTTTAAGGGATTATTGTAATTAGAAAAAAAGTAGGAAAAAATGTAATTTACTTTTTACACCACGAAATTTATATAAATTACTTTTTATAAACCCATTAAAAACTCTATAACCCAATAACATTTTTTGGTTTGATTTATTAGTTGGTTCGATTTTTCACACCCCTAAAATCATCCTAACTTGCGTGCGTTTGGGTCATTGAAACTCTTCGTTTACACTATGTTCGAGTACCCACACAACAAAACCAATGAAAACGAAAAATGCTCCGGTTGTTATCCAAAGCTCTCTCTTTAGATATTTGATGAAAATCTAAGCACTTTTCCTGTCATCCTTCTTTACTGGCACAACTGCAGAAATACCCGACTCTGTAAATGGTAATGTGAAGTCCTCATACTTGGATCGGTTCGCTGAAATGGTCACGTCACCTATAACTGCATCATGTTTCTGGTTTAAGTAAACAATGGTTAGTTCAGTGCTTTTGCCAAAGAACAAGCAAAATATGGAGATGGATGCAATTCTCCATTGATGAGACGGAATTCACCACTTAGTGCTGTTTTTAGCACTGTGTTTTGCATAGAGTCAAGGAGCAGAGATCCCAATTCTGAGGTTTTAAGTGCATCTAGGTCCGTTAAGTTCCCAAAAACATTGAGTTCAACTGGATCCCTATCTGGATACACTAGACAAAATCTCTTTCTCCGTCCCTTGGTGAACATGTTAAGCTCATTTGATCTTGGAACATAAGATTTTACACCCAGAACACCTTGCATTGATGACTCAATTACTGAAGGATCTACCAGGTCCAGAAGACTTGTTAGCACATCTGTGATTATCCATGCATATACACTGCTCATCATGCCGGCTTCTTTGGCCTTGAGGAAAAGGCGGGACGCAAGAGATGATTGTAAGTGCACGATGAACACCCTGGTCCGCATTGTATTCAACTTGTACAGCTCCCCGAGGATTTGATCATCATTTTCTGAAGGAGAAATACCACTTCTATAAGAGACTAAAGTGCTCTTTTCCCGCAAGGCATCTGTCAAATGTGGAAGTATCCCGGTTCCGTAGGGCTATCCTCATAGATATGTACAACCTTCCTCCAATTATAGTTTTTAACAATTGCCGCTATGGCTTTAGTCTGTCTGGAAGAAGGAAGTGCTCCTCTGATGAAGAAGGGATTTTCCTCGATGGAAAGTGAAGGACTTGTTGCTGGAGAAATTAATGATAGGGACCTTTACTCGGTTCCCTAAGTTAATCACAAAATCAGTTTGTGTGTGTGGCCCAAAGATGGCTTGTACTTGAACATCCTTTAGCAAGTATATGGATGCACATACACAATCAGACTATAAGAAATCGTCTGAACAGAAAACCGAATGGAAAAAAGAAAAAAAGACAGAAAGACATGCTAGCTCAACAGAAGCTTGGAGATGCTGCTTCAACATCATCTTTCTTGAATCCCTCAAGTGAGGGACTATCCTAATAGCTCTGGGACTAGCGGTGATCCCCCCTGTGTAACTGAATATATTACTGTTTGTCATCCATGTAGCAATGATCCTAAAACCTTTCCTTATTTATGATCTGTAACTGTGGTCGTTATCTGCTAATTGCTTCGGATGTTCTTATCCTCTAGGCTTGTTCCAGGACATGCATTATAAATTCACTATTACTAATATCTTTCTTTCTTATTTCATTTGGGATTTGTAGATGGCTCTGTGTTATCAAAACATTGCACAAATCTCTCATGTGGTTATTCACATATAGCCCCATTATTTCATATTCTATATAAGAATTATGTAATCTAAAAATAATTTAGCATATTCTGTGTTGATTTTTTTGTTTTTGTTCCATTATTGTAAGATAACGAAACTACCTCATTTGAATTTCTTGAAAACGGATGCATGTATTGAATTCTTTCATGCCACACATATAACTTCTTTTCATTATATTCCAAACATAAGTACAACAACAACAACATAAGTAGTGATGAAAAAAACAAAGTGAACATAAAATTGCTAAAGAAACAAGTAAGAAAAAGTAAGGGTTGAATCCATCAAATGGAATCCCGGAGGCCACCTCTTGATGCTAATATTATGGCCAAGAGTGACAAAGAAATAATGTGATCTGATTTAACTAACCCTAAAGCTAGCTCATCTCTGTACAATCTCTTGTAGGGCCCTATTCAGGTGTGTCACAATTATGTTAGCAGCTATATGTGTCATCTTTCTTCAATTGTGCCTGATATTGTTTCATGAACTGGAGTTCCAGGTTCTGTTGTAGAGAACCCTTCAGTAGCAGGGGATTCTCCTAGGCCATCAGAAATTCCGATTTCTGGGCTTTGCAAAGGAAGGTTGGGAGATATTTCAGTAGAAGCTTCACTTTCTGCAAACACTGCCGTTAGGCTTTCATTCCTTTCAGATGGCTTTGTTGACTTAGAATTCGAGTTGTCTCTCTCTGAATCAAAGACTTTTGCTATTGCACAAAGCTTCTTTCTTATTGAATCATCAGTCGCTAAGAATTCTCTGTTCTGATAAAGGAAGATGAGGAAGAATAGGAGAAGAGCGGAGCCTGCTGATACACCAGCTATGAGGAAAAGGCCCTTAAAACTATCAAGCGAGAGGCTAGATGCTATAGCCATTCCATCTTGCTCTGGACAATCTGTCTCATTCTTAAGCCATTTCTGAATTATTTCATTCATAGCGTCTCCCTCTATCACCTTCAGGACTGCTCTTGAGACGTCAGGTACCAAGGGAGATCCTTTTGGAAATGCCTGCAACAAGTTGTGGGAAAATTAAAGATTAGATCATTGAGTAACTCTAAAATAAATGTTAACACTTGCTGAAACATCAGTTAAGTACAATAATCTTACAAATCCAAAGCCAGCAGCCTTGTATGTCGGACCAACCATAATATACTTCCTGCAGTTTTTGTTGAGGAAGAGTCTGAGATAAGGTAGTTCATCAACAATTGCACCAACACCTTCATTTTTACTACCTCTTGAGAGTGCATCATCATACTCTTCCAATGTTCTATAACTCCTCAATTTGGAGCTGTCAAATTTCATGCGCGTCAAGACATCTTTGACAAAGGAACCTTTTTGGTACCCTACATATTCTCCATTCTTGATAAGATCATTGAGGTCCGTTATAGTAGGTTGAAGCTGTTGCACTGTTAACATAGATGTTAAACTGGCTGTATAGCTTGATGTCAACACCAGAACCACAAAAACCCACACAATCAGCTCACATTTGTTTAGAATGGTTTATGGTTTACTCAATAATTAA